>CM042980.1:4136795-4736795 GCA_023678885.1 Pogostemon cablin
GTAATTATTTAAATTTCATGTATCTAATAGTAAATATGCTTAAAAATGTGTATCTGAGAGTAATAAATATTTTTTTTTACATAATGGTTTTCACTCTTTAAATTTAGAGAGCCAAACCAAATATATAAAATTAAATGCATTGAGATTTTCACTATTTTCAATATGTCATTCCTTTAAATATTCAATTAATTATTTATTGTTTTTCATTTATAATCCAATATTATTATTTCACTTCGATTTTATTCTTAAAAGAAAGATAGATTCTTTTCAAATTTCTTTAAGATTGTATTTAAATAATATTAGTAGTATTAGTAAATATCCAGTTTTTAAAAAAAAAAATAGGTAGGAATAGTACGTTGATTTTATTTTTTTATATTATAAAATTATTATGATTATTTTATGTTAAAAAAAATATATAAATCTATAAGAATTCATATGGAGAGAAATTATAAAATTAATTAGGAGTAGAAACAAAAAATATGAAAAATAACAAATGTAATTAATAAGTATTGGGAAAAGAATAAATATAAAAAAGTTGTTGGAGATGAATAAAATTACAACTCTTTATATTTTAAAGTTTCTTTATTTTACTCAAAATTATATCCAAATTACACATAATCTCTTGGAGATGCCATAATTAGTTAACTTATAAGTAATTATATGTTTCAATTCATAGTTTTTAAAACTGAGTTGGACAGTTTTAAATAAGTCTAACACTTAAATAAGTCGCTCAAAATTTTAATGATTAAATTAATTAATTGCTTATGAAAATTTTTATAATTCATAATTGAAGAGAGAGCTGTTTTTAATGAATACTCTCTCCGTCCCCCAAAATATTTCACATTTTTTTTTCATCCGTCCCACAAAGTATTTCACATTTTACTTTTACTAAAAATGGTAAAAAAAAATATTATCTACTTTTTACACATATCCCAACATAATACTCATTTTTTCACACATTCTAATAACTTTACACACCCTTTTCATTAAATTAATTAAAATACTTCTTATCTTTCTTACTTTATACATAAAATAATAATTTTTTCTTAAACTTCGCGCACAACAATACGTGAAGTACTTTGGGGGACGGAGGGAGTATATGATATACTCCTATAAGCAGTTAAAATTTACAGTCCAATTAAATGGCGATACGTGAATTTTCTGGATTAAATATCAATTATTAATTTATTTTGGAATTTAGATAAATTAATTCCTAAAAATAAATTAATAAATAATTGATAATTAATTTAAGTCCAACAAATTAAATGAGGCTTAAATTAAATGAGGCATGGCCCAAGTCAAATGAGGTCTGACTTAAGTCAAACAAGCTCATACAAATTAAATAAGGTTTGACCCAAGTCAAGCAAGTTCAAGTCAAATGAGGCCTGACTGAAGTCAAACAAGCTCATACAAATTAAATCAGTCCCAAATAAAATAGGCCTGATTACAGCCCAAACAAGTGGAGGCCCAAGCCCGCAGGATATTACCCAAATAGAGTGGACCAATCAGAATGCAAGACATTTATGAGGGGGGCTTCACCTCTCACCTATATAAAGGGGTCCTCTTCCCTTCATTTGACACACTGAAGCCTCTGAAGATTCAGACACTCTGAAGAGATTGAAACACGAGCAATGCTCCTCAAGATCTTCAAGGAAAGAACGGCATACGACCCGGGATTAAGGTACTAAGCCCCCCAGATCGAGTGTTTCTCATAGCAAGCACGTTGAGTTCTTTAGTGTTCTTCGAGTCAAGAACAGCATATGACCCGGGATGAAGGTGCTAAGCCCCCCAGATCGAGTGTTTTCACATCAAGCACGTTTAATCCAAATAAAGGCTCGACGCCTCTGGAGAAACGTTACAAAGTCCCTAATTCGAGTTTGGACAAGCTTCAATTGAAGATCCGACTCAACACACAAAGTCAGCGCAGTCAATACAGTCAGCGCGGTCAACACAACAAGTCAAAGTCAAAATTCAAATTGGTTCGAGAGAAGAATCAGATGATAGATAGAGATTATTTTCTAAATTATCAAGTTCAATCATTCTGGATTATCTTTGTAATTCTATTTGTATTTATTTTATTATAAATATAAAATTTTTTGTTACAAATTTTGGCACGCCCAGTGGGACCATCTCTACCTCTCATCTCTTTTCTCTACAAGTTTGAAAATACAACATGACTCCTATTAAGATCACAGTGGGATAATACTCAGTCGGAGGCCTCCTCTTGATCCAACTCTTCAGTCGAAGTGTCTTTGAAAAATCAACCACCCATGAAGGAGGATTGTGATAAAGACTCTGCATGCTCACACCCTCATTCATCTTCAAGTTCTTCATCTGACTCAAGTGCAACTCCAGTAATGATGGCAGACACTACAACTATTGAGGAACAACTAGCAAACATGATGAAAGCTATCGAAGGGCTCACAAAACACATAAAAGCTCAAGACACAAAGATCTCCCAGTTGATGGAAAAGAGAGACATCGCAGAGACTAGCCGTGCAAACAGAAAAGGAGTTGTGGACAAGAGTAAGATGGAAGAGTTCACAAGACACCAAACTACTGAAAAAGAGCAAACTGAAAGAGGAGTGCAACTTTCGGCTGATGGAATGCTCTAAGTGGATCAACTGAAGGATATTATACTTGGAACAATAAAGGAAAGGTTTGAGGAGACTTCCAAGCCTACCGTGAGTTATGTCAAGCCATATACAAAAAGAGTGAACAACTTAAAGATGTCAGCTGGTTATCAGCCTCTTAAATTCCAACAATTTGATGGTAAGGGAAATCCAAGACAGCACGTGGCACATTTCATTGAGACATGCAATGATGCTGGTACTTATGAAGACCATATGGTGAGGCAATTCGTTCGTTCTCTCAAAGGAAATGCCTTTGATTGGTATATCGAATTGCAACCTGAATCCATTGACAGTTGGGTGCAAATGGAGCATGAATTTCTCAATCGTTTCTACAACACGAGGAGAACCGTTAGTATGACTGAACTAACTAATACTCGACAATTGAAGGAAGATCCTGTGATTGATTATATCAATTGATGGAGAAACTTAAGTTTAAATTGCAAGGACCGATTATCTGGAGAGTCTGCTATCGAAATGTGTATCCAAGGAATGAAGTGAAGTTTACTCTACATACTCAAAGGGATTCAGCTAAAGACTTTGAAGAGTTGGCTACGAGAGCTCATGACATGGAATTGAGCATGGCTGCCAGTGGAATCAAGCACTCACCAGTGTCGGATTCTTATAAGTCCAGTGATAGAGAGGAAATCAAGAACTGTCAAGGTTCGAAAGAATGGAGATGACAAGAAAGACAAAGGGAAACAAGTTATTCAAGAGTGGGGGCCCTGAAGGAGATGCAAGAAAAAGAATATCCATTCCTGAACTCTGATGTTTCTGGCATATTCGATGATCTGATGAAAGACAAACTCATCGAACTCCCTGAGATGAAGTGCCCAGATGAAGCCATTTGAATTAATGACCCAAAATATTGCAAATGTCATAGATTGGTGGGTCATCCCATTCATGATTATTTCATCTTCAAGAAAAAGATCATGCAATTGGCCAAGGAAGGAAAAATTGTATTAGAGGATGAAGCAGCCGCAAACTTCACTTCTATAAAAGAAAGTCATGACAAAAGCTAATGTCATGTGATGAGTGAGGAAGGCAGCGAAGGTGAACCAATTGAGGCTAAAGAAAAAGCTTACTCCATGAAGGTGACCTTCACAGATGAAGACATGTTGTTGGGTTCACAACCTCATAACCGCACTCTATTTGTAACTGGTTATACACAAGGGCTACGAGTAAAGCGTATACTTGTTGATGGAGGCTCAGCGGTGAGCATCTTATCTTTAAAGATGTTGAAGAAGTTAGAAATAACAGTGGATGAACTAAATCATAGCTGATTGATGATCCAATGGTTCAACCACGAAGGGCAAAGAACTCTTGGCACAATTGTTCTTGATTTGATGATTGATGAGATGAAATCAACGGTGCTCTTCCATGTCATTGATGCAAAAACTTCTTACAACATGCATTTGGGGCTCCCACGGCTACATGAGAATGGCGTGATCCCTTCTACATTACACCAGTGCTTCAAGTACAGTGAAGGCAACAATGTAAAAAAGGTATTCGGTGATGACAAGCCATTTACTGAAGTTGAAGCTTACTTTGCTGATGCTAAGTATTTCTTTAAGAGTACAAAGGAAGTAAACCGTAAAGAAGCCCCAGCGCAAAATGATGAGGGCAGTAAATAAATAAATAATGAAGGAAGCACATCATTTGCCGCTCTCAAGAAGAACAAAGAGAAGCTTGAGGCCTTGGAAGAGTTGACGTTACCTTTATCAAAAATTGATGCAAGTATACTTTATTCTCCACCATTCAAAGGATTCACACGTCCTGTTGAAGGAGTAAAGGTCGAGTACGGTGAAGTATTTGAAGCGGAAATAGCCAAGTCATATGGCCCACAAACTTTTAAACTTCTCAAGAAGGCTGGTTATAAGCCGAAAGAAAAACCGATGACAAGTAAGTTGCCTCAAGAGACTATCAACCCATCAGAACATGAGCTCAATGCCACTCAGAAAATGTTGAAAAATAGTGGCCACACTGTCAAAAATGCTAAGTTAGGTTTGGGATATATCCTTCAAAAGTCAGTCCGCATTGCAATTAGAAGAGCAAGTACAAACTATATCACTGAGGGAGAAGCTTCATCCACGGAAGATATGTTTGATGAAGGTGGATGGAAAATTAAGAGAAGCTCTGTATTCGAAAGGCTTGAGAGTGTCTATGAAAGGCTCGGACCCTGTGAGAGAAACAAGTGTGGGAAGAAAAATAATTTCAAGTCTCTTAGGTTCAATAAACTCTGGAGTCGAATTCCCTCTCGCATGAAGAGACGAAACATTTTGACTGTGTCATGTGGAAGAGTGTTGAAAGCCAATATGCAGACAATTGTCTTTACTAAAGACGATAATGATAATGATAGAGAAAGCATAGCTTCCAACAACCATATCACTGCTCTTGAAGATTCTCAAATGGAGGAGGTAGATGCTGAAGATGCCCCTCCACAATTTGAAGTTAGTGTGAACGTTATCTCTATAAATGGGAAATTCTTGAAACGCTATTACGCGTAAAACAACTACAAGAACCACGCTCCTAGATATGAGCTAAAATTATCCACATGATGCTCCTTGATACGAGCCTAAACTATCTAACACAAATCAAATGTCATGCTCCTCGACATGAGAGAAAACTGTCCACACAATGCTCCTCGACATGAGAGAAAACTATCCACATAATGCTCCTCGACATGAAAAAAAATTGTCAACACAATGCTCCTCGACATGAGTAAAAAAAATATCCACACAAGGCTCTCTGACACGAGTATAAAGTGTCAAGCAAGTTCAAATTCAACGCTCCTTGACGTACGAGCCTAAACTGAATGTTACTCCTGGTCTGCACGAGCATAAACTGTGTACGACAAACTCCTGATCCGCACGAGTATAAACTGTGTATGACAAACTCCTGGTCCGCATGAGTATAAACTGTGTACGATACACTCCTGGCCCGCATGAGTATAAACTGTGCACGACACCCCCAATCAAAATCATGTCCCTTTGAACTACGTTATGAATTGATTCTCTTTAAAGAGATACGTAAGCAGCTTAACATTTTGTTAAGTTCAGTCATGTTTTCATTTGTTCGCATCAAGTTTGTGAAGCAAGAAGCAAATTAAGGTATAAAGACAGCAAGTAAACATCAAAAGGCAGTAAAGCAAATCTAAAGATGCAGTGATGAATAAGAAGAGGAAAAAGAGATAAGGGAGAATATGGGCTTTATTGATAATATCATTACAGTTCAGAACAAAAAAGGACATTGAAATGAAGTGATTCAATACAAACTAATGAAAAATATTCATAATGGATAACTCCTCTCGAGCAGCTTCCAAAGCTTGTGTAACACTCTTTAATTCATCAGCAATGGAATCTTCTAGGAGGGGTGTTTTTTGCAGTACATCAATATCTCTGGTAGCAGTTTGGGCCCCGAGCTTTGCACTTTGAATAGACTCGCGAAGACGTTCAACTGTTTGAGACATTGTGTCCTTCTCCTTCAACAGGAGCTCGATTTTCTCTGTAATCTTCTTCAACCTAGTTTCAGATTCTTGTAACTGTTTGCTCTCTGTAGTTTTTTTACCCTTGTAGTCTTGAGCACGCTTTTTTGCACCAGTCAGACGCTTCTTGAATTCTCTCCTGGACATCCCATCAGCAAGTTTTATCTTCACGGCATCATACGCATCAGCTTTAGAAAATAAGAAATTAAATGATACTTCTAAAGCAGATTCGTCAATCTATGAAGCGCTCTTAAAGTTATTCACCATTTTAAGTCCCTCATTTCTCATAGAAAATAAGGAGCCGACAGGAGTCCTCTTCAGTTTATCTTGAAAATGTTTCAACACTTCCATGTTAACTAGTTTCCTAGCATCCATGATCTCAGCATCAAAGTTAAACGTTGTAATTTCTGAAGCTTCAGTCATAGTAACTAGAGGATGAGATTCAGGTACGATGGGAGATGCATGATCCATGAAGCCATCATCAGCTAAGTCTTCAAGGCCTGCAACAGAATCTGATCATTTCTCAACTTCATCGTAATCAGAACCCAATACAACATGCATATGCTACAAAAAAAAGATGTTAGAAAATAATTGCAGGCATGGAAGTATGTAACTCATAATTAAAGGGTAATTGAAACCTCGACTTGAGTTGTCAGGATAGGCACCAGAGATTTGGCTCTCTTAGTCCTTTTCCAGTTTCGGTCTATGTTGTTGTCATTTGAATGAGAGAGATCACTCTTTCTCTTCTCTACTCCACCAGATGTCCCTACAATCACCTTTTGAGGAAGTGGAGCCTCTAACGATACAATTGTCTCATTAACTTCGACATTATTAAAAGTGTCAATAATGTCAACTTCTTCTTCTACGACATGGCTTGGAACAATTTTGATTAGATCTTCCACATGGTCTATAAAATAGGTGCCATGAATCTGAGAGAACCATTGATTGTATTCTGGTGAGCAGAAGTCTTTGAACTCTGAAGGGGCGCATGGAAAAGTTACTGTAGAACGAGAATTACGTAAGATACATTATTTCCAATATTGGAACCCTTGTTCTAAAGTAGTTTCTAGAAGGTTCATTTTCAGTCTCCCTGGAGTATCTGATTGATAAAAGCCAAACTGGCGGCTAAATCGATGTGGGCTGTAAGGTTCAATGATAAAAGCTTCATTCTGCCGCAGGATGAGATAATACGTATGAATAGCAATGAAGAAACTCCAGTCGCGCCAAAGTGCTTGGTCAGTATCAACATACTTTACTGGGTCCTTTCTTCGGCGAACGTTGCAAAATAAGGAAGCATCATTTCTGTTTTAAAGCTTCTTGCGAGCATTAGCTGGAGTAAAATACTTGGCTCCATTCTCGCCCGAATACGTCACCATTAAAGGAACTTTCAATTCATGAGGATTCAGATGATGAGTATTGAAATAGTGAGCCAACCATGTATAAACAAAATGTACGGGAAATGTTGACTTAACTTCAGAGGGTCTAAGCTAGTTTGAAATCTTATTCAAATCGCTATAGATGCTTGTCAAAACTGAAACGACAAGTCCAACTGATTTTCATGCGGCCATCAAACTCGCCACCTTAAAGGTACCAGGACGTATTAAATCTACTTTATCGGTAGGGAGTACGAAAGAGCAGAGCCAGCAGGCCAGATGAGCAGCTAGATACGTCTAGTCTTGTTGCGTAGCATCAATACCAAGCACTTTAAATGGTTCTATCTCAGCAGAGGTCCATTTCGTGTGATCGCCAATGGTCCCCTTGGGATTGTGTGTCCTCTTGCGGCGGTCTTTCTTCATCTTCTCTACACGTGCAAGGGTTTTTTGTATGTTATAGGCCGAAAAAATCAAAAGTCTACCCATCGGGTAAGTAAAACAAAACCATTATCGTCAAGACTACGAAGTTTATGGTAAACGTACAACAAATGTCGGCAACTAGATGGATGCGTAAGCCAGTGGCATCATGCTCATTGAAGAGTTAGGGCTTGTCAGACACAACTTCTTCATATAGGTGACCAGCAAGCAGCAATCCCATCCAGTTATACAAATCCTATAGAGAAATCGACATTTCTCCAAAGGAAGTGAGTAAGGTATTGGTAATGGGGCACCACGCTTCACAAAAGGCTTTGATGAGTTCACGACTGCAGTCATACGTGAATAAAGATGCAAAAAATAGGGTCATAAATCCTTGTTTTCTCAAGATCAGAGCGATATCTGCTGAGGACAACTTCAGTCCACTCCCAATATCCGGGAGTGTAATTGAGTTCCCCGAGAAAGTTTACTGACTTGCCCCACGCCGCATCACCGTTGATTATTTGACGCCCTAATGTGGGCAAAGGGTCAATGTTTCTTGCTTTAACATGGTTGGCCGCCCTCAAAGCTGCAACTTTAGTTTCATCCAATTCCAGGTCTTTAGTCCAAGTCTCTAGACCAAATTCACTATTCTCACGATGATGTTTCTCGATAAGTGCACCCATTAGAGGTCTCTCAATCGGAAGATAAGTTGCTCCATCTGATGGTGAGTTCTTACTGTCAAGAATCATCAATTGACGCTTATTGGAGTTTATGACCATACTATCGAAGTAAAGCATCTTGAAGTTGAACTGTAAGAAAATATATGGGAAAAAGTATCAGCAAAAGGAGTTCAAATTAATTTATATTTTTTTAATTTAATTAATTAAAAGGCCCAAAATAAATTCTTGGGTCAGTTAATTATTAAATTCGAAATTATAAATTAAACATATGATGGGAAGGACCTAAATATTAAAAGGAGCAATTAAATTAATTCATATTTGAGCTTGATAAACTAAGCCCAAATTACATGAATTAAATTTAAGAGGTGCGGGGCCCAAATTGTTGGTACAAGCTTGAATGCATGGAGCTCAAAAGTAATGAGAATTAATTCCAAAGCAAATTAGCATGAACATAAGCCCACACAGCTTATTTGCTAAATAATTGGATCAAAATTGGCATGAACATAAGCCCATGTAGCTTATTTGCTAAGCAGTTGACCCACTTCCGAAGTCAAAGTTGGCATGAACATAAGCCCACACGGCTTATTTGCTAAATAATATGATAGAAACTAGCATGAACATAAGCCCACGTGACTTATTTACTAAACAATTAGTCCAATATAGATAAAGGGCCCAAATTACAATGGTGGGTCTCAACCCTAAAATTGACCCAAGCTAATTCTGAAGCCCAGCAATCATGTTGAATTATTGAGCCCATTTGGGCTGGTCAAAATTGGGGACATAAAATCAAAATTGGGGAGTTAATTCTCCCAAATTGACGAAAGCTCCTCTTCCAGAAGCAGAAGGATCGATCGTCGACGACCACCACTTCACCGGTCCAATCTCCCGTCGGGAACAGCTCGAACATCAACCGCCAGCTGCCGGACCCTCGACCGCCGCGCCGTGGCACGCGCTGCTGCTGTCGAAAAATCGCGACCACATCATCAACACGAGTGCGAAGGCCACGCACGCCGCCACCAGATCCACCGCTCACCCAGCCGAAACCGAGAACCGCCGCCGAAAAATCGTGAAGCCACCACACGCCGCTCGTCGTCCACACCACCACGGATCGTCGCTGCCGCCGCCGCCCGATCCTGCCTCAGTCGTCCACGTCACCACCGGGATTGCGAAGCCGTGATGTCACGTCGAAGCCATCCCCTCGTCCGACCCATGCTTTCGTGTTGGTCATCGACTAGTCACCAGTCCTTTGTTCAACCACAATCTCAAGGCCACCGGGCAGCGACACCAAAACCCTTTCGCCGGAAACGTCACCGTCACTCCAGCCACTTCGAAGCACCACTAGCGACCATCACGAACGTGAGACCACACTCCACAGTACAAATTTTCTCACTGACGCAGGCTGCGACCTCCAACAACGATCAACTCATGGCTTCCAGCCCTAGCCGCTGCGAACGGTGTTGCCCGTTTTAAGTGCCATCAGCCGCGCATAAATTGCAAGTGCACGCCGAAGATTTTCGAACCCACTCCCAGTTCGCCTTAAGCGATGCCAGATCTGGTTTGTCGATGCCAACTGCCGAGCCAATACACGCGACCCTCGCCTCTGTTTGAGCCACCGCAATTGATGCCCCGGAATTGTGAAAACACCAAGAACCCTGCTGTTGAAAACCACACTGCACCCCGATGAACAGCGATATCAGCATACGGGACAAATCCGACAGACGATGTGTGGTGGAGTTGGTTGTTTGAGCCGTTGTTGACATTTGCTGCCAGATAGTGTCAAACTACCGGTGCAACCGAGGGACAATAATCCCTTTCATTTAAAGGGACAACCGTGGGACAATAATCCATTTCATTCAAAGGGACAATCGAGGGACAAGCTTAAAAGGGACTAGGCTTGTCGGACATTCCTTTGAAAAGGAAGAACGACAAGGTTGACAGAAAATCACAAATACAGATATACAGTTTTAAAAAAAAAAGCAAAATAAAAGCATACAGTAATATAAAGAGGCAGATAAAAAATGGATTGAAGGCTTACAACGATAGTAGGCAATGCTTGATGAAGAAGAATCACTCTTCGAAAAAAATGAGGAAAAGAAAAGAAATTAGAATTGTAATTATATTACGTTCTGTTGATGAAAAAATCAAATGCACCAGTTCCTTCTTATATAGTGAAGATGCTGCAGCAAATTATGGAGTAAAGATTTGCAAATCATCAAATCTGTTCTCTAATTATTGTCTCCCGTAATCTTGAAATTAAGTAGGGAAGGAAGTTGATTTGTGCCACTGGAGAAATAAATAATTTGGGCCACTTGAAAAAAAACAAAATAAAAAAAGAAACTTTTGCGATTCCTTCACATCAAGACATGATGTCCGTAAATAAATCGCAAGGAGGCATTTGTAAGCAGTTAAAATTTACGATCCAATTAAATGGCGTTACGTGGATTTTCTGGATTAAATATCAATTATTAATTTATTTTGGAATTTAGATAAATTAATTCCTAAAAATAGATTAATAAATAATTGATAATTAATTTAAGCCCAACAAATTAAATGGGGCTTAAATTAAATGAGTCCTGGCCCAAGTCAAGCAAGCCCAAGTCAAATGAGGTCTGACTTAAGTCAAACAAGCCCATACAGATTAAACGAGGTCTGATCCAAGTCAAGCAAGTCCAAGTCAAATGAGGTCTAACTGAAGTCAAACAAGCCCATACAAATTAAATCAGGCCCAAATAAAATAGGTCTGATTACAGCCCAAACAAGTGGAGGCCCAAGCCCGCAGGACATGACCCAAATAGAGTGGACCAATCAGAATGCAAGGCATTTATGAGGGGGTCTTCACCTCTCACCTATATAAAGGGGTCCTCCTCCCTTCATTTGACACACTGAAGCATCTGAAGACACAGACACTCTGAAGAGATTGAAACACGAGCAACGCTCCTCAAGATCTTCAAGGCAAGAACGGCATACGACCCGGGATTAAGATGATAAGCCCCCCAGATCGAGTGTTTCTCATAGCAAGCACGTTGAGTTCTTTAGTGTTCTTCGAATCAAGAACAACATACGACCCGGGATAAAGGTGATAAGCCCCCCAGATCGAGTGTTTTCACATCAAGCACGTTTAATCCAAACAAAGGTTCGACGCCTCTGGAGAAACGTTACAAAGTCCCTAATTCGAGTTCAGACAAGCTACAATTGAAGATCCGACTCAACACACAGCACAGTCAGCGCGGTCAACACAACAAGTCAAAATCAAAATTCAAATTGATTCGAGAGAAGAATAAGAGGATAAATAGATATTGTTTCCTAAATTATCAAGTTCAATCCTTCTGGATTATCTTTGTAATTCTATTTGTATTTATTTTATTATAAATACAAAATTTGTTGTTACAACTCCATTTTACATACAAAATATATTCTATATATACATGTATTTATTCAATTTATATAGGGGAAAGAAATCCAATCATTAGATTTAAGCTTTCCTTCAATTTATGTATCATCAATTTAACAGTGACAGTACATAAGATAATGTACCAAAATAACACAGAAAATTCGAAACAATAATTTCTATTCTTCGAAAGTTATGATTTTGAATGTAATGTGCTGTCTAATTTTGAATGTTAAAGAATTCTTCTACAATTCATCTACTTTTTAATTCAACTACTCCATAATTTATCCCTCTTTTTTCTTATTTCTAGATTATTAGGAGTACCGCAGTTAGTTAAAACTTAAAGGAATGAAATGGCTGTTGGTGTGCATTTTTTTAAATGGCTTTTGAGTATTTTCTTTCTAATACACTAGAAATTAGATGTCGAAACCGTTGTAGAAAAAGCATTTGTCTAAGTAAAAAAATTAAATTAAATTAAATTAAATCTTATAATTAATTAATTAATAGTTAAATGGAGTTGTCCGGTATTGGTTATCCGGCCCAATCCAATAGGGCCCAATCAAAGAGTGAATTTCGATGGCCCGTTTTAAAGAAAACGTGTTCCATGGACCATTACTAATTCCATATATCGCGTTTGAACTTTTGTCCAGCAAACACGAGAACTCCAAATCTCAACACGCGATCCGTTTGTACTTACTGTTTCCAGCCTAACAAATCTCTCTTTTCCTCTCGAGTACAGAAAGGCAAGGGCAAAACCCTAACCTAACATTGGGGTAATCAGTTTGGGATTTTGTTTAGGGTTTGTGGGTTTTGCACAGACGAAATTTGTTCAGTTCTGTGTATATCTTTTGTTTATATTTTGTTAATTGGAAGATTAAATGTCAGAGACTTCAAGGTCTCGAGTAACGATCACCCTTGGACGCGCTGGGCAGGTTAGCTTTTTAAAGCTCTAGATTTTGCATTTAGGGTTTTTTTAGTTTTTATATTTGTTTGATCAGGTTGTTATTGCCTTAATTGTTTTTATTTATGTTTACGGGGATCGGTGTATGTCCTTCTGATCTTGGTTTATGGTTATTTTCTGCGCTCGGAAATTTATGTGTACACAATGTGTGATTGAAACGCACTTTTCATTTTTGGTAAAAGTATGTGTACTGTGTATATGTGTTTTTCTTGCCGTTGGTCAAAATTTGTGTTAAATTTGGTTTAGTTTGAATTGCATTTATGTACAGGTTGTGAAAAGAGCTGCAAATTCATTAGACAGTTCCTTTGGCGATGAGTATCCGATTGTAGGAAGCAAAAGGCCAGTTCGAGAGAGGCTTGGTGGTAATGTTGATTCGTCTGCTGAAGTCAATAATAAGAGGTTTCTTTCTTTTGCTCTTTCTATTGTCATGCTTGGGATTTTGAGTTTTGATTTCTGAATTTGGTTGCTCCTCATTCTTGGTCAACAGTTTCCTTTTAAATTGGCTTATCTTTTGTAGTAATTATTTTGGGTAGTGATGACTTACCAACTCGATTCTGTCAAGAACATGACTTTAATGTTTCCCAATATAAAACACAAGGGAGTGCATTGAAAATGTTAAGCATACTGTAAGAATTTTTTGTTGATCCAGTGCTTTAGAATTTATGTGAGTATGTTTTGCAGACTACGTGGAGATGGTGGAACCTACAATGCTTTTTTTGGTAAGTGCCTTGTCTTGAGATTTAAAATTCTTTGTTGTTCATTTGGGTTTAGCTAAATTTATAATTCTGAAATATTGATGATTTCAATTGAATAAAAGACAGTCGTCTTAGTAAAAATGATCTTCGGTACAAAATCATGCAAAAAAATGTACTGAAGCAAAGTCAAAACGGCCATCAGAATGGTAGGGATCTCCGTGACATTTTGTCAAGGCCTGCTCAATCTTCTACAAATAGCATTACCACAAGGGAGAGGATGCCTGAGCCAAGGGACACAAGACCACATCATATGGAACCAATCGATAGCAGGCAACAGTTTTCAGACACTAGGATTCCTGAACCAAGGGATACAAGACCGCGTTATTTGGAATCAACTGATGGCAGACAGCACTTTACAGATACAAGGGATGGCAGAAACATACTGCCAGATACCAGAAATGCTGGCTTGCCTATTCCTGAATTCAGGATGGAGCGTGCACCTGATCCTAGGAAACAGCAAATTCTGGATGCTAGAAAAGGCGAACTGAACATTTTCCAGGCAAAAGATGTCTGGCATCCTATGCCTGAGCCAAGATTTGCAAATTCTGTAACCAGAATGGAGCCCATGACTAATTCTTATTCTCCTTGGACATTGGATCGTTTAAGGAAAAGATCACCGGATGAATCTTTAGCAACTTCTAGAGGTCTCTCAGCACCTAAAAAAGATGAAATATTACAGAGAAGATTTGCAGTTGGGGCATATGACGCTGCTAGGGGAAGCACATATATGAGTAAAAATGCTTTTGAAACTTCAAGGCCCATGAGTTCATCTAACTTGACTAAAATGGCTCCACCTGTACAGCAAATGAAGACCATGGCTCCAGTGGCATCCCTACATTCTCTATCTGGAAGTCTTGGGCAAAAAAGTTTATATGTGGTCAGTCTACTCAACTTTTCATGTCTTATGTGAATTTTTATCTTCTTCTCGTTGCCGCACACACCTTGATATTCTATCTCTGTGAGTTTTCTGTTGCTTGAACATAATAAGGTTAAAACTGCTTTTACTCGATTGGACTGTAAGATGGCAAGAATGTAGATGAGTTAAATTATTACGTAAATTTTGAGTGGTGGTTAAAATTTTTGGTGTGATGCTATTGTCCAGTAGTTATGTTTCTGTCTAATTGAGTAGCATTCATAATTATCAGCCCTTCTGCTAATTAGATAAAAGTATGTCTTTGGGTATTTTGTTGTTTTTAAATCTGATCAGAGAGACCTCTGTCACTGTGCTTTTGAGCCGGAACTTCAATGCTCCAGTCACTCATTTGTTGATGCACTTCTTATTGCTGCCAAACAGTAGACTGCAACTTGAAATGGACCTTGGAAACTGTTCGATATCTGTGTTACTTCCTCCGACCCCAAAATACTTGCCTGTAGTTTAAGAAAAATGACTTGTGTGTAATGATGTAAGAAAAATAGGGTTTTTTGGGTTATTTAATTAAATAAAGTGTATGATATAATTGGCTTAGACTAAATTATGTGTAAAAAGGTGGTGTTTTTGTAATATTGTGTTGTATTGTAATGGTGCTGATATTGTGTTTTTTCTATTTTTGGGGTGTGGAATTTATTTAGGGATGAACCAAAAAGGAAAGTGTGCAATGCAAGTATTTTGGGGACAGAGGGAGTATTATCTGGAAAAAAAAAATTATCTTCAATTGTTTTGTTGGCACTAGCAATCAAGTGTTGAAATTCCCTTTTCAACAGTTTTTGAATATGTGAAACTGCAGAATCCTTGCAATATTTGAAAATGATTTAAAAGCTGTTCTTGAACTTTGTGTTTGGGTTTTCAATGACCTTTATACTCCTTCAATAATTGAGTATTATGTGTGCAGGTGGATGATCAAGTAACTGTTGACAGCTTTTTGCGCTCATTGAGTCTTGAAAAGTTTGCTGTTCTCTTTAAGGCTGAAGAAGTATGTATTCTCTGGTGCCTTCTTCTGTTCTGTCCAATGTTCCATGCTAGTACTTCTGGTTGCATAGTCCTGGTTCCATGGCCCTGCTGCAAGTTTTAAGAAACGGAAATAAAAAATCTGCAGAGAAATTTCTTCTCATTTAGAAAATGCAAATATTAGAAGGTTTTAAGGGAGCTTATCATTGAATAATTTTAATAATCAATTTTTTATATTGTTCAGCGAATTATATACTCCAATAAAAGAATTTGGTGAATGATATTGTATCCTGCCTACAAATTAATTTGCCTTTTTATCTTGTGCTTGTCATTTGCACGACAGCTGTGAATAATTTTTTTGTCTCACTCTGCAGGTAGACATGTATTCTTTGAGGCGCATGTCTGAGAGAGACCTTAAAGAGTTGGGAATACCCATGGTAATATCGCTATATTTTCTTATTGTCGTATTAATGTATGGAGTCTAAAGCACTTTTTTTGGTCCTTCGTGTATGGAACAGACTATATCTGAGCATGTTCTTCCTTTGAACTGCTAAGTTCAATACAAGATATTGGGGCTGTTGGTTTTACTTGATTGGATATAAGATTTTTGAAAAATAAGGAAGATTAAAGCAGCATAAGAAACGTTTCAGAAAATTCTCACCTTATTTCTTAAGCACCAAAAACCTATTCTTCGTTGCTATATAATGGAATTTAAATATGGAAATAATTGTATTAGCACTCGGAAGTCATTACCCAGAAAACTAATACGCCTTCCTTCCCATTACATTCTTCACTCTTTCCTTATTTGTTGATCCCATTACACTCTTCACCCTCCAAAAAAGGTAAAACTTTCAAAACAAATAACCTTTCAATACGTTGTATTTAAAAAAATGTTACCCTCAACTAACACACATAATTTACTTTATCATTTACTATTTGTTACTCGAAAAGACAACATTACTCTAAAAAGTTAGTAAAAAAGCAACTTTTCTTTAACTCCGTATTTACAGTAACGTTGAAGAGCTTACCGGGACGAAGGCAGTAGCTTGTATTGAAAATAAAAGTTTAACGTATAAATTTTTTTATTATGTGTTGTTATTTTTAGCATTTGTCAAGAAACCTCAGTATACTCTCTGTCTCCATTGTTTTGTTCAAATGTTATTCATATAGTTCTAGCAACCTGCTAGACCTGGCACATGATAGTATGCGCTAGATGATGTATAATTATCTAGAGGACTGCTTTGTGCTTGGTTTTCAAAAACTGCTTGTGCTCTGCTGATTGGTCTTTCAGAATGTAATTTTTTTGTTGTAGATGGCCTAAAAAAATCATAATTCCTTCCATTTAGCCTCTGGATTGTTAGCCACTATTGCATTTTCCCATTTATCTGTCCTATTGTAATAATAGTAGTTTTCCTAATTGCAGGGGCCAAGGAAGAAAATCCTACTCTCTTTGCATCCTCATGTGAAGCAACAGGCAGGATGATTTTAATTGCAGAATGAGAGATTATCTTGGAGCATCAGCACTGTTATTGTGCTTAGTTGGAGAGTTTTGTTTAATGAATCACCTGTTCCTCATTCAGCTTCAAGAGCTCATTCTGGTGAGCGATATGTCCACGCGACGAAATATTTTTAATTATCCTTTTCCATGTAACTGTTTTTTTTTTTTATTGATTTTGATTTGGGATATTATGGTCTAGAGTCATAGACTCTGCCTGGGCATATTCTATTAGCATATAACACAAGCAAAATCAAGCCCAACACAATACAAAAAAGAGCATATCATAGGGACCTATCATTCTGTCAGAAGGAACTAATGCTTACTAGTTTTTGTGCTATTTATCAATGCTGGGTTCATTGCAACAATATATCCACTGATGTATTTGTCCTGTCCTGTTGTAGTCTTTTTATCTGTGTCCCAAACTTTGCTTAAAAGCATGTATAACCTTCTAACTTGGTGGGAGTGCACTATTTATTCTTGTATCTTTTGCTAAGTTCAAGTTCCAGTACGTGTAAAATTACCGGGCCTTTTAAATTGTATCGTCTGTTTGTGGATTAATTCTGACGAATTGTTCGAGAAATGAATATTTAAGTAAGATTGATGGAGTGTAAGATTGTGGGTCCGAATGATGAGGAAAGGAATAAAAAGTAAGTGAAAGAATTTACTTTGTGATCTTCATCTAGCTGTTAAATAAAGATGCTGCTGTTGTAAATATTCTCATCCTCGTGTTATTTCTCTTTATAAGAAAGAGTATAGAGTTGACCTTTTCATATCTTATCTCAATCGCAATGAAGTGTAGGAATCATCACTGTTTTCTACATTTACCATATAACTTTTTAGTGTCTATCCTCTCTTTTTGCACAGAAGTTGTGATATGTATAAAATATTGCATGATGATGATCAGATGATGTGTTTTCGCTTTGTGATCGAACTGTTGCTTATTGCATGGTGCTGTAAAGTAAGTGAAATAATTGAGACTTATTTTCAATTACTTCTTTTAAGAATGAAAAAGGTTGTGGGTCTAGTTTGATCTCAAAGATGATTTGAATTATATGAGCAATGTTCATTCATTTGGTAGTTAGCCAAACATGACTTTGTCATTGCGGTTTCATGCATGTTTTAGCAGCTTGTTTGTTGGTTAATTGCCAGGAAATTTCATTGGAACGTGATGGAAATGGAAAAGAATGTGGTTTTCCTGTAGATGTTATTAGGCAATCGTTTAATGGTACACATTCCATGTTTGGTTCTACTGTGTTTCTTGAATGATTATCGTAGGAATACTTTAATGGTTTCCCACTTTTCGTTGTAATAGTTTGGAGTATATGAGTATTGCAGTTGGATTGGATTTAATTGAACCCAAACTGGCATCAAATCACTCCAAGTGATGGATGGTTGGTAGAGTTTTCAAAGGTGATGTTAAGTATAATGCTTTTATACAGAGTTGGAGATGGTGTGTGTATAATCTTGTCCACTGGTTGACGTGGGTGCACACCATTGTGTTGCACATGGGATTGATCGTCTTTGACCTAATGAAGTGGATACTTGTTAGATTTGCACTCTTCTCATCTCCTATACCAAATACTGTAAGAAGAGGGGGGGTGTTGCATTTTTTATTGTTTGAAGAAAATTTTGTCCTGATGAAAGAGGGAGAAATGAGGGATTGTGGAGTGATAACCTCATTAATTAGCTACTGTTGTGGATGCTACTTGAGTTCAGATTTAAATAATACTATAATTTTCTTCATTGGAGATTCTCGAATGAATTTTCTCCAACCTGTCTTTTCCTTCTACTTTCAGCAAATACAAAATTCGATTATGCACCATTCAAATGAAATCCAAATGCATTGCACTAGAATCGGGTATTAAACACGTTATTTAGTTATTTACTTTTTTTTTTAAATTATTACTATTATTTTTAGTAATATTTTATGTATGCAATCGTGACTCGATCATCTTTCATGCAAGATAATATTTCATACTCACCCCATCCTACAAATTATTTACATTTTCGAAAATATTCACCCCATCCTACAAATTATTTACATTTTCGAAAATATTCACCCTTTAAAAATAAAAAAAGCATTCAAATAAATACAGAAGAGTGCGGATTGATAATTTAGAAAGGTTTTATAAATGTGTTTAATAATTTTTGAAACCTTGACTTATAGAACCGATATAGGTTTCAAATTTTAATATCGATTTTCAAGATTGAAAACAAAATTATATACTTAAAAGACGAAATTATTCTAAAAAAGTAAGAGAATAAATAATATTTTTTAAAGTAATGTGTAACAATATATTCGGATAGAGTGGGTATTTAATTATTTTATCACGTTCAACACACATTTCCATCTTAGTGTGTTTTCTTTATGCAATTTTTGGGATTTATATTTTGGACCCTTTTTAGAACTTAGCAGAAACTTACATTTGCTTAACTATTTGTGAATTTTTGTTCGGACTACATGAGACTTTATACAATTTAAGACCAATCATAATATTGATAAGGTTAGCAGACATATAGAAAAGAATGACGTAATTTAATTCGCATCCATGTCGATAGCTAGTAAAGATAAGTAGACCCACCTCAGTTGGATTACACTGTTTAGTGTGAGAGAGAGAAAGTTGTATTTGTTAACTACTTTTAACCATTCTTGAGATTTCACACACCATGACTATGTGAGAGAGAGAGAGACTTGTTAGCAGCTGGTGTCAATAAAAAGGACAGCAATATCCACAGCTTGACAAAAAAGCCTGGAGTCTTTGGCAGGCCAATGGGGAAGGAATTTATTAAATGTGTTTTGCAATCTTCAATTATCTCCATGAATACGACAAAAAATTAAACAGTTGATAATTTATAATTATTTAATTATTTTATTTTAAGGGAAATATGCATGTTAAATATACTCTTTTTCTCAATTTATTTATTATTTAATAACACATGCGTGATTCTAATTCTCTCGTTCAAATGCCATTTATTTTGTGTAGTGTTTGGCTAGAGTCAATTTTGGCTTTCTTTTCTAAACTTAACCCCCGATTTATTCCATATTAAATGTTGATTAAATACTTAGTAATAATTAATTAGTTTTGGAATTGAAATTAAAATTGAAATTGAAATTGAAATCGAAATCGTACCGAGGGGGACTGATGGAATTAATAATTATATATTTTGTTGAATATTAACTATAAAGATAATTCCGGCATTAATTTTCCTTGGTTGTTGAGAGGATTTTTAAAGAAAGTAAACGATGAATGATCAATTTAACCTTTTATATTTGGATTTTTTTTGTGACATGAGTGAAATTAATTATATAAAATTCATATTAATATTTTATGTAATCAATACATTTATTTATGATTTATCCACTAATCTTTTTTAAATAGATGTTTATGATGCACATAAGATGATTTCACAAGAGATTATTTATTTATTTTATTTTGAACAAAGCTACTAAACTTGTGTACGAATCACAAAGATAAAATAATCGAACCAAAATATAAAAGTACAATTATGCCCACTAAAATTTGAATTAAAGGTAAAATAAATTATAAATTATAAATTATAAAAATGTACCGTCTCATACTTAGAGTCTTTGTCTTGAAATTTTGATTATATGGGAAATATTTTGACTTCTTTTCAAAATGTTACATCGAGAAATTGCAATAGTGTTAAAACAAAATATGAATTGAATTGCCCCCAGGGCATAGCTCAAGTGGTAGAGGGGAGGGTGGAAAGGCCTTCCAGCTGAGCTTGGTTGCTGCAGGGTGGGGGTTCGAATCCTGCCTTTGGCATGGATTTGGCCCCTTGCAAGCACAAGTTTAACAGTGAGTCCTCTCTATAAGCCACTTGAGGCACATCCTGCGATTTACCTCCTCCACCAATCCCCAGGGCAGGGGCGGTGGGGGCCCCTAATGGTGGGGTACACCATAAAATATGAATTGAATCGTTTTATATGTGTATAGAGTTAGTTGGCCTATCAAACTACAGCTATGTACGTACGTAGATTTTTTTTTTTTCAAGTGGATTGACAATTGCTTTGTTAATAAGGTACGAGTTTATGTCGATATAAGTATAAAGAATACTTTATGATCAACGTACACTCGTAGGCAAAAGCTCATGTGAAATCGTCCTCACGAAATTAAATAGTGTAACAGATAAAAAGTAATAATATTTTTAATTAAAAGTAATACCGAATTAATGAAAAATAATAATTGTGCACTGAATAATTTTATAAATAATTTATAGTACAGATGAGAAGTGATAGTAACATTTTTAATAAAAAATACTAATAACTAATTACGAAATAATAGAATAAGACTGCCTCACTCCTGTATGAGGGTGATTTAAATTTTAACATATAAGCATCCCAAATTGCTTATCGTACGAAATAATGACATCTTCTACAGAGTTACTATATAATTAGGTTTGTAAGGAGTAGGTAATATATAGTTGTTGCGATTAATAATATTTATATGTTTTGATAATAATTAACAATAATTTAAAAAAAAAGATGAATTATTTATTTTGGAGATCAAATCCATCAAAACAAGGAAAACGAGTTTTATAATAATTAACAGTGTAAAAAAAAGAGTTGAATAAAATAATGCAAGTTTCTTATAAAATGAAAATTTGTAATGCATTTTGTATTCAACCATGAATTATTGCATCACAAATATGGGAGAATTATCTTTCAATACAGAACTCATTGTGCAGTGATATTACCATATAAACTACAGTATTATCTTTAGGAAAAAAAATTGGTTATTAAATGATAAACGGACAAGAATATATAGTTCAAGGTATAATAAAATTGTGAACACTTGTTATTAGTTTGTTATTTAGAAAAATAATATAGTAGTTCAATTTGATCTTCATGATGAGTAATAATTTTCAAATCGAGTGTACAGTAATCTTATTTACAATGGGTGCAATGGATCATTTATCTTTACGTAACATGTTGGTAAGTAAAAAAAAAATGCATTAAAAACATGTCAAACCCATTTTTATTTTTATTTTTTACTTTTGAAAATTAGAAATAAAATAAAAAATCAACTCAATTTATTGTCAAATCAAGATCTTCAAAAATCGACCCTGGTTTTAAACTTTGTATTACTCACGTTTGTTGTCTGATTTTGCTTAAGATGTTTAAAATACAGTGAATGAGAGTTCTATAGAGAAAAGAACAACAATATATTGGCCCACCAATCAAAGAACAGATAAAACGTGATGAGAAAAAGGAACCCACCCTACCCCCTACCCCTATGAGGCTATGACTATCCTTGGTAATTAGATTACCCTAGAACAGAAATTCTAATTAAAAATTAAAAAAGATAATGATTAGTCTTTTTGGATATGCATGTAAATATTATTTTAATTGCAGATCATCTTGTATTGGGAAGAAATTGGAGTTTGGTATCGTTTCTCACCGCAATTTTTTAATTTGTAAATTAGTTTGGAATCTTTTTTGTGAAAGAAAGATATGAACCGTTATTCATCAATTAATTATATAAATATGTATCAATGGATTTCTCAAGGTACAGATGTTGTATTAGTATTTATTGGTCTAATATAGAAGCATTTTATACTTGCATACGTGTCCGTACTAACACTCGTGAACTCTAAATTCTGATTAAATTGAATATGAAAAATTATCATATAATTATTTAATAAAAAAAAAACACATCAAGAATTATGTCATTTTATCTCATGTAATGTTGTAATGATTCTGAGGGATGTGAATCATTTTACATTCATCATGTAATGCTTCTTCTACCCCCAAGATTGATCATCAGATTGGTCATTGGTCACCTTCACTGTTCCATTTCTTTTTTTTTTTTATAAATTAATTACACTATTTAACTAATTTTATTGGCTTTTAGGAGTAATATAATGTTTTTATATAATAAAGTACTCTCTCAGTCAGTCTTTAATAATGTCATTTGCTTTTTGCACGTGGATTAAGAAGTATTATTATTTAATGTGTAGTGGGTAGTTGTATTAGTGGAGGTGTTAGTCCTATTTTTTAGTTGTATTAGTGGGTGTGTGGGTCCCATATGTATAAAAAATAAAATGATTCTTGGGGTGGACGCCCAAAATGAAAAAATGATACCCTTAAAAGCGACCGGAGGCAGTAAATGTGTACTTTTGAGGTGTTAAATTATATAAGGAATAATATTTTTTTAGAAGTGAACAATCATATGGGACGAACTGATGAAGAAATAGTAAACAATTCTCAGAAAACTTTTTATTAATATTATTGCTCATCAAATCTTTTCATAAATAATTTAATTATGCAAGTACTGTTTTTTTTATATATACAGTATTATGTTATATTAAAAATTCATCATATTTATATCTATTTTACAAAATTTATTCTTGAGCTATAGTAACAATATGATAGAATTCAACAATCCAATTCAAAACGACAACTAGCTAGTAGCTAGTGTAAATCTTAAGTATATATGACATCAAGATAATATATAAAATCTACACACTATATTAATTATTAATTTGAGCATATATAGTACTCTAATACACACACATCTATATAAATATAGAATAAGATATTGAAATGATTGACACAGCATGCCTATTTAGAATTCTTGTGCCAATTAAAGATATAAAAGCATTTGGGAAGAGACTAGAAAGAAGATAGAAAAAAACAAACAAACAAATTAAAATAAAGGAGTGGGAATTGAATTGATGATGAGAATGTAAGGGATGATTGGTGGGAGATAGTCCACCCATTTTATTGATAGATAAAGAATAACAACACAAGATCTAAATAATATAAAGGGGTTTTCTTACATGCCCCCAAAACCAAACCCCAGTGGGACCCACCCCCCAACAACTGTCCAACACAAATCCATTTGATTAATACCAGATTGATGACTCCATCCACCTTAAACATATGCTTTTGGGGCATTTTTATAATAGGGTTTTGCCTGCTCTATGAAGATATGCCTAGATTTGGTTGAAGACCTTCATTATTTTTTTATTCTTACATCATTATAATATACTGTAATGCCCACTTCTATATATTATTCCAACCTTTGCTTAATTAGCATTACTACTTCTCTCTCTCTCCCTCTCATCTTCTTAATTACAAGTTTTTTTTAATGGTATCCCACAAAACATGATCAAGATTATAATATGTAGTAATTAATTTAATTAATCATTCTTTGGGGTATAGATAGATAATTATGAAGGAAGGTTCTTAGGTGACGTTTGATTTAGGTTTTTTATTTCAGGTTTAGATTTATTAAATCTCCTTAAATTTCTCAACACCTACTAACCCTATTAACACTTACTCACCCTCATACTATGCGTTATCTCTCCTCAATTAATATTTTTCATTTCTTTCTATTTCTTACTTTTATCCATTCTCTCACATCAATTAATATTTGATTTGACATAAAATTTAAACCTACCCTATTTAAATCTAAAACAAACATAACAACCATAGAATAACACTATTCATTGGTTTATTAAATCAACTTAAATCCGAATCAAACATCCCTTATGGATTGATTGATCAATACAAGATTGTATGTATGTATGTATAGTGTAGGAAATGGGACATGGCACCTGAACATATTAAGTTAATCAAGATTAATGTAGTTTAATATGTGCTTTGGTTAGAGAATAATGATGAATTGAATCCACTAGTTAGTTGGTCAATCAAAGTAATGTTTTTTAAATGATTTTTAAGTACAGTGTGGTAGATTTGTTGCAAAGCTAGATCGCCTTCCTTCCAGGTGATCGCATCCCCATCTTTCTTTTTACTTTTTGTTCATTAACTTGCTATTTTTTATTATTTATTTGAAAATAAATTAAATTAAAGCACCCATTTTTTCCACCTCTCTAAGCATGGAATATATCTTGCCTTCTTTTTTTAATTGCTTGAGTGGTACTATAATTGCACATTTTTATATTGATTTTAAAAAGTGGTTTTAAACCATGGGTTAATTTATCTTAATTAATTCTTTAAGGTGGTTACGACTATTCGAAGAAGTTGCGTAGCATTCTTATGCACACAAGATCTTCTGCGTCATTTTGGTGCATCATCTTCTGTGCCACACGTTATGTAATTGACATGTAAGATGAGGAAATAAATCCAACCAATGCCCCTAGGGTTTAAGGATTATGGTATAGTTTCTCTTTCCTACGTATCGTCAATCTAACGGTGTGACACATGAGATAGTGTACCAAATGACACAGAGAATCCGAACCCGTTCTTATGTGTATGTGTGTATATATTGGCATCCCACATGAGGAGTATGTTAGATGACGATTTTCAAGTGACCTAAGGGCAACCCCAATGGGCAATATGACCCAAATCACCAAATACCCAAATTTTTAGTGATTTGGGTCATATCTCCTCTAATGGTTTTTACTCAAAATTTGGTGCAAAAGGAAATATTCTATATAATCTTATTAAAAATATTATTTTATTAAATTTAAATAATTATAATATTCTAAATTGATTATTTATCCCTCTAATTTTAAATTATTAATTAAATAATATATTTCTATTTTGTTTTAATTAATTTATATTTAAATTTAAATTTTAATTTCTAAATTTTAATGTTGTATAAATTTTACAAATTAAATCAAAATAAATATCAAAATAAAATTAAAGAAATATATAAACAACACATATGTGAAATGATGTGTATGATTGATAAGCAATGTACCCATTATATAATAAAAAATTTATTGGTAGGTTTTGATCTCAACCATTAATTTTGGTTGATGGCTTTCGATTTCAACCATTCAATTTTGGTTAGTGACTTTCAATCCTAGCCGTTGAGATTGGTTGGTGACTTTCAATCCTAGCCGTTGAGACTGGTTGTTGGGTTGTGATCTCACTCAATTCAATCTATAAATATAGCTTCCATGTCTTCATAACTCACAGTCTCATACTTATCATTTTCTCAAATATCTAGCTTACATAGAAAAAAAATGACATCGAAAATTCGTGGCTCGAGTTTTAATCAAACTGAAGATAATGATATTTGTGAGTGTTATCTTGAAGCCTCCCAAGATCCTATTATTGGTATAAATCAATCCTCAAAGAAATTTTGGGATCATATTGCTCAAGAGTATGCAAAATTCGGTCATCAGAATCGAGTTGAAAGATCACTTAAAAAGCGTGTGCAATTGATCAAACTTCATATCTCAAAATTGGTTGGTTGTGTAAACCAAATAGAAAGATTGAATTTGAGTGGCGCATCTGAAAAGGATATTGTAAGTTACATACATGATATTATTCGTATTACATTACATAACGTCATTGTTTTAATCATTGTATAAACTCAAACTTTGTAGGTGATGAGGGCAAAAGAATTGTTCAAAGAAGACGTGAATTACAAAAGTGGGTTTAAGTTCAATCATATTTAGGAGAAGATGAAAGATTATGCAAAGATAGAAACTTTCTTTCAAAATTATGCTTCCATTAATCTCTCATCTCCAGAAATCTATACTTCTGATTCTCATGGTATTTCTTCGTTTAATATTTACTTGTCTAGTGATGGAAACGATCAAGGTGGTGGTTCTTCCTCGAGTCGACCACATGGAGTAAAAAAAATCTAAACTTAAAAGAAAAACTGAATAAAATGAAGCTCAAAATCAAAAAAAAAATTCAAGAAGCAAACAAACAAATACAAGATCTAATGAATGAATCAAATAAGTATCAACGAACAATGACGGAGGCAGCCCAAAGAAAGGAGGACAATAAAATTATGAAGATGGATCTAACAACGATATCCGATCCTGTTCGGCGTGAATATTTTCGACATCAACAAGATATTATTGTGCAAAGAATGAGTTTAAACCAGTTAATGAATCAAGACAATATTTATGGGGATTACTTTCCCACTGATCTTGGTGGTTCGAGGAGTGATTTACCCCATTTTAATTGTGAGAATAAAAATTATGTTATTTTATTTTTTAAGTATTTGTGTTTGTATTTGTATTTTTATTTTTCATAGTGTTTAAGTTTTAGGATATTTATTTATATGTCTAGTATCTAATGTATTTGTAAGTCTATCTTTTTTAATGTTCAATATAATTTTTTAATGTAATATGTAATTTTAATTGTGCAAGAAGTAATTTTTTAAATTATTTTAATAATACATAATTTATTATATATTAATTATATAAAATATAAAAACATAAATATATATTTAACAATTAAAAATAATTATTGAGAGTGGTTAAAAAAAATATAAATATAATAATATTTAAATTCAGCATTAAAAATAATTGTAAAAAAAAAATATTTGGGTAACAAATTTGGGTGTTACCCAAATTTACCCAAATTTGGGTCACAAAATTCTTTTATCCAAATTTTTTGGGTAAAAAGGATAATCAGGATCACAAAACTTTTTTATCCAAAAATTTGGATAAAAGGATAAAGGATTAGAGATGCCGTGATACGTACAAAATACAAGTATAGATTTGAACTTGTGATCATCGATTGTGAACCGTTGGAGAGGGCTGGTGGGCCCACTTTTGTTAAGTAAAGACACTGAATCCTCTTTGGTGGGAAAAAAATATTATTGTGTATCTACTACATTAATGAAAAGCAATCTTGCATCAGACAAACTTCCCTAATCTGACTATTCCTTTTTATCCTTTTTTGTTGACCTTTCCTACATTTTTAAATAGTAATACTGTTCCTTTTTTAGAGATGCAATGCATAGTCAATAGCCAATAGGGTTTCTCTAGCTATATAAGAAGGGGGCATACATTATCATTTGTGCATCACACTTACAAAACAACACCAAAAGTAAACATCATATATACTTTTCTCTTCATCAAAACACTATTTCAATTCAAAGTGTGATGGATAGGAAGAGTGCTTCTTGTTCTACAAAATCAAGTCCAGAGAAAAAACTTAAACTATTCGGAGTCGAGCTCGAGCAGTTTGATAATCAGGGCAAGGTCTTCTCCGAACGGGACGAGAGCGTGAACTCCTCGGCCTCCTCCACGGTTACGGAGAAACCGGGCTCGGCCCGGGATGAGATGGAGGATAAGAAGTTCGAGTGCCAATATTGTATGAAGGTGTTTGCCAACTCACAAGCTTTAGGGGGCCATCAAAATGCACACAAGAAGGAAAGAATGAGGAAGAAGAAGCTTCAACTTCAAGCAAGAAAGGCTAGCTTCAAACATTTCATTCAACCCTTTCAAAATAACAACATTAATTATATGAGTCAACATATTAATACCCATAATTCTTTTAATTATAATTATGGCTCTAATCATGCATGGTTCTATGATCCATCATGCAATAGTAATGCTAATACTCCTCATGAGGAATCTCAGATCAGTTTTGGCCCGTACGGGCCGGATACCGATGCGGGTAGCCCGGAAATCTCGAGATGGTACGTGGGTCTAAACGACTACGTTTCGATTCAACAAGATACTCACACATTTAGTTTGACACGTGGAGATAGATTGAGAGATCACAAATCGAGGCCTATCATCAAGAACCCTAATTCCTCCTTGTCTAGTTCAAAGAAAAGTTGTAATAGAAAGAAATTAGATCTTCAATTAGGGTTGAGTTTACATTCCACTATTTGAATATCAATTATAGAGTGCAAACGATACATTTATTATTAATATTATTATTATATATATAAGGACATACAGTGCCTCATTTTTCTTGGAAATTAGGGCAATCAAAGCCCAATTATTTGTTCAATACCAAATTAATTATGCGTATGTATTTTTTATGTTTTTGTTTGGTGAACGCTAGTTATGATTATTTATTTATTTATTATTTATTAACTTTTTTTTAAATATAATGCTATATTGCTATGTAATAATGATGAGAAATACTCAAATATATATACTCATTGTTTTAATTTAGGGCAATGTTATCCTTAAAAATAATAATAAAAATTGAATCGCCTTTTAAAATTTTGACGTTGTGTAATGGTTTTGGTGAATAATCAGGTGAATATAAAACTATATATTTGTTTTATTCATTTTACAGTATGCCTGAATAACTACAATTTTTTATATATTTTTTAATTATAGCCCTTCTTTTTCTATACTAGATGGAGTCAAATCAGAAATATTGTGGATGCATTAATTTAAATGTATGGAAATTTTAAACGTAATTTTCTACTATGCATGTAATTAATTTATTGAATTTATTTAATTAATTTATGTCAATTAATGTTGGATGATTTGTCCAACTAAATCTTATTAATAAAATCCAATTATTTAATAAGAAAAAGGAAAAAAACTTACTGGTAGTGGTAGTTAAACCATGCCTATCTGAAAGCTGAACTTTGATTAAAATATTCTTGGATATTATAAGCTTATAACCATCCGGTAGCTTATTAATTATGACAAAGCTATTAGAAATCGTAACTTATTTAAATTCTTGCGTAAGATAATATAATTTCAAAAGATTATCATATAAATATATCCACTAAATAAGTTTAGAAAATAAAAAATTGCAAGTTTTGTGTGAGATCATTTGTTTTTAAGAATTTTAAAACTTCTCTACTACTTTTTATTAAATATTTTATCACATTTTATTAAAAATATTATCACTCTTAATTTGTATTATAAATTGTTTATTAAATAATCAACTGAATCACTATCACAATTTATTAAAATATTATAACTCCTTATATGCCATAAAAAATCGTTCCATTATAAATTTTAGTTTCTTATTTGAGATAGTTTCATTAAATACATCTAATAAATTTATTCCGGATGATTTTAAAAGATTGGTAGGTATTAGAAATATCAATTGAGTCACTCTCTTAGGAGTACTAAATTATTACTAATTGTTAGTCTTTTCAAATATTTCAGTCGATTGGGCCGATTTTTAATTATTCTTTATACTTTGGGCTTTTAGATATTGGGCCTTTTTATTATCCTTATCGACATAACCATGATGGAAGACAGCTTATAATTGGATAGGGTGGGCCCATTATTATAGTCAAACCTTAATTTATTGGGCTTCTTATTTCAATTAAACCCTCACATGACTGTATGAGAGATGACTGGTGAGATACACATGTAACATGTATTTAAGAATGGAAATTATTTGTGTAATAAATAAAGGAGTTTTGTCAATTAAATCTTTGAAAAAGAAGTAACAAACCTGATTTATTTTTTCTATTAATTAATAATTTATAATATATAAAACTACTATAATTAATCATAAAAATATTTATTATAAAAGTATAATTACAACTACATTAAACATTACATACATCAATTAAAAATAATTTATTAATATTAAAATAACATTTCAATATTTAATAAATTTATAATTCCAAATAGAGTATAATCATTAAATTAAATTTTAAATTAATCTCCATCATTAATATTAAAAATAATATTATAATTTTCCTAAATTAATAATTTTATATGTTTCATACAGTTATAAATAATCATATCTTAGATAAAACGTAGAATATTTTCTTTGATTTGTTGTGATTTAATTTCTCTTATATAGACTTTGTATTTATTTATGATTGCAATGATATTACAATCCCTAATTAAGGCGATATCTCACTATTACATATACCCTAAGTGATATAAAAAATAATTTAGACATAGTTTATCATATTTTTTAGATCTTAAATTTTAAACACTCCACTTACTATCATTTACAAGATGACATTATAAAATCCGATTTCTCATTGAATCAACGAATGAGTGTATACGAATTAATTCTGGATTTCGACATTACATACTCTCTCATACATTTTCTAGATCAAACTCAGAAATGGACTAATGTGATGTGATTTATATGTAATACACCAAATTTATTACTATTATTATTATTATTATTTTTTGTATGAATCTAATTTAATGAGATCGATTCATAAAAGAAAACACCACAACAGAGTTAGGAAAAACAGTAAATTTAAAATTTTAAAATAAAAATTGCATATTAAAAGAAAGATATCAAAACTATAATTTGGCTTGATTTTGTATGATTTTTTAACTATAACTTAATTGAAATCAATATCATATTGTAAACGTTGTAATTATTAATGAAAATAAACTAATTATACCTTACTTTATTAAGAGAAAATTAGCCATGATAATGAGATGTGTAATTAAGAAAAGTTTTGGTCACCCTCACGGCCCTACTAATTAATTGCGATTTAAATGTCTCACCTTTTTAGCATCAATTATACTGATCTACTTGAACAGTTGCACCTCTCCTCTAAATATTTTTACCTAATAATTAATTAATAAATAAGTTACTTAATTAATCCCTCTTTTTGGGTAAAGTCGCAATTAATTATAATTACAATAATTATAAAATAAAGAATTAATACTAAGGAAATGAAAAAGCGAGCCCGCTTTCTGTACGCCAGGGTGCACACAACACCTAATCCAGGCTGCGGTCAGTGGTTCCCACGCGCTTTGCACGTGCCACGGGGGGTACCCCCTTAACTGGTGCCGTCACGCCGTACAGCTAGCCCACGGCGCATGTTATCAAGAGCTAGCAATAAATTTGAATTTTTAAACAGCTACCACATATATATCAAGAAAAAACAAGAAGGAAAAAAACAGAAAATATTACTACCTAATTTCCCCTCCATTTCTCCTCCAGCTCTGTGAGCTACTTTGCTTAGGGTTTTCCACATTTTATCTTATTCTCCAATATTGCTCGGAAAGAATTCGTATCCCTTTCGCAGAAAATTGTTCGATTTTTTTTGAAAAATTTCTGCCGCTGGTTTTTAGGGTTTTCAAATAATTTTTGTTCGAGCTTAAAATCGTTATTTGAAGCCATGGCATTCGTTTCACATTTCTGAGCATAATGAGGGATTCAGCGAGTTTTCTTCGAGATTCGACTTTGGTTGACTTGATTCCTCTTATTTGATACATTTCCTTTGTGGGGGTGAAGTTTGTAAAAATAGAAAATGCCGGGGCAAAAATCTAAAGGTGAGAAAGGGGATGCGGAGAAGCAGCTGCGCAGAGACCCTTATGAAGTTCTGGGCGTGAGTAGAAACTCTACGGATCAGGAAATCAAGAGTGCCTATAGGAAATTGGCTCTAAAGTATGTTAATTTATTCTTTATTGACGTTGATATGTTAATGTCCAGCTGTTAGTTTTTTTGCGGTAGTTCATTTGTTTATTTGCGAATTATTAACCGCAATACGAGTTGAATTAGATATATGCGTAGCATAATGCATTATTGTGTTTTCCATTACCTAACTTTTGGCTCTAACATAATGCCATCACTAAAATTATTGATTTGAGAAATGAGTGGATTGGTTACTTGACGAGAAGCTTCTTTATTATTATTAATTATATTTTATTACTAAATTGACTTACATGAGGTTGCATTTGTAGCTGGCCTAATCCGATGTCATTGTTGGTCGCTTCAAAATGTACTGATTAATAAATGTGTGCGGGAATTGTCATTTATATGCTTTGATTCATTTATTTCTGCAGGGTAAGGATTAAATCTTAGAAATTTATTCTGCAATATTGCATGGTTGGACACTTTGAACCGGGAAAAAGATAAATATAAACAGATTTAACCCCCTGTTTAATCATGAAATCAACATTTATATATATATGTATGTATGTGTGTATATTTGTTTGTATGTATAATGTGGAAGAAAGGGGTAAAAAGTGAGAACGATAAACTGCCCTGTTTCCTACCAGTTACATGTGGATCCATTCCTGTGTTGTATGTGTATATGACAAAGTGCTATCTGAGAGGGAAGAATAATTGGTTGTCTGTCTTTGCAAAACAAAATCTTAGGTACCATCCAGACAAAAATGCAAATGATGCTAAAGCTGCGGATATGTTCAAAGAGGTCACATTCTCATATAACATTTTATCTGATCCAGATAAAAGGCGGCAATATGATTCAGCGGGTTTTGAGGTTAATTTTTCTGGCATAGCCTTGTTTGAGAAAACACTTTACGAGTAAATTTGGTTTGATTTATTTCATATATAGTTTCCAACTTTATTGCATATGTTTCCTCAGGCTGTTGAATCAGAAAGCCAGGAGCTGGAACTGGATCTTTCTAATTTAGGAACTGTCAATACTATGTTTGCTGCAATTTTTAGGTTGTTTGATATCTCTTATAAATCCTTTCCCTTGATTTCCATTTTACTCAATGGTTTTGCAAATGCATTATACTTCATGGTCCAGAGTATAACTTTACTGTATTTTGGCAATCAGTAAGCTTGGAGTTCCCATCAAGACAACAGTATCAGCAACAGTTTTGGAGGAAGCACTGAATGGTGCGGTTATAATTCGTCCCCTCCAGATGGGGCAACCTGTGTGTAGGAAGGTATAGTCCTGCTCCTATGTTCTTGAAATAGTCTTTACAAATGGTTTGTTCAGACTAGTGTTTTGATTTTTTTCTACAGGTTGAGAAGCAATCTGCTCACTTTTATTCTGTTACCATAACAGAAAAGGAAGCACAGGCAGGCCTTGTTTGTAGAGCTTATTCATCAGACAAGAGCAAATTTAAGGTAGATATACACACTATGCAAATGTCCTCAAAGGTTGCCTTATTTCTTCATTTCTTTGAGACTATTGGGGTTGACATTCCCTACTGGTTGTTACCCCTTCCTTATATGAGCAGACCATGCTACTCTGGAGTAGTTACAGTTAAAATTTGATAAGTTACAACTCCTAAAAATGTGGGATCAAACTTGGGAAATTGTGGCTATAAGATTTGTACTCCCTCCCTCCCATTCAAAAGGGTCTTTTTCCTATTTTGGTCGTCCCACCCAAAGGGTCCTCTTTCCTTTTTTACACACATGGGACCCACACACCCCCTCTAATACAATTAAAATATGGGGCCCACACTCCCACTAATACAACTACCCACTACACATTAAATAATAATACTCTTTAATCTACGTGCAAAAAAGCAAAAGCCCCTCTTACGCCGGGGCGGAGGGAGTATAATTAATTCGTTTCAATTGAAGAGAATTTTCGTTGCTAGAAGTCTGCTTAAAATTTTTGTATCAAATGAAGCGACATCCTATCGCCTATGCTTATTATGGTGAAAATAAAATTAAGATGATATTTCAACTGCGGGATTGTATTGACCGAGTATTTTTATGTTGCTAGAAGACGTCCTAGACTAATAGGTTTACCTTTTTTTTACTGAGGTTTTGGGGGTGATAGTTAAAAAATCATCAGCAGTTTTGTGTTTTTAGCATGTTTGGGTTACATGGTTGGATTATTTGTCTATAGATGTACAAGTTTATGTTTTGTATAGTGGTGTGCTTCCTAATAGTCTGATTAAGCTTTTCTGGATTGTCCAGCTCTTGTATTTTGATCAGGAAGATAGTGGTGGACTAAGCCTGGCTTTACAGGTGACATCTCTATTTATTCTTTTTCACTATCTTTTTGCAGGCTCTTTAACTCAATGCTACTTGTACCATATATTTCTACATGGGAATCAACTATTTTAAATTTTAAATTATTTATAATATTGTCTTTTGTCCTGGTTTATCACAGAAACAATCTATTTTCTTGATAAACCTGCCTCCTTGCTCTTTTGTGCTTGGAAAATAACTGCCATGGGGTGGTATTGATTGATGACTAAGCTATTTGATAAAGACTTATCAGCAATTAATGCTTATGGTTCTCTTGTAACCCTTTCCAGGAAATATGCCGAGGATAAATTCTTACCATATGAGAGTGTTTTGACTCTGCATAATAATTTTTTCTTGCTTTTGAAGCTTGTAATTAAATATCCATTTTGGATAATTTACATTTGCTTTCATCCCACTTTGTTTTATTTTAATAATAATTTGCACTATCTTTTCCGTTTGCAGGAAGACAGTTCAAAAGCAGGAAAGGTTACATCTGCTGGGATGTATTTCTTAGGGTTCCCTGTTTATCGGATGGACCCAACCCACAGCTCTGTAAGTAAAACTCGCTATCGCATTTAAACTCCTTCCACTTCCTATTCTAAATTTGATCCTTTTGTGAATCATGCATAATCAGGTGACTGCTGTAAAAGATCCAGATGCTGCTTTCTTCAAAAAGCTTGATGGATTTCAGCCATGTGAAATCACTGAACTAAAAGCTGGAACCCATTATTTTGCAGTTTATGGTACAACATTTCTTTGTAATTTTTGTCTTGCATATACTTTGACTGATGCTAATTACGCTGCTTTTTGTATTGCATTAACTTATCTTCAGGTGATAATTTTTTCAAAAGTGTTGGCTACACTATAGAGGTTCTTGCGGCCGAAACTTTTTCAGAAGAGAAGGAGAATCTTAGATCTTTAGAGTCTCAAATTTTGTCAAAAAGGGTTGAACTTTCTAAATTCGAGACAGAATATCGAGAGGTGTGTTATATATAACATTAAATATTATCTGTTCTTTATGCTCATATGTGAGCTTATTTTATACACAATATTAACAGGTTCTCGCTCAATTCACCGAGATGACCAGTAGATATGCACAAGAAATGCAATCGGTAAGTAGTTCATATATCTACTGTGGTTCCTGCGTTCAACTGGGTTTTAATCTTCTAAACCATCTTAAAATTGTGATGAACAGATAGACGAGCTACTTAAACAGAGGAATGAAATACATGCTTCTTATACTACCTCACCACAAATAAAGCGCAGCAGTAGTAGCCGAAGCAAGAATAAGGGCACATTCAAGGAATGCGAAGAAGTATTAGGGAAAGAGAAAAAACATTCGAGAGAGAGATCAAAGAAGAAAAGATGGTATAATCTTCACCTAAAGGTGGACAAAAAGAAGCCTTGTGGAATGGAATGAGTGTCGCTTCCATGAACGTGCCCTGGAATATCGCTTCTCGATTACTCGCCCTTTTCTTGTATGGTCTGCCCGTCAAAGAATACCTTGTGTTGTAAATTGAAGATTATCCTTATTCATTGTAATTGTTGTATTAAACTGCAAGCAAAAACTGGATAACAGGGGAAAATGGATTAGAAGTACTGTTGGCTATGGCCATGGCTTAGTTAGGTGTCTTTGTTTCACCTTGATGTGCTTTAACTTCTTGTTAATGGTTGCTAACTGCCATCCACAGCAATCTTGTTGTATAAATGATTATTTTCCCACAGTTAACGTTCAATTCTAAAGTTTTGTTTCTGGCAAAATATGATTAATAGATATACTTTATTTTTCTGTCTTATATTTTCATGAGATTTGTTTGTTTGAGTACCCTCTGCTTGGCAATCATCCCATTTTAACATTTATCGTACATATTTGGTTGTTACTTGCACGGAGGAAAATAAATAAATGGAATAAAATAAAGAGCCTTACTTAGCGACCACTAGTCACCTAATAATCACCCTAAAATAAAATTCTACCCTATGGAACTAAATTAAAGTGTATGTTTATCCACTGAAAGCCCAGTTGTGAAGCCCAAAAAGCGATACTCCATCCGTCTCATTTCAATGTTTACGTTTGCTTTTGCACATTGATTAAGAAGTATAATATTTTAATAGATAGTGGGTGGAAAAATATAATATTTAATGTAAAGTGTGTAGGTGTATTAGTGTTGGATGATATATTAATTGTTTTAGGTGAGTTCCATATTTCAAAAAGAAAAACGTTAACACTGAAATGAGACGCACAAAATAGAAACGTAAACATTGAAATGGGACGGAGGGAGTATAAATTTACGTGATAAAGCCCGTCAGCAAGCCTCTTTCCAACAAAACATACAAACGTATTTCGACACACTTGTGGCCTGTGATGTAACACAAGTTGTGATCTGGTGTGTTGTCGTCGACACCCAAAAATATGATTTGTAATTTTTCCAAACAAACCCACTAAGAATGTAGTAGGGTAAGTAAGGGTCGAACCTACAAGGAGTAATCGAATTTTAATTGAACTTAACGTGTTTCTAAAGTAACAATGGGGGGATGGATTGGATTCTAACAACTACTAACATGAAAATAAATAATTGAAATAACAAACATAAAATTAAATAATAGAACAAATAAAATAACAACCTAGTCCAAGGATTTGATCCCCTCCGATATCCTAATTCACATGTATGAAATTCCTAAAACACCAACAAGTTCATAAACTCAAGCCCCTAAGCTAACGGTACGACCAATTAACTCGAGATATCCTTAAGTTTAATAACCTAGGGTACGAACTCTAGATTAAACTATTTACAAGTGACCCTATGGATTCGAACTCGCAAATGCATTAAGATTTAGATATTAGGACTACTAGGCTATGAAAACGGGGGTAGCGAATCATACAACCTAGATTCCGTGATTTCAAGAGATACTTTCTCACTTTGCTACTCGGTTCACAATATTATAACAATTACGGATTATAATATATAAAATAGCTATTGAATAATCAATCACATATGAGAGGGGTAGCCTACACAAACAATTGAAAATTCAAGATTAACATCAAAGCCAATCACAAAATAAATTCATAAAACATGTTGATAATTTAATTCATAATCAAACATATAAATTATTCTACGGAGGTTCACAATCCTCGTACTAGAAAACAAATTACATAATTAAAACTATAAAATTATAAAATAAAAGAACCGATGTTCTTCAATTGGTGCGCCTCATAATCTGCGTTCCAACATCCCAACCAACGTGCATGTCCAGATGTGAGATCCCAAATCGTGATAATATATCATCCTTATCATAAATTAAATCCTCTAATTAAATTCCTTGATCACCTTCCTTTTTTAGTTGTCCAAGTACATTGTATCTTTTCTCCCTTTGGTAAGTTTATTTTTTCTTTTCAAATCAAATCTCTCCTTATTATTGCTTGATCAACTCTTTATTTTCCTACAATTAAAATTATTGTAACAGTCCCACAAAATAAATTATGTGACTGTACAATTTATCTCAATTTTGACCTGTTTAAATAAGAAATAAAATAATTAAGGTTCAACTATGAAAAATATAAATAAGTCGTAATTACACTAAATAATTCACAACTCATGCGTAAAGAAGTGAATTTCATCCAAAATAATCATGTAAAATTACGACTTATCAAACTACCCACATCTAAACCTTTGCTTATCCTCAAGCAAAACAAGACCAAAAGCAAAGTATAAGAAAAATGACAATCATATGCAAGTGATAGCAAAACAATGACACTTTCAAAAGAGATTAAATAAAGTGCACCAAATACAAATGAGTGATAGAATGTCTCATAAAAATTTGCAACTTATGTAGAATACAAGAATTCAAGAATTCATGGTCTCACAGTAGTTTCGCTCAATAACGCTCAAGTATATGTAATGGATAGCAAAACACTCAAAATTAAACAAAACAAGACATTACCATAGGCTTGTTCCCAAGTCAAATCTCCACTAAGTTCAATGAACGTTGTGCAAATATCAAAAGGACTTTTAAAATGGTTGTAATGGGGCTTGGGATAAGGTGGGATAAAAAGGATTAGAAATGTTAAATATACCACTTTGCAAATTGTGTTAATCATATAAAACGTACATCAAAGGGATACATCTTGTCATTCTCATTTTTTTCCACATCCACTTCTTCATTTTCTTATATGAAAATTCAGTTTTTCATCAACACATCCTCTAACCACACCTGTTTCTTTTCACGATTTCGAAAAACAGGTGTAACACTGAAGGGTTCAGTGTCTTTACAGAAAAATTCTGCTATAATTTCCAGTTTCGTTTCTTTTTTTCAGCTCCAATTTCTTTTCTCTTATTTTTTCAACTATTTTTTTTCAATCTTCCATTCTTCCTTTTCTTTTCTTTTTTCTTCTTTCCTTTCTCCATTCTTTTTTTTTTTGCTTTCTCCATATTTTTTCTTATTTTTCTCAACCATCATCTCTCCTTCATTATAAATCCAATCACAACAAATATTTTTCAATGATTTCCACAATATGCAAAATAGTAGGAGGTTCAAATGGAAGGGTTCAAGAAAGAAATGGAACATGACTAAATTGATATGCTTATTCAATCAAAGAAAATGTTAGGCTCAAAGTGGCTCTCCTAAAAGATTGATATGATTAGGTAGGTAAAAAGAAGGCCAAAATACGGCTTGCTTATGTGCCTTTATCATTTAAATACACATGCTCAAATGTAAGATCTCAAAATGTATTCAAGGAACAAGTTCTAGAATGTACATATCAAGTTCAATTTGCACTCAATCAAGAAAAATAATAGAGCTTGTATAGATGATAGCTCTTCAAGACTCAAAGCTCACAAGAATAGAGTAATTTTGCCATGAATTCCTAAACAAAAATTCTTCCACATTTGTCACAAAAATAACAAGACAAATCCAATAACTCACAAGTATAGGTACATCAAATTCAACTCTCTTGTCATGCCGAAAATTTCACATATCAAAACACAATTTCATCATAAATCCAACACCACCTTCTCATGTTCACAAATGTAAAAATATGATTCCAAATAAATTATTATATGCACATGTAATTAAATAAAAAAATTACAACTTCAAGTACCACTCAATACACCTAACCTACCCACACCTAATTATTTTGCTTGCCCTCAAGCAAACAAACTCAATAAAATTCAAGGGATAATCAAGTGCAAGAGTGGAAAGAAGTCACCGGGTTAAGCTCAATTTGAATGACCATATGTTGGGATTTTTTTCTTCTCCAAAAATGTCATCCACACCATTATCGCTTCACTCCATAGCCTAAAAATAAACATCCACCAAAAGAATAAGATTATTTATTAAAACAAATAAAATTCAAATAAAAATAAAAACCTAAGTTGGGTTGCCTCCCAACAAGCGCATTTTTTTAACATCGTTGGCTCGACGTTCACTTCCCTTTCACGTAATAGGAGTAAAATGTTCAAACCAATATAATGATCTTATTGGTTTGCGAGAAGTGTTCTCTCCCTTCAAAATTATATGGTTCTTGGTCAGCCTTAACATGTCAAGCTCCATAGAAAATTGTTTGATCGCCTCAAGAAAAGTATCTTTAATCTCATCAATGCGAAACACTTTAATTGTCTCCTTTACTTGAGGATCTTCAAACTTTGGCAACCTGTATAAAGATGAAAATGAATCAGAATTAGTAGAATTTAATTCGGGCAGCTTTTTCTCATTTTTGTTTCCAACATAACTGACACTGAAGGCTTCAGTGTCAGTTTCCTGCACAGAATCTGCAGAATATTCAGCCTCTTCATCCTCTTCAATTTCGGTTTCCATCTCCAAATTCTCATCATGGGTGAACTCCTCAATACATTCCTCATGATTTCTACTTTGTTGTGCCACCATACGTTCAACCTCGGTCCTTAATTGGCTACATTGGCGCTCCAAACTCCAAAGACTCAATTGAATTCTTTGTTGAAATATCAAATTACTAATTTCTATCCATTTCAACAATGACTCTAATGAAGTCTTCAAACTTTGTTCATCACCATAATACTCATCATCCTCATAATAGCATTCACTATTATTGAAGGATTGGAGTCTTTGCTCATAGTAGCCATGACTTTGATATTCATAAGGTTGATTGTGATAACGGTCCACATATCGGAAATCGTGATGCCTTCCTTGATTGCAAGTGTTGGCATATGGTTGATCATTCAAATGCCTTTGGAAATTTGCCCTACGAGATCTTTCAATCAAAACTGGACAATCATGATTGGAATGGAGAGTGATTGCACACATCCGACATGGCTGAATATTTTGACCATAAAAACCATGATATTGATCCATTAGAATTAAGCCTGCAAGGGGGAGAAAGTGATTATTCACGAAAAAATAGAAAAATAAAAACAGGGCAGACCTGACACTGAATGATTCAGTGTCAGTGCACTGCTGGGCAAAATTCGAAAATAAATAAAATAAAAACACAAAAAATTCAACAAAAATTCGGGATTACTCCTCGGCAACGGCGCCAAAATTTGGTGTGTTGTCGCCGACACCCAAAAATATGATTTGTAATTTTTTCAAACAAACCCACTAAGAATGTAGTAGGGTCGAACCCACAGGGAGTAATCGAATTTCAATTGAACTTAACGTGTTTCTAAAGTAACAATGGGGGGATGGATTGGATTCTAACAACTACTAACATGAAATAAATAATTAAAATAGCAAACATAAAATTAAATAATAGAACAAATAAAATAACAACCTAGTCCAAGGATTTGATCCCCTCCGATATCCTAATTCACATGTATGAAATTCCTAAAACACCAACAAGTTAATAAACTCAAGCCTCTAAGCTAACGGCACGACCAATTAACTCGAAATATCCTTAAGTTTAATAACCTAGGGTACGACCTCTAGATTAAACTATTTACACGTGACCCTATATATTCGAACTCGCAAATGCATTAAGATTTAGATATTAGGACTATTAAACTATGAAAATAGGGGTAGCGAATCATACAACCTAGATTCCGTGATTTCAAGAGGTACTTCCTCACTTTGCTACTTGGTTCACAATATTATAACAATTACGGATTATAATATGTAAAATAGCTATTGAATAATTAATCGCATATGAGAGGGGTAGTCTACACAAACAATTAAAAATTCAAGATTAACATCAAAGTCAATCACAAAATAAATTCATAAAACATGTTGATAATTTAATTCATAATCAAACATATAAATTATTCTACGGAGGTTCACAATCCTCGGACTAGAAAACAAATTACATAATTAAAACTATAAAATTATAAAATAAAAGAACCGTTGTTCTTCAATTGGTGCGCCTCCTAATCTGCGTTCCAACGTCCCAGCCAACGTGCGTGTCCGGATGTGAGATCCCGAATCGTGATAATATATCCTCCTTATCATAAATTAAATTCTCTAATTAAATTCCTTGATCATCCTCCCTTTTTTTAGTTGTCCAAGTTCATTGTATCTTTTCTCCCTTTGGTAAGTTTTCTTTTTCTCTTCAAATCAAATCTCTCCTTATTATTGCTTGGTCAACTCGTTATTTTTCTGCAATTAAAATTATTGTAACTATCCCACAAAATAAATTATGTGAGTGTACAATTTATCTCAATTTTGACCTGTTTAAATAAGAAATAAAATAATTAAGGTTTAACTATGAAAAATATAAATAAGTCGTAATTACATTAAATAATTCACAAATCACGCGTAAAGAAGTGAATTTCATCCAAAATGATCATGTAAAATTACGACTTATCATGATCACTTTTAGCTAGAGAGGGATTTCCGGTGGAGATCCCGGAGGTAGTTTAAATGTTCCTAATAAAGGAATGTAGCTAGATGTTATATCTGTCTTTTCTTTGTAGCTAATCTCTTAAAGTGTAGCTATTGTTTATCTATTATTAAAGTATAATTATTATATAGGTTAAATATGTTGTTGGATATGTTGTTGGATAGATATGTTCAAAAAAATATGTTGTTGGATAGTTAAAGTATAATATACTCAGGTATGATTAATGATTAATTAAAATATGATTAAATAGTGTTATAGTATAATGAATAATTAGGTAATAATTCATATTATAACACTCTAAAATTAAATTTTAATAAATCATATTCTAACCACCCAATGATATATTTGACCTACTCCGTATAATGAACCCACCTGTCTCACATATAACTGTCTCATGGGAGAATTTTCTTATTGTATAATATATAATATAGAAAAATGACAAACTTGCGTGGGATTATTTTTAAGTCTTCTTAAATAATTATCATTTTTTATCAAATGTAATCCTATCACTTTTTATTAAAAATATTATTACTTTTTATTTATAATACGAATTTCATTGCACCACTATCACTTTTCATTAGTTCGACTTTTACTTTTTACTAAAATTTTATCACTTATTATTTATCATATGCACGGAAGTGTTCATATGAAGCGATCTCACACTGTTATACTATAGAGAAATGGATAGTAGTTATCATGCATAAAGATTGCAATTATCTTGCATAAGAGTGATATTTCTCATGATGCTTAGATTAATATTCACAGATTTTCTTGCATATAAACTATACTGCCTTCATTTTATTTTAATTGATATAATTTCAAATTCCACAAAAATTAAGACAACATAAATGGGCGTGAAATGAAATGACTTTAAACTCTATACCGGTCCAACATACATTACATTTTGAAAATAGAAAGGGGGAAATAGAAAATTTTCATTCATATATGAAAATCATTTTGGAAATGCCATCCATCCCTTTGATCAATTTATCCTCAGTTTCTCATTTTAAAATTCAAATCATAGTGTTCAGTTTATTAAATTTATTAGGTAGATTAATAAAGTTTAAAAATATCATAAATGAGGAATAAATATGAGGATTGTCTTAATTCATTAATAATTTCATGAGATATGATAACTCACATCATCCTCAAGTTGTAATATCCCGGACCCTTTATTTTAACTAAGAGCAACTCCAAAAACTTTTCAAATAACAAATTATGTATAATTTAAAGAGTTTTACATACAAATATACCTCCAAAAGCCTTTTTAAAATAACAATTTTTTTACATAATGTTTTTGGCTCTGTAAATTTAGAGAGCCAAACCAATTCTCTAAAATTTAATGTATTGAGATTTTCACTACTTCCAACACTTTAATTTCTTGAAAATTTCAATTTATTAGTTATTGTTTTACTTTTATAATGCAATATTGTTATTTCACTCTAGTTTTATTGTTAAAAAAAATAGATGCTTCTCAAATTTTATTAAGATTAGATTTAAATAATACTAGTATTAGTAAAAATTGAAAAATTTTAAAAAATAGGAAGGCAAGCGTACGTTGAAAATTTTCTTTTATATCATAAAATTATGATTATTTTATGTTTAAAAAATATATAAATCTATAAAATTTTATGTGGAGGGAAATTATAAAATAAATTAGGATTTGAAACAAAAAATATAGGAAAAAACAAATGTAATAAATAAGCATTGAAATGAATAATAAATTTAAAGAAGTTGTTGAAGATGAATAAAAATTTAACTCTCTATATTTTAAAAATTCTTTATTTTACCCAAATCTTCTTCAAATTATACATAATCTTTTGGAGATGCACTAATAAGCTTAGAAGAAAATTAAATCCATTTAAGTGCGTTAAGTGTGTAAATTCTTCCATTTTTAATTAATTTTTTGAGCTCATAAAAAACTACACACTCCCATATTATTCCATTAGCAATACAAGGTTAAGTATGGAGACGTTCCATACAGAAAGATTGGTGTCAGCAATATAAAGAAAGTTATTAAAGGAAGTATGAATTTTATTTTTAATTACTCATTCCTTCCGTTTTCAAGGGTATTATTTTTCTATTTTGGGCGTCCGCCCTAAGGGTTTCATTTATTCTTTTATACATATGAGACCCACACCGGATCTTCTGCGTCATTTTCGTACATCATCTTATGTGTCACGCGTTAAATGATTGACACGTAAGAGGGGAATTAAATCCAACCATTGTCCCTAGGGTTTAAGGATTAGGATATAGTTTCCTCTCTCCTACGTTCATCCAACTGTTTGGCACAGGAGATGATGTACCAAAATGACACAGAGAATTCGAGCCGTATGAGACTCATACAAACCCACTAATACAACTAAAAAATGTGACTCATATCTCTACTAATACAACTACCCACTACACATTAAATAACAATATTCCTTAATCTCCGTGCCCAAAAGCAAATGACATTCTTGAATCAGGACGGAGAGAGTAGTTTGTAATGTCTCAAACTCTATGAAATTTGCAAGAAATCACAAATTTTGGACAATTTTAAACGTTCATGATGATCACTCTATTTCTCTTGTTTCTTTTTTAAATTTAAATACTAAATCATTCAAATATATTGTGGTATTTGTTTCCTTCTAATAAATGAGTTTATTTTGTATGATGAACACATTATATGCATGAGCATGACTATCGTAAACTCTGTTCAAAGATGGTAAATATTTTACAATTCCTCGTCTAGATCTCCCGTATACATATTCTCAATACAGAAAAACAAAAGATGGAAATTAATGGGAAAAATGAAAACATTACAAATGAAGAATATTGTGTGTATATATTATATATAATGTAAATGTCCCACCACATTAATTACACATCTCAAAAACCAAAAACAAAAACAAAAAAAAAAATCCGAAATCATTCAACAAATGAGATAATATTATTTTCATTTGTATGGTATTCTATATATAAAAGCATGTTCGATTGAATATGGATTACTTAAATAAAGAATAAATAAATCATCATATAATTACAGATAGAACTCAGATTTCCACTTAACTCGTTTGCAATTGATTTGGAGCATCGCACCTCTTCCGTACTTCCCCCTTTCTCCCTGTCTTCACGTTTAGAATGCCCACCTTCTCCATTGCTCTTCCGAATGCTTCGAAGAACTCCGATTGATTCGCTGCGTATCGATCTACGAACGGCTTTGTTCTCGGATCAATCGCCAGAACTTGATCCGTCGCCAGCAATCCCAATCCTCTCTGCAGATTCTGGTAATACGTATTGTCGAATTTCCCCGGCGTCATCGGGTCGTTGAACGCCGCGATGTTCGGATCCTTCTTGTAATTCGCGCAGAGCTTTCGGAGCCCCGCCACGTAGTCCGGGTTCATCGTCGGGTCGTGATCTGCGGTTTTGCTGAAATTCCAGATCCGGTTCGCGAATTCGGAGCAGTGGGAGAACCCTAGGGTGTGGGCGCCGCTGAGCGCCACCATCTCTTGGACGGTGAATCCCTTGGCAGCGAAAATGTCGATGATCTGATTAATTGTGTGGTTGGCGCGTGCGATGTGGCCTTCGACGTCGCCGACGAGCGAGGAGCTGCTGTCCTTCCGGCCGAGGCGGACGGAGTAGTACGGACCGCCGGTCATAGTGACCAGATCGCGGGTGGCTTCGGCGAGGATGTCGGAGCAGGAGACGATTCCCGGGCAGGCGAGCTCGAGCTTCATTTTGGCGCGGATTATGACGTCGAAGGCGTCGCCGGGGAGAGAGTGGTTGATGTCGTGGTCGCGTTCGGTGGAATGGAAGGAGTTGGAGGAGAGGAGGATTGAGGCGTCGCAGCCTCCGACGACGCAGTCGTGAAAGAATACGCGGAGTGCGCCGGCGGCGGTGGTGGGGACGGAGAGCTGCTTGTCGGTGACCACTTCCTGAACGATTTTGTTGAAATCTGGGCAGGTTTTGGCGTAGTAGTCTAGGGTGAGCTTGGAATCAGCCTGAAGAAGTAAGGAAAAGAGCAAGAGGAGCGGGATAGAGATGGTGGACGCCATAGTCATGGTGGCGGCGGCTGAGATGGTGGGTGTGGTGGAGCAGAGAGTATTGGGGGAGAAAAGGTGTATCTTTTTAAGGGTAATGAGGAAAGAAAACAATGGAAGTGAGGAATTAAAGGGGTTCCGTGCAACAAACTCCCATCACCGGTGAATCAATTGTTGGCCGTCCGACTTTCTCTCCCTTTCTCCTCATTTTTTAAACATTTTTTTTATGGCAAAAGCACAACATCACCCTCCAATTATATTTTAAATTGTAAAGGGGCATGAAAATTTCAAGCGACATGAGTCTCACTCTTTTTTTATTATTATTTCCTCCGTCCCAACTTCAACTTCACACTTTCCGTTTTGATTCGTCCCAAATTCAATTTCACACTTCCATAAAAGGAAAAAGCAACAAACTAATATCTCTCTAACATACTTTAATTTTAAAATTGTCATCACCTTTTTAACACACATAACATACTTTATCATTTATTTATTACCCAAAAATAACATACTATCCTCAAAAGTAAGTCAAAAAGTGACTTTTCTTAAATTTCGTATCTACAGTAGACGTGAACTTGAATTTGGGACGGAGGGAATATATAATAATAATTAACTCACCACCTCAATTTTCCTAAATAAAATTCACCACACCAATAATTAAACACTTGTTATAAATTCTTAAGTTTATGTCGTTGAATCTCATTTTTTATTTTCATAATTATATCTAGATTATATTATAATTAAACACGTGTTATTAATTCTGGAGCAATTATGTGTACTTTTGAGTTTTGAATACTCAAGTACGCTATTTTAATTTCCTATTGCATTTTATTGTTATTTTTTTTTGAAATGGTTGAAAATGTGATTCATTTGAGAAATAATAATATACTCCTATGATCCTGTCTTGTACCTTAAAACACTAGTAAATCTCGTAGTGCAAAATACATTATACCAATTACTTGAATAATTTAATCTATATATGAAAATGTTAAAATTATCCCACTTTAAAATTTTTACACAATTAATTGCCATTAGATTCCAATAATTCACTTCCATTTTTTTTTTGCTTGAACTGAAATATCATTCCTAGAAAGAAACCGCTTACCGTGACAGAAGAAAGACTGATTTCTCATCTCAAAGTTTCTTCCCCGGTCCCAATTTCGCTAATTATTAGCTTTATTTGTTTTTTGTTTTTTTTTTTTTAAGAATAATTTTAGGAGTGTTTACAAGTCACACCTCCCCATTTCTCTAATTATCGTTTTATTTGTTTTTTCTTTAAATTCATTTTAGAGTATATTTGTAATTTCTCTTTTCTAGTTTTAGTATACTTTATTCTAATAATTTATGACATATTTCACCCCTAGAGTTTATTATTTATTAGGATTTAAGGTTAATTCTAAATGTATAATTGTAATTTTACTCTTGTGGATTAGAACATATTTCATCTTTAGAGAATGTTTAGTTCATCTAAATTAGTAGTTTTTTCAATAAAAGACCGAACGACTTTGTGTGGCGAAGGACTCTAAGGGTATCATATCACAGCAAAAAAAGATTAACAATTTTTAATATTGTTTATGCTATTATTGACAAATAATGCAGTATCACCTTTTAAAATTTAGATATTTTTAGATAAAATTACTAGTTTTAATATATAAATAAATCTATTTTTCTATCATTTTTTTTAATTTTTCTTTTTTTATTGATGCTGAATTATTTATATAAATCTTTGCTGAAATTATACTCCAAAATTATCAATATTATTATATAACATGATAAATATTTTTTTAATTAAATTAAATTAAACTAAACTAAATTACATGTCAATTTTTTTTCTATGATAAAAGATTTAAAAAAAAAAAAGTCACTTAGTATATTAAAGATGTATATTTTTATTTAGGGTTTATCAATTATTATCATTATTATTATTTTTTTATGGTTGTATCTTTGTTTAAACCTTTTGTTACACACACAATGTACTACAACCAAATAGTTAGGATCCGAAAATATGTACGGATATGAAAATTTGGAAAATTTTGATAATTATGATATTAGGATCTAAAATTTGGAAATTTTGAATAATTATGATATTAGCTTAATATCACTGGAAAAAAATCTTAATTTTTTTAAAATTTATACTTTTTTCATCTTTAAAGAATATAATAGTATTTTTATATACAAACTCACTCTCATTTCTTAATATTATACAGTATTTTTCCCTTATATAATAGTTTTATTAAATCTCATATCCCCCTTAATATAATAATATTATATACTAGTACTAGTATTTTTCGCTTACATAATAGTTTTATTAAGTATCCATTTTCTCTAGTAGTTTTATTAACTATTCAGTTTACAGGAATTTTTCATTGCTATTACGCCAATGTAAAATTTAAAAATATAAAATAAAAATGTTTATATGCATCCACCCCCTAAATTGCCAACAAACCAATAAACTGCCTCAATACTCAAACACCAAAAGCCCAATGGATATATTGGGCTCTAGTAACCAATTTAATATTGGGCTCAAATTAAAACCATTTTTTTCAGATAAAGCCCGTCCAAGAACACTGGGCTACTATAGAAAGCCTATTAATTTCCTGCAAAACCAGGCCCAATCTTGTTCATAGCAAGAACACTATTAACAGTCTCCATCATCATCTTCGCGAATCGCCGTTCCGTTGTATTCTATATTTCTATCCTCTTCTGAGAAACAGTTCACTCCTCCTTCACCCTATCCCCTCCCACCACCCCCACGAACCCCCGAAACCCTAAATATATATAGATACAACTATACATACAGATATATAGATGGTGTCTACTGCATTTTCCCCTCTGCTCACATCCAAAGGTACGCACATATCCAAGTGGTTATTCTTTTATTCATTCGTTTTTGTAATTTTTGTCGAGTAATTTGTGTTTCTTTGTTATCTCAGATTAGTTTAGGGCTTCAAAACAAACATAGAACGGAACTTTGGGCCATAACCGCCAGTAAGAGCAATTCATTGCGGCATAGTGAGCTAGGTTTAGGCTTACTATTTACTCTAGTTAGCATCAATTCGAGACCACTTCAGTCGAAGAAACTCAGCATTAGAGCCGATTCCGGCGGTAGCAGTTCGAGGCGTGGAGGTAATTCTCGCAGGGTTTATCGGCAGTCGCAAACACTAGCTCCCGTTGTTCCGGTCAAAGAAATTGCTTCATCTATTTTACCTGCTGGCGCATTTTTAGTTGTGACTTTCGGTATGCATTTTTTCAATTGTTATGTTTTGGAATGCTTGCGTGATTTAGGTGTTCTGATCTTTGGAGAATGTAACTTGATTACTTTCTATTTAATCCACTTATTGACCTGTTTCATTGATTATTTGATTTCTATGAATGATGTTTCACCTTTTCGTAGGATTAGGATTTTTTCATATGAAGAAATAAAATCTCAATTGGTACCTAATCTACTCTTTCCAGCTGACAGTTTTATGGAAATTGGTGGAGAAAATCCTCGTACCCAAGCCGTCTAAGTCGGTAGCTGAAGAGAATAAACCCGCCCAGGGACCGAAGTGGTCCTTTGCTCCTGGGACAAATTTATTGCCATCTTTTGGGGCAAAAGTAGAGAGGGAATCTAAACTGAGGCTAAATGATTTTGCCAAAGAGCTTAGATCGTTCTCAATTGTTGACATGTCAGGTATCAAACATTTTACTTGTTTCTCAGTTGCATAGTTTATGTTCCTTGTTATTATTTTCAAGCACATGAAGTTTACTTAATGAATATAGTGTCCCCTGTTTTCTGTGTCCGTATCAATATCCTGTTGTCCAAATGTATATCTTGTGCTGTCAAGGCAACCTTGGAAACAATCTCTTGCTTTTGGCATTGTCCTGTGCATCATTATGCAAAACCTTCTGAATCTCAGATTAGAAGATTGATTAAATCATAAATGTTCATAATAGGTCTCAACTTTGGAGATGAAGGGCTATTTTTCCTAGCTGAGAGCTTAGCATATAATCAAGTAAGATATTAGAAATTTTCTAATTTTGTGCAAGTCTTCAAACTATACTGACAACTCTTTTTTGCCTCTATTTTCTCCCTGTTGGTCTCATTTTCAGACTGCTGAAGAAGTGAGTTTTGCCACTACTGGGATTACAGCCGAAGGAATAAAGGTATTCGATGGGATTTTGCAATCAAACATTGCACTGAAATCTCTTAATCTATCAGGAAACCCTATCGGAGATGAGGGAGTCAAGGTAAGACATAAATGAGAGTTGAGACATTGTGCATACATCTTGTATGACGTTACTCATGCCCTGTAATTGACCCCTGAAGCTTCTCAGTTGAATCTGCGACTCTTTTTCTTCTGATCCATTGGGAAAGATGAATATATATATTTAATATGGGACAGATGTTAATTAGTTTTTAATCTTTCTATGTGAATTAAATTTCTTGTAAAGTATGTATTTGTTGTCTTTGTTGATAATGATCTTACTACTTTCTAAATACACGTTTGCTATAACATTTTATGAGGGCAACTTCATGTGGCCTCTAAATTTAGTTTACAGGCTTGTCTTAGTGACCCTGGAAGATTTTCTTTCTTTGCCAAGGCTTTTATGCAAACAAGTTTTTTTTTTGGTCAATGATAGTTCCTGGACTACCTGGAGCAGCCTTTATTGCCTTTTGATGTTTTAGTTTGATGGAACTCTTGCATGGATCATATTTGAGCTCTTATTAAACACTATACATCCTACTTGCAGTCTTTATGTGACATTCTGGTGGATAATTCTGGTATTCAGAAGCTACAGCTTAGTAGTGCTGCATTTGGTGATGAGGTCAGTTGACTTTTGGCGTTGAAATGTCATCACCAAGATCTGGAGCATGTTTTATCAGTGACAATTCTTAATTAAAAGCCTAATTTTTACTTATCGTTTGTCATTATGCAGGGAGCAAAAGCTATTGCTGAGATGTTAAAGAAAAATTCAACCTTGCGCGTCATTGAACTCAATAACAATTTAATAGACTACTCTGTAGGAAATTATAGTGTAATGTAATTATATTTTGGATGGTATTAACATTAGGCATGATCACTAATTCTGTTTCTTGATAATTTTGGAAATGGAGGTAGGGTTTTTCAAGCCTTGCTGGAGCCATTCTTGAGAATAAAACCGTCCTCTCAATTTACCTCAAGTAATTATTTTGTTACCTAATGACTACTTTGTGTTTCTGAATCTTAGCTTCATTGTGTTTTTCTCTGAATTTGCATGATGCTGGTTTTATCTTGATCCTGATAAATGCATGTCTACGTTTCATTGCAGTGGAAATTATGGCGGTCCGCTTGGTGCAGCTGCGCTGGCAAAAGGTCTGGAGGGAAACAAATCTTTGAGGGAATCCTTATCCTTCTACTCCTTTTTTTCTGTGAAAGTACCATCAAATTATACTGCCTAAGTACCTTTTATATTATCTAGTGTTGTTGTAAAACTCTGCTACTCACTCTAAATCCTAGGAGCACCATTTTCTTTTCAATTAAGAAGTTTATGTTTTATTCTTTTCTAGGATATAGTAACTGTTTAATTCACGTGATGCGATAAGTGCATTCTGTGGAAACATCCTTAAAATGTTCAGATGTATGTTTCTTGGATGTTTATGCGAACAAGCAAAGAGCGTTTTCTGTCTTCTTTAAATAAAGAACAAATTAGGATGATGATTCCTTTATCCAGAGCTATGCAGCGTAATTTTTTTTTACTATTAGTTATTATTACTTAAGAGCTAAGACAGTCTTCGACTTAATTATATCTAGGAACTCTATTTGCAAGGGAACTCTATTGGAGATGAAGGAGCTCGTGCTCTGATGTCTGGACTGACTTCTTCTAAAGGTTTGTTTTTCTTAGGAAATATATGGTTGCATGTTTCTATTTGTTCGTACTGCAAGAAATCTTATAATTCTCTCTTCGTTGTAGGGAAGCTTACTGCCTTGGACCTTGCAAACAATTCAATTGGTGCAAAAGGAGCCTTTCATTTGGCTGAATATATCAAGAAAAGCAAGAGCTTGTTGTGGATTAGTCTTTACATGAATGATATTGGTGATGAGGTGGGACCGTGGAAATCAACTTGTCTAATATTTATCTTTTAACCTATTGAAAAAATATTCGATTCTGCACTTCATTCTTTGCTACCCCTGCATTACCATGGTTATGATAAATGCAGCTCTTGTCAGATATGTATGCACACTGTCCTAACATATAATATTTGTCTCAGGGAGCTGAAAGAATAGCAGAGGCTTTGAATGAGAATCGCTCAGTTACAAATGTTGATCTAGTAAGAGAACATAACATGGCTTAAAGGCAAAGCTGAATCAGCTTAATTTTGATGAGGTTCTGTGTGATTTTAATGAATGTTTGATAATCAATGACAATGGATTAGCATATTTTGCAGGGTGGAAATGACATCCACACCAAAGCGATCAGTGAAATAGCAAAAGTCCTGAAAGATAATTCCGTCATTACTGCTGTGCCTCCCCAATTGTTGCTTCTCAGTCACAATATTTTCAATTTTTGCAATTTTATTAAACCGTATTCTGTCTTACCCTTTACCAGTTGGAACTCGGTTATAATCCAATTGGACCTGATGGTGCAAAGGCTTTAGCAGAAGTTCTTAAATTTCATGGGAATGTAAAAGATCTCATGCTTGGCTGGTGTCAGGTAAAAAATTTAAGATATGATCTTTTATTAGAATGTATATTCCATGATCTTCTCATGGATTATATTGACAGATAGGTGCAACTGGAGCAGAATATATTGCAGATATGCTGAAATACAATAGTACCATATCGAGCCTAGATCTACGAGCCAATGGACTAAGGGATGAGGTTTGCTGTCTTTTCTCTATACAGGGTCACTTTTAGCTCATTCATTCCCAACATGATTCATGTTTATCTTCATACCTGTTTTCTTCAGGGTGCCATCTGCCTTGCTCGTAGCTTAAAAGTGGTTAATGAAGCTTTGACATCGCTTAATCTGGGGTTCAATGAAATAAGAGTAAGCATTACATTGAAACGTCTCTTTCATTATAATTCTACCTTCCTTCATGATTGTTTAAGATTGAATTATTTTTATGAGTGCAGGATGAAGGGGCTTTTGCTATTGCTCAAGCGCTCAAGGCTAACGAAGATGTACGGCTCACATCATTAAGTCTCATGAACAACTTCCTTACCAAATTAGGACAGGTTAATGTCTACATCTCTGATTTCTTTCACCTGTTTGTATCATAATATTATAAAACTTAAAATAAACATGAAATCATGCAGAGTGCTATCACAGATGCAAGCGACCACGTGTACGAGATGAATGAGAAGGAACTGAATATTGTCTTCTAGACGACATTGATATTATATAGGTTATAGCAGCAAATTTTCCATTTGGTGGGTGTCTTCGTTCTAACAATTCCATTAAGAAATAAAACTAACGAGTCATTTTGCAGATATCATGCCGAGATTATTTCTATAGAAGCCAAAAAATTTTGACACCTGAGATCATTTTTAACTTGGTTGATGATGATGTTATGTTTTTGTGTGCTTCGTGCAAGAGCAGTAAACAACAAATGATTGGGTATGTGGTTTTAGTTATTTAAAGTTTAAAAGTTTTTTTTTTTATTATTATTATTATTTACTGTTGATCCTATTGCACAATTGGCTTTAGAGCACCTCCGTTTTGAAAACTATTAATTGGAATGCTTGCTTTGCTATTTGTGAGAGAAAATGCAAAATTAGTCATGTAATATGCGGTCTAAAAATACTTGGGTCTTCTTTTTAAAACTTATCAATTTTGGTTTTTTTAATGTTTTGTTGTAAATTTAGCCTAGTAACTTTAAAATTGGTAGTAATTGTTATATAAAAAAAAAAGTTTCAACATAAAATATATATAGACATTTACTATATTATTATACTACTCTCTCCGTCTTGTAAATATCGACACATTTTTTTTTGGGCACGGAGATTAAGAAGTATAATAATTTAATATAAAGTGAAGTGAGAGAAACAATATTTAATCTATAGTGGGTAGTTGTATTAGTGGAGAGTGTGATGTGTGTGTGGGTCCATGTAAATAAATAAATTATTTTTGTGTGGGTCCCATATTTCTTAAAAGGAAATATGTCAATTTCTGTGGGACAATCCGAAAAGGAAAATGTATCAATATCTTTGGGATGGAGGGAGTATATTTTTTATTTTGAAACGATTTTTTTTACTGTATACAAATTACTTTGGATGCTTAAACTACTTGGGCACTCTTGTGAAACGGATGTATCTAGGACGGGTGATGAGACAGGTCGACTTATTATTAATTAAATTATGTCGGTGATAAATAGTACTCCCTCAGTTCTGTTTCAATATTTACGTTTCTATTTTGTGTGTCTCATTTCAATGTTTACGTTTTCCTTTTTGGAATATGAGACATACCTAAAACAATTAATATATCATCCAACACTAATACACCTACTCATTTTACATTAAATATTATATCTTTCCACCCACTATCTATTAAAATATTATACTCCATCAACGTGTAAAAAACAAACGTAAACATTGAAACGGGACGGGGGGAGTATAATAATTCCTTAGAATTATACTTTAATACATTGTTCATCACTTCTAAAAAACATATTTTACCTATATTACCTACTCCATAATCATACTTTAATGTCTCACAAATCGTCTCATATTAGCATTGTTTCGTGAGAGACTTTGTATGGACTATTTTATGACAGCATTTAAAGATAATAATAAAAAAAATTCACAGCATAGGCTAATTTTGTAACTTTCTCTTATTTATGAAAAGAAAATGGTCCCGATCAGATTTGGTGGAAGTTTAAATCCGACAATGTTGATACTCCCGATATGAAAAATTGGGTTGATATTAGGAAGTCCAGTCCAAATGCATGTATTCATATCCCTCATGAGATGCAATGCATACTCCTAAGTATTTTCCTACATGATGATTACTACTGATCAGTTTTGCAGAGTGGGGTATTTAATCGAGTTTTATCTTAAGTTTTCATATCAGTTTTGCAGAGTGGGGTATTTAATCGAGTTTTATCTTAAGTTTTCATATCGGATACGATCACACAATTTATCGAAACACAGAGTAATAATTTTAAAATAAATAACCTCTCACTGTATCATCTTTTAAAAAATGATACTTTCACCTAACTTATACAAATTTTTTTATCATTTATTAACTATTTAAAAATATCATAATAACCCTAAAAATTAACAAAATTAATTAAAAAAAATTATCAAAAGGGTATATACTCCCGTTATCTTGATTTATGAGCACTTGTAATTTAAAAGCATTTGCATAAATTGAAATAGCGGATTAAAACATAGATTGCAGTTCCCGAAGAAAACAATGGTCCTGAAGAAGTGCAGAGATGATGAGGTAGATAATAGAATCCAGCTCAACATGAGTTTGCAAATCTGTACTATAAAGTACATGCTCCACTGTTTCACCTATCTTAGTACACATACACACAATATTTTCTTGAACACAAAAGACATCTTTGTTTGTGGTTCTACTATGATCCATATTTATAAATAAGTAGTAAATCTCTTTGTTTTTAGTTCAGAATTGTTGAATGATTTAAATAACATCTATCTCTTGTACACACAAATCATATTTTACTTTCTCACGCACATTATACATACTTTTGCACATTAACTTAACAAAAAAATTAAAATTTATTATACTAAAATCCTCAAAACAAAAATGGATTAACATTATTTTTTAGATAAAATACCTAAATCTAACTTATTCTTACTAAAACTCAAACATCAGCATCCATGTGAATTAAATAATATTAAAAGTAGTATTTTAAATATAGTGAATTAGTTATATCATGATAAGCGGTGGTTATATAGGACTATTTTTATGAAAAAGAAAATTTTGATACTTTTAGAGTGGATGGTCGTAATAACAAAATTTTGATAAGCATTTTTTAAACATCGCAAGTTATTTTGAGATATATAATAAGTTTGAAGATTATTATGGAACGAAGAGATTAAATATACTCCTCAGTCATTTAAAAGGTAATTGTTTTTTTTCAAGTAAATTAAAGAATATTATTAGTTTATGTGTAATAGTCTAATAAATAGTTGTGTTAGTGGAATGTGATGAGTTTCGTGTGATCTCCTTTTAAAAAAAAATAAAAATAGATACTTTTGAAGCAAACGTTCAAAATGATGAAATGGACAGAGAGAATATTTAATACTACTATATAACAATTGCGTGTTAAAAATGTTATCACATTTATTTATACTACAAATTATTTATAAAATAATTCACTGACCACTACCATTTTTATTAATATGAATATTACCTTTTATTAAAATATTATTACTTTTTATCCATCTCATTAAAAAATTTTCAGTCTTTCACCAAGTATTTTTCTTCAACATACTCTATAATCTAACGAAAATAAATTAAAAAACGCAATGTATTAATGCATACTCTTCCTAGTACGTTTATCCACTGTAATTTAAGTATATACTATAAAAAGATGTAGCCAACTGGAATATGACTGGAATCCTCAGACCTGATATTATATGCATAGTACTTCTGGGAAGTACAATATTTCTCTAACATAAGGTTAAGTTTAATTTTTTTTTATTTGATTTTTTAATTACATTTTCCCTTGCTAAAATTGTGACATATTGTGACACTGATTCTGGTTGGGAGGAGATAAGCACGAAAAAAAACTATTTTTTATAAATAGAATATTTTGTTGGTAAAAACTTAATTACCATTGTTAAATTGGTTTATCAATGGATTAACAACGAAATACATTGGTAAAATGGTGGTTGGTAAATTTTTAGCAACGGGAATTCAATTTCGTTGGTAATTTATATAATAATCCCGTTGGTAATTACCAACAGATTGAATTCTATTGGTAAAATAGAGAATAAATCTATTGACATTTCGTTGATAAAATAAAAATATTATTTTTGTTGCTATTTTATTGATAATTACCAACAGATTGAATTTCATTGATAAATTTCATTGTTAAAAAATAGTTTTTTTAGTGATGGTAAATTTCATTGTTAAAAAATAGTTTTTTTATTTAATTTAAATATGAATAGGCTCTATTACTAGTAGTCATCAATAAAAAATACTACTCCTTTCTACCGTTAAATTACTTTTTCACACGGATTAAAAATACATATTTTTTGTTAATAATGTTGTAGATTACTTAAAAGAGTGACTATTTTCAATAAGTTCTGCATGGAGAAATTATATTTAATCAATGTATTAAAATAAGTTTGTATCATGAAATGGAAAAAGAAAAACGAATTTACCTTTATAAAATGGAAGGGGTATGGTACATATAAATTTCATTGTTAAAAAAAAAAAAAAGCATGGGCATAATTTTTACATGATCTGTCACTATAGTTGGATCTACTAGCTTTCATGAAGAAAAAAAGAAAAACGTGTGATTTACAGTATCATTTATTAAAACAAAAGCAACATTAATTTTGTTACCAAACATGGTCTTAGGCATGACATGTATTATGGCGATGTTGAAAAGTGGAAGCCCTCAAGCTGGCTGACGCGCTTATGGACACTACCTCGTATATTGTGTCACTCCCCAAAAATATCCATTTATTTAGACTAGTGATTAAATTAAATAGACAACACTTGTGACTTGTATAAAATGTTTGTGTTGCACTATTTTATTTAATTTTTTGGACACTCCATGGGGGTAACCTTATTAAATGAGTCGAGCGAGTTTGAGTATCACATATTTGAATTTAGTTTGAATAGTTATCGAGTCAAGCTATTGAGTTCAGTTCGATTACAAAATGAGCTATACACGAGCTTGAGTAATTAATTAAATAATCATTGATAATTAGGATTATTAATTTAGTGGATGTATATGAATAGTAGTATAGTAGTCGTCAAGTTGTGAACTTCACCGTAAAAGAACAAAAAGGGGAGCCATTTGTGTTAATTTATACCTACATGTACTTGTAGTGTATATTTTATTTAGAACATTTGCACAATTAATTAACATAAATATCTCTTACCCATTTCACTAATTACTTTCACATCTTTCTCTATCGTTCTAATACGTACAGCCTGAATCCCCTATTCCACTTTGATATTCCACTCTCTATTCCATAACATATTTCCTATTAAAAAACTATACCCTAGTTAATGACCATTAAACCCTTGGGGCATGAGATGAAAATTTGGTCGTTGATTACGACACGTGTCAAAAATCTAATTAGTGCAATAGTAGATGAAACACATAATGGAATAGGTGATCTCATTTGCAATACGTATGAGTATTTTTTAAAACAATAAAATTACATCTCATTAATGTTATTTTCTACACGTTTCTAACAATTTAACATAGATTTTTATTAAAATATCTAAAAATACTTACTTTTTACACCACAATACCTCTACATATATTTATTTATATATAAATAAGACAAAATCTCTTGTGAGACGTGTTATTTGTGAAACAGGTGTGAGACGGATTGATCCATAATTAAAGTATGCTTATTATATAGATAAAATATGTTTAATACTTTGTTAAAGTATATTTTCTAAAATATGCTTGATTATGCATTAAAGTATAATTTTAGCGTGTTATAATATGATTTATTATTAACGTATTTCAATAAATAAATATACTTAATTTATTTAATAAACATATTTTAGTGATAGGTTAACCCATCTCACAAATAATATTTCTCACGAGATTATTTGAAGTATTCCGTACTTCATAGTTCAGAGTATAATATTAAAAATAAGTAAAAAAAAAATATACTATATACGAGATGGCCGCCTATAAATAAGATGTGGTGATCAGAAAACACTGCACAACAAAACTCACTCTCCTTCCCTTCCCCCACTAAAATCTCACTTCCCAAAAGAAGTCCTGAAAGAAAATAAAAAACAACCTTAAATGGCTTCTCGTCTGTTTCTTCTGTCTGCGATTCTACTCTTATCTCTTGCTATCGTAATTTCTCCACTATTTTCTTCTCCATTTTACTCTCTCCCTCTCTCTATATATTAATTAATCTTTGGTTAATTATTGTTAATATTGTTCAATTCAGGTTTCCTCCGACATCGAAGCTGAAGAAGAAGCGTCAATAGTACTTAACTCTTCCTTTCTCTCTCTCATATATAATCGTGCATGCAATAACACTGCTGTTCTAATTTGTCACTCTTCTGTTAATTGTTGTACAGGTGGTGAGAGGTAGCAACAGAAGGCTTCTACCATATCTTGGTAATTAATCCATTAATTAATCTTTCAGATTAATTAATCACTAACTAAATTGATATTAATTATCCTTAATTAATTAATTATCAGACTGTGGGCAACTATGTAAGGCGAGGTGCAGCTATAATTCACGGCCCAATTTGTGCAGCCGAGCTTGTGGGACCTGCTGTGTGAGATGCAAGTGTGTGCCACCTGGCACTTCTGGAAATAGGGAATTGTGTGGGACCTGTTATACTGATATGACTACCCATGGAAACAGGACTAAATGTCCTTAATTACCCCCTTCGTTTGTTAATTTCTGATGTGTTCATCTTTCCAGCTTTAGGGGTTTTATCGTCTTATCGATGCATAATGTATAATTAATGTATATGGCTCTAAGTTTGATGTTAAGATCTGTTTGGCTAAAGTTTGAGTCTTGATTTCCTTAATTTCTCTTCTATTTAATCATTTTCATATTAGTATTGATTTGTATTTGAGGGTTATAAATGGGGTTATAGTAATGAGGTAGGGAGATTAGAGCACGTGTGATTTCATTTTATTTATTTTCATTATAAATAAATTAGAATTTTGAGCGTTTGTTCTTCTATAGATGGTAACACCAATTAAAAGTTTTACTCTAAACTCTCACTCCCTCGGTCTGCATTACATTTTTGTACATGTAAATGTAAGTTAAGGATATAATAGTTGGTGATTGTATTTGTATTATATGATGATATAATATTTTAATGTATATTGAGTTGGTGTATAACATTATGTGAAGTGAGAATTTCATAGTTGATATGAATTGTATGATTCAAAATACACCAAAAAAAAATAAAGAAATACACATTTTATATTCGAACAAGTTAAAATGACAAAAAATATATATTTACTATGTTATAGTGAAACGGAGGCAGTACGGTTAGAATATAATTTACGAATTTGGACAAATTTAATAAAAAAATGTTGTTATAATAGAACTATTTTTAAAAGAATGAGACTCCTGTGCACCCGGGCGCATGAAGTATATTTCGTGCGCCTTTGTAATTTTCATGTTCTTTTTAATTTAGATTCCTAGCAATACATAAGTTTAAATAGGATTGAAGGGGGAGAGTTATGTTCACATGAAGACACGGAGTATCCTTCCGTATAACGGGGGCGCAGGAGCTTTTACCTTTTTAAAAAGATACCGAAAATAAAATAAAAGGTGGGTCTAATTTCAGTGTACAGTTAAAAATTTCTAAATGTCATTCACTTAAATGAGAACATAAGTGCGTTTTTTTTTTTTTCACGAGGTGGCTGAATTTTGAATCTGGCAGTCCATTTTCTGAAGCATTTATTTATTTAATAATATCCTTATTTTAAATTAATAAAATTAATATCAATAGGTAGCCCAACCGATTTACCATTGAATGGACCGAAACAAGTTGTACTAAAAATATATTAGAGTAAGCCCATTTAATTTAATTTGGGCCGAAACAGTCTCTAGTCCCAAGAGTCTTCTAGTAGCTCTGATAGATGTTTTGGAAAATGAGGATTATCCATGGTCATTTGAACTTAGGATAATAATAATAATAATAATAATAATAATAATAATAATAATAATAATAATAATAATAATAAGGATTAATTGACTTAAAAATCACGAACTTTCAACGAATTACAAATTAATCCTGACTTTTATAAAATTGCAAAAAAAAAAAACCACGACCTTTTATGTTTGTGCAGATCGCATCCGTCGGGCAGTAGAAGCCTGCCCGACCGCTGACGTGGAGTTAGCCTTTGCCACGTCAGTTTTTAGTTTATTGCAAGAAAAGTTTAAATGTTTGCTTAAATTGCAATTTAATCCAAACTGTTGAAATTTTAGTAAAAAAAGCCATTAATTTTTTTTTTTTAAATTGCTCTATCTAAAAAAAATTATATTTTATTTTAAAAAATAAAAATATAAAATATAAAAATTTTATTAGGATATTTGGAGCGCAGATTGGACCACCAAATTGAATATGAAGGCGGAAAATTTGTAAGAGAACAAATTAGATTAACGAGTACTACAAACTCTGACAATAAACAAGAATAATTTATAAGAGTTTAAATGAGAAACAAATTTTGTTCAAGCTAACTTAATTAAACAAACATCATAATTCATCTATTAAATAAGTAATAAAAACTATTTAATTAATATAGATTTTAGCTAATTTTATTAACATTTTTTAGAAATATACGTTTTTGAACAATAAAATTAAAATATATTTTAGGATTATAAGATTAATTTTTTTATTTTTTTCGATGTGAACATTTTTTTTTACAGATTCGATGTGAATAATTAATTAACATGAATAATAGCATCTCTGTTGAATAATTAATTTTATATTTTATTTTAAATTTTAAATTTAAAATAAAATATAAAAAATTTATTAGATGGTGTAATTTAAAAATAAAAATAAAAATTTGATGGTCTTTTTTGCCAAAATCTCAAAGGTTGGGATTAAATTGCAATTTAAGTAAAATTTGAGATTTTTCTTGCAATAAACTAAAAGCTGAATAGGCAAAGGTCAACGCCACGTCAGCGGTCGGGCAGACTTCAGCTGTCCGATGGGTGCGAATTGCACAAATATGAAAGATCATTGTTTTTTTTTTGCAATTTCATAAAAGTCGGGATTAATTTCCAATCCGTTGAAAGTTCATGGTTTTATTGCAATTAACCTTTAATGATACATACTTCTTCCGTCTCACCAAAGGGTAATTTTTTTTCCATTTTGAGCGTCCCACCAAAGAGTCCCCTTTCATTTTTTACATACATAAGATCCACACACACCCACTAATACAATTAAAATATGAGACCTACACTCCCACTAATACAACTACTCACTACACATTAAATAATAATACTCCTTAATTTACGTGCAAAAAGTAAAAACTACTCTTTAGGTGGGACGGAGAGAGTAGTACATGCCAGTGACTTATATTTTTTTCTTTTAATAAGTATAATAAAAAAATATTCTTTCATCTCATTTTTATCTTCACATTTTCCTTTTTTTTCGACACTTATTTTCAATTCTAAAAATGGAAATATCACATTAATTAATAATTTAAAATTTTTTCTTAATTTCAAAAGTACAACTGGTACTTAATACACATAACATATTTTATACATTATTTATTATTTAAAAATACCAAAATATTCTTAAAAAATTAATAAAATTTATTAAAAATAATTTTTCTTGATCTACATATTAACAATACATATGCAATTAGAATTAGTCTAAATACCAAAATATTCTTAAAAATTTAATAAAATTTATTAAAAATACTCTCTCCGTCCGCTTCTAAAGTGTCAATTTTACTATTTTTGGTGTTCGGTTCAAATGTATCAATTTCCCATATTTAGTGAAAAATATACAATATGATCCACCACTTCACTCTAATACAACTACTCACTTTACATATTGTATAATAATACTCTTTAATCCACGTGCAAAAAACAAATGGATACTTTAGAACTGGACGGAGGGAGTATTTTTTTTTTGTATTTCTAGTATTCAATTTTACAAATGCGTCTTTTTTACTGATTAAAAAAAAATAAAAAAAACTAATGTATAAACACTTGTATTTTTTTTAACAAATTTTATATTGATAATTTTATTACTCCCTACATCCCAATAATACATGCACATATTTGGTGGTATGAAATTTAATAAAAGTAATTTATTGTTATGACAATATAAGAAAAATAAGGGTTATTTTAGCTAATTGAATAGAATAAAGTATATGATATTTAACTAGATTGTGTATGAAGAAATAATATTTTTATAATGTTACGGTACTATTGTAATATTATTAATATGGTATATTATTCATATTTTTTGTGTATACAAATATTATTGAGATAAAAAAATATAAAGTGTGCGAGTACTATATAGACGGTGGTTGGGGAGGGCATATAGTTATTTAAATTGGTGCACGAAATAATTGGAATGTCAACTCTTTATAAAATAGCGATCATGAACTATGTCGGAGGATGATGTGGACGATAATCCACTAATAAGAATAAACCACAAGTCAGAATATTAGTCACGTGTTATTGCTTGCCATTTGATAAATAATTCTAATTGCATATGTATCGTTCACACGTAGATTCAAAAAAATTACTCCTTGGTCCTATTTTAAAATATTCATTTGCTTTTGTAGGTGAATTAAGGAGTATTATTATTATATGTAAAGTAAATAGTTATATTAGAAGGAAGTGGTGAATGTGGAGTATTTTTTTATTAAATAGAAAAATTGAATATTTTTGAAACGAACATTAAAAATAGTAAAATGAATATCTTAAAAGTGGACGAAGGTAGGATAATTACTGATAGACTAAAAAATACTAGAAAAGTTACAATTTCACACCACTAAAACGCTCAAAAATTGACAAACCAATCATTAAAAAGAAATCAAAATCAAGACAAAAATATACAATTAGAAACGAACTCAATACATTAATGACCTCATAAATGAGAGGAGAATGTCAAATTCGTACAAGAAGTGCAAAAAAATTTTAATTTTATGTTTGTAGATGACGTCAAAATTCACACGTCACTTGGCTCTATAAATGACCTCAGTATGATTTCGTCATAAAACTAAAAATATCTTCCATACTCCCCATGGGTTGGGTATGGCGTGGATAATTATAATTTTTAAAATAAAATACAATTTCTTTCATCCATCCATTCGATTTTTTCTTGTAGGAGTAATAGAAGTATATAAAGTACTTCTTCCGTTCGCCCGAAAGTGGGCATTTTGGGCGTCCGTACCAAAAGTCAACATTTTTCTTTTTAAACACATGAGACCCACACACATCACTAATACAATAAATTTATGGGACTCATACACCCCACTAATACAACTACCAAATACACATTAAATAATAATACTCTTTAATCCATGTGCAAAAAAAAATGTCCACCTTTGAGGGAGACGAAGAGTATAAAATGTGCGTGGGATAAAACCATGGAAATTTTAAATTAGAGCATAGGGTGTGATTATAGGGTTATAGATTTGTATCAAATTAAAATTATTCCCAATTTATTTGGATAAAAATGTACTGCTATATAATCCTTTCAACATTCTCAATAATAAATTCACATTTATTAAATTTTTATTTCATAAATAAATTCATATTCTAAAAAAGAAAATACAATATACAAACTAATAATCCCACAACATATTTTAATTTCAAATTAGTACGTCATTCATTTACAACTCACATAATTTACTTTATAATTTATTTATTACCTAAAAATTCTAAATTACATCTAAAAACAAGTGTGAAAACAACTTTTCTAAAACTATGTAGCTAGAATATGATGCAAATAAAATTTTCTTATTTTTTAGTACATTAAAAATTATTCTTTATAAAGTTGAATTATTACTTTTCTACATAAAAGAGGAATATTACTTTTCAAATTTTACTCAATAAAAATATAAAAAATAACATACTACATTAGAATTGAAGAGTAATACTATTTTTCATCAAAAAAAAAATAAATAATAATCAATCTCCTTAAAATGTAAATTTTCTTGTAATAAAGAGTAAAGAGACACTCTCTTGTGAGACAAGTTTTTGTAAGACAGGTTGACCCCACTAAAGTATGCTTATTATGTAGATAAAATATGCATATTTATAGTTAAAGTATATCAATAATGAATCATATTATGACACTCTAAAATCATAACTTTAATGCATAATTCAACACAATTTAGAAAACATACTTTAACAATCATTAAACATACTTTATTCATATAATAGACATACTTTAATATATATGTCCCACAAAACGTCTCACAATAGACTTTGTCAAGGGTACGATGTAAGAATTTAAGAAATAATACTTTTAATTCAAAAGTAATATTTTAGTTCTAAATATTTTATATTAAAGAGGTGCATTTTGACATATTAATTCGTTCCATTAAAAGAGGTGTATATAATTTTTTAATGAATAAAACACATACAAAATAATTAATATATTCAAATGAGTCCTACGCACAAAAAAACTAATTTAACTACTCACTATATACATTAAAATATTTTATATATCTACACAAATACAAATACATTAAATTAAATATTATTATAAATAACCCTTAACATACTATGAAAAAAACTACACCGGATCTTCTGCGTAATTTTCGTGCATCATCTCATGTGTCACTCGTTAAGTGATTGACACGTAAGAGGGGAATTAAATCCAACCATTGCCTCTAGGATTTAAGGATTAGGGTATAGTTTCATCTCTCCTACGTGTCGTCCATCTAACAATTTGGCACTGTTGTACCAAAATGACAAAGAGAATCCGAGCTCAAAAAAACACAAATACACCATCGTGCAACAGGTGATTTCATTTGCAAATCCACCCTCTTCAAGGATACGAAATAACTTATGGGAGGGCAATCGTATAAATGAAATTGCACATGTAAACACGTTCAAAGTTCAAACAATTACTATTTTCCTTTACTTTTGAGAAATAGACACAATAATTTGCTTATAAATACAGATGCAACAGAATGAGTTTATCATCATCAAATTCTCCCCCTTCTCTCCCTCCTTTGTCTCTCTCTCTCTCAAGAATGGAGGAAGCAAAACTGGAAGTAGCAATCCCACATGTTGTTGTGGTGCCATACCCAGCCCAAGGCCACATAAACCCTCTCCTACAATTCGCCAAACGCCTCGCCGCCAAGGGCGTCACCGCCACATTATCCACCACTACCTACACCGCCAACTCCATCACGGCCACCGCCGTCGCCGTCGAGCCCATCTCCGACGGCTTCGACCACGGCGGGTTCGCCCAAGCCCGAAATGCAGACGACTACCTGAAATCCATCAAAGAGAACGGGTCCAAATCCCTCTCCCAACTCATCGACAAATACCGGACCACCCGGTCACCGGTGACTTGCATCGTTTACGACTCCTTCTTCCCCTGGGCTCTCGACGTGGCAAAGCAGCACGGCATCCTTGGGGCGCCGTTTTTCACGAACTCCGCCGCCGTGTCGGCGGTGTTCAGCCACGTGCACGGCGGCACGCTAACGCTGCCGGTGGAGTTGAAAGATGGTCAACAGTTGGTTTTGCCTGGTTTGCCACCGTTGAATCCGTGTGACCTTCCAAGCTTCGTGAGGACACCTGGCAGTTACCCTGCTTACCTGGCTATGAAATTGAGTCAGTTTTCCAACCTGGAAATGGCTGACTTCATCTTTGCAAACACTTTCCAAGAATTAGAAGGCCAGGTAATTATGCACCGAATTTAATTCTTCTCATTTTTATTTATTTTAATTATTTTTTTGGACCTACATTAGTTATGATGATTTTATCTGTAAAAGGGAAAAATACAGCTTTCGGTACTGACCTCATGAAAGACAAATTAAACTTTGACTTGTTTGGTGAAACCCAAAAAATATACTCCTTTCTTACTCTCTATTTTCAGAGTTTTTTTTTCAGAGAAAAAGTAGTAATATTAGAGTACAGAATTATAATTATGATACTAAAATCTTCTAGAGGATGAACTCAATATAAAATTAAAATTTTAGTATTCTTGTCATAATTTGATGCCTTATGGATCGAGTAAATAGTGTTACTCCCTAGCCCCTTCCCTTCCCATTTAAATGTTTTCACGTTTTATACTACTGCAGCATACATTTAAAAAAATTTATTACTACTTTTGAGATATTTAAATATTTAAAGTATGTTAAATGTTTTAGGGATGATAGTATTTTGTAATAGAGTATAAAAGAAAGTTGATTGTTTTAATTTAATTAATGTCTCAATATTTTAATTTTTAAATCACTCACTGCGCGTCGCTACCAGAATCAGATTGTGTGACATATTACAGTCCAAAATTAATAATCGAATAATTTAATATTTTAAACATGGCATTAAAATATAATCGGAGATACACTACATGCAAAAATGGTGGACTATAATCATAAGAACAAAATTAATATCTCAATATTTTAATTTTTAAATCTCTCACTGCACAACACATCACCATCAGAATCAGATTGTGTCACATATTACAATCCAAATCAAATAGTAGTAGGAGAACTTAATTATTTAGTGAAGCTGATTTTTATTTTTTATTTAAAAAATAGGAGGCAAAAAGTGTGGTTAACTATTGGCCAGCCAAGCTGATAGGACCCATGGTACCATCATCGTATCTGGACGGACGAATCGAAGCCGACAGAGGTTATGGCGCCAGCTTATGGAAGCCGCTAAGCCAACAATGCGCCACGTGGCTAAAAACCAAGCCACGTGATTCTGTCATCTACATCTCATTCGGAAGCATGGTCTCATTAACCTCCAAACAAATGGAGGAGATGGCATTTGCGCTCATCTCCTCCGGCTCATACTTCCTGTGGGTCATCAGAGAAACCGAGCGGGAGAAGCTCCCTCTTGGTTTCTCTGACTCTCTCAACGGGAAGGGGTTGATCGTGTCATGGTGCAACCAGCTTGAGATGTTGGCCCATCCGGCCATAGGTTGCTTTGTGACGCACTGTGGATGGAACTCGACTCTCGAGGGGTTGTGTTTGGGCGTGCCAATGCTGGCATTGCCGCAGTGGGCTGATCAGATGATGGATGCTAAGTTTATAGAGGAGGTGTGGGGGGTGGGGGTTAGGGGTAAGGAGGATGAGTTTGGGGTTGTTGGGAGGGAGGAGCTTTTGTTTTGTATCAAAGAGTTGATGGGGGGAGAGAGGAGAGAGAAGATGAGGTGGAATGCAAGAAAATGGAGGGAGTTGGCTGTGAAAGCTGTTGACAAAGGGGGGAGCTCTGATAATGAAATTGATGAATTTGTGGCAAAGTTGATGATGGCCAAGGCTTAGGTTGGTGGACTCTCAATTTGTTAAGTTTTACTACTATTAGTAGTAGTGTTTTAATTTGAATTGGAGTTAGTATTAATGTCTTAGATTAATATCAAAATCCTGAATTGAATAAATCTTGTAGTTGCATCCTAATCGATGATTGCTATTGGTTGGGTTGAAAGAGATTGAATGTGAGACGTATAAATAGTCTTTTAATTTGAATTGAATTTTAATGACTTTGATTTGCAAATTTCTAAACGAATAACGAATTTTATGAGTGGGCATGTTTGAATCATGTTACGGAGTATTATTATGTCAATGTGCGTGTGTTTGAAATTTGTTAGAGTAGATTACCAATACCACCCTCAATTTTGTCCAAGCTACAAGACAATTTTTGATTTGAAGTTGAACCACCACCAAATGTACTCCCTTAATTTAATTTAATTTAATTTATAGAAATATTTGGATTAACGTAATTAATCAACTTGAATTTTACAAAATGATAGCTTATGGAGTATTACGTTTTACTCTAATATACAACTAGTGCAAGATATTTTTTTTTATCAATTTCCTTCTAAAAATTTTATTCACGCTACAAATTATTTATGAAATGAATTCATTGTACTATTGATGAGGGATGATAACAAGGAAAAAGAGAAGAAAGAAGATAAGATGCAAATTCGACTTCCAAGTTATGATCAACAAGAAAATGAGAACTTCATTCTCAATGATCTTGATACAATATTCATAATTTTATAATCATCACTGATCTTGATCTCCATTACATCAGGTATATATAGGAGAAAGAATAAAGAGACATAATAAAAGAAATAACCTTAAAACTTCCAACTTAAATGAAAATTCAAAGATACTGGACCGAGAAAGAATAAAGAGACATAATAAAAGAAATAACCTTAAAACTTCCAACTTAAATGAAAATTCAAAGATACTGGACCAACAAATCTGCCCTGCATCGACCATTCACTTTTCATTAATTAGAATATCATTTTTTGTTAAAATATTGTCACTTTTCATTAATTAGAGTATAATTTTTTTGTTAAAATCTTATCACTTTTATCCGTCTTACAAAAGTCTTCCCGTGAGACGGTCTCAAACAAATTTTTACATTTACTTTATTTTATTTTTAATATTTTTTTATTTCTAGATTGAATATTTTTTTAGAAGATATTTGATAATTTACAAACCACAAGATTTGTTTGATTGTTTGCACAAATTGGATAAACCTTGAGTGGGGTGCTGATAAGTTACCCATATTACATGAATAGAAGCAATGCGTCTTTCTAACATGTTTTTCCACCTGACTGACATCATTACACATGGGGGTTTCCAATAACTGTCATGAACAGTACTCAACCAAACTAAGTATATTAATTCCATCACACAACTTGGGGTTGGGGTGGGGTAGGCAATAACATAAAAGTGATATTCATAAATAATTGGGGTACAAGAAGAGTCTGCAATGACAAGCTTACAGAGGGGGAGATGGAATAAATAAAGCTTTTACCATGGTCATTTACAGAAGCTTGATGTATTGAATAGTGAGTCCAAAACTGCAGATGGTTGCAAGCAGTTTCTTAGGCGTAGAGTCGAGAAGCTATGCTGCAATCGGCTGTTGTACCGATGATGCACTATCTCTTCGTCCCAAATCTGATACAAACAACAAAAATATTGCGAAGAATTCGTGTCAGTATCATTGCAGGGAATGAATGCACAGCAATGAGTGTTTTCACAGGATTTAATAGTAAATTTTACCTCTCTTCTTCAGTTTGTTACGGAAGCTTCTCTTTCTACTAAACGCGTTTTCCTGCAACCATATCTAGTTCATAATGGAAAAAGTAGAGTTTCTAGATGAACCAGATAATTTATTATAAGGTTAGTAAGATTACCACTGGCAAACCTCGTTGCTCAGATTGACGAACAGCAGCAACAAGGTCGCGGTTGGATTCTGTAAAAAGGCTGGTAACGACCCCATGTTGCCCTGCTCTTGCTGTTCGACCAACTCTGTGCAAAAAGTCTACAGCAGAGCAAGCAAATTCCGCCTAGCAAGAAAGATAGAGAGCATATCAGGTTTAAGTGAGAGCTAAAATGTATGGAGAGGAAATTAATGACACCAATAGATTTGAGATAGACTGGATTGGGTGGTGAATTCAGATTTATGTGATTTGTGAATGTAAACAGAGAGTAAGGCTGATACAAAATATGCACCTGAATAACGTGCGATACATTTGGGATGTCAAGTCCACGAGCAGCGGCATCAGTACACACAAAAACACCACCATTCTGCTGGAAATCAATTAGATTATCTGTCCGTTCTTCCAGAGAGATGTCTCTGTGATATCGCACACATTTGATATCAGCTCCCATCAAAATTTTAGTAACAGCATCGGCAGCTTCAACAGTGTTAGCAAATACCATGGTCCGAAGTACTTCAGATGGAAAATTCGTGTTGGTTTTAAGTCCATTAGTGACAGCATTTATAAGTGCATCCACTTGTGTATCTATCGTAACTTCAACCCACTTCTGCTCCAGCCTAATAACATATGATAAAGTGCCAGGAAATGAGAATGAACATCAGCTTATCAAACATAGTTAAAATGGTAATAATTTGTTTGATGAGAAACCAGAGTAATTTATTAATGCAAAAAAATGGGATATTTCTCAAAGTTAATACAGAGAAATTAGAGGGACGACTTTGATGACCAAATCAGAGACAAAAGAAGATTAAATTCCTCATGAGTTGACACCCACCATGCAATCCTTAACTCTATGGTTTCCTGTCAGTACTCAAGAATTCTATCGTTTCTCAAAACATAAAAGGGACCAAAATACAACTATGGCATTGTACTCTTCCAAAATATTTAAAATAGACATAGAAAGGAAGTTGTTTCTAAAATGGGAAATGGAAAAAGATTAGCAAGAGAACATACAAGAAAACTCCAATTCCCTTCTCCTAAATTACAGAATAATTATTGAGCTATAAACAAAGCAATACATATTTTATAGAAGTAGTTGGACATGTTCTACACATCGTTTCCTGCCTAATCAAAATTACTACTTTTAAGTATCAAGGATTAGAAATATTGACTGTATATAGGCAGTCTGACAGACAAACCACTTCGGAATCCGATGATAGCAATACGCGGAATAATTATCAATGAAAAGTGTATATGATTAAACACAAAAGAAATAAGACTGAATTAACTGAAGGTAAGATCAGATGACTAAGAGAACCTTGGGTTTTGGCAATGAAGATAATTCCCACTAATCCAGTTGGCATCTGGAAACATCCGTTTTAATATTCCTCCAGCAGTTCTCTTCCCGTTCAGAGGAAGGGTGGCTGCAACAAATATGTACTGCTTACTTCGATCGTAGATTTTTCTCACTCTCCTCCAGTCTCTCTGGTTTCTAGTCTCAGATTCAGTCACAGAGTCCTCAAGAACCTCAACAGAACTGTCATCAGAAACTTCAGCCTCCTCCAGATTAAGATCTGCTTCTAAATCCTCTTCTGTTTCAGAAGTACCCGACGAAAAAGAGGAAACATCTTCAGCTCCAGCATCTGCACTTTTTAATCTAGATAATTGCTTCTCATCAAAACGAAGCATATTTATGAGGCGAATTACTTGGTTCTGGAAACTCCCACAGAGCAGCAGGTCTGCTTCATCAAATACCTAAAGAATATGTAAAGATAGGAAACTAAATGTCTAAATTAGAATGAATTGATGAAGTCAAATTCTAAATAACATACTGAAATTACCACATATTTAACACGCCGTATAAAATCAGCACGACTGCGTTTTTCTAGGTCAATCACATAAAAGTAGTTTAGGAGTGCAACCGGCGTTGATACTATTATATCAGGTTTTTTAATTGACAATCCCTGCAACATGATGATCCATGAGATGTCTTATATCAAAAACTTTTACGGCCAAAGAAGAGAAATTATCGGAACCACCATAACAATAAAAATCCATACTTCATACCTGACGGCCACAAATGGCAGCAGTTTTGAGAAGTGGCTCGCCACTAACATCACAAATGGAGTTGGCCATACGAACCACTTGCTCACACAGCATTACATTAGGGCATAAAACAATAGAAATATGCTGACTTTTATTCAATTTCGAATCATCCAAAGCACTTTCTGACACATCTAGCGTACTGCGTAACCTATGGATGAGAGGAACCAAATATCCATGAGTTTTACCACTTCCTGTCTCTGCAGCAACCACCACGTCAGAACCGGAAAGAATGGCCGGAATACAGGCAGCCTAATTGTGATTCATATGTTAGTTCCCTCTATGGTATTTGACGAACCATTGCCTCTTAATTAGAAAACATAAAGGAAACAGACGAAGCATCACATTTATGAAACTTCAAGGAAACTCTACATCAGGATTCATCAATAAACTCATTACAGAAGTTAAATAAACTGTTACAATCAGAAAGACATTAAGAAATGCTAAACAGATTTACATACTAGTTACCATTAGTTGCAGTACCAGATGAAGTTATCAGCAAAATGAGTGCATATCACCGTACAAACATCAAGGAAGCAAGAACTCTTACTCAACAGCTCACTTAAAAAATAAAAAAAAATCAGATTGTAGAGTCTCAGAATGCCCATGATTAAATTCACTGGAAAAGGGGCATATACAGGAAACATTAAGGTGACTAAGATGAAAATATCTTAATCATAAGCACATATGAGAGGTATTTTCTAGTTACTACTTAGGAGTAGTTCAAAGGTAGCAATAAATCGTAAGAAGGGAGTCATAAAATTTCTGAAAATTGGATCAAATTCCCAATATCCACGATGAACAAAGCACTTCATTTCCAACAATTACCAAGTGAAAATAAAAAATTACAATTTCTAGAAACAAAGAGATTTTAATTATAATAAAATCCTATAACCTGGACTCGAGAAGGTCTATTCAAGCCAATTTTACAGAGAGCATCTGAGATGGAATGAGAAATCCCAAAAGAATCCCAGCAAACGCTTTCTTCCGCCAAAAACGTGTCGCCGTCGGTTTCATTTTCGGCGGCGGCTGCGAAAGCTCGGAGTCTATGAACCTTGAGTGATCGAGAATTGCAGAAACCGGAGAAGGACAAAGTTGACAGTGATACTAGAGAGGATTTGCTCGCAGAAACCCAGAAAATCTTGGGGGAATATACTGAATTCTTGCAGGTATTTAGCACTGATAATGAACGTTGCATAAACATTTTCTCAACTAAGAATGAGAATGCAATGGATGACGGGTTTCTCTGGGTTTTAGCTTTTCCACTTGTAAGATTTTTGCTTTTCGTCTAATTTAGTGTGCGGATTAGGCCCAATAACTGAATATTTGGGCTTTTAGTTCTAAATCGTACCTGGTACTCATCAGCCTTAGGCTTTGTATTTTTAAATTGGGCCAAGTTCTAATAACGCTTTGGGCTTCAATAACTTTGCCCATTTATTGACACGTGTATGGCCCATCTCTGTCGTGACTTCGTACGGTACAAGCTCTTCACCCACATTCTAACGACGTCTTCCAGTTCTAGAGTAGGAAAGCAACATCAAATATGGCGCCAAAGGCCAATAACAAATCTCCACCGTCTGATCCTAACGGAATGTTCTCTGGAATGATCGTCTTCTTTATTGAAACCGCCGTTCAAGCGCGCCGCCTCCAGGTTTTCCGTTTCTTTTTGCTCCTGAATTTCTTTTAAAATTTAATCTTACGTATTGAAATTTGCAGTAATGTAGTTCTTGTTTGTTACTAGATATGGAAGCAAAAAATGGTGCAGATGGGGGCTAAATTTGAGGATAGTTACTCCAAAAAGGTTACCCACATTTTTGCTGCGGATTTAAATTCGCTTCTAAAGCAGCTTGACGGTCGAATATTGAAGCGATTCAAAGGAGTAAGTGTGTAATTCGTTTGTTTAATTTCGTATACAGCGAAGTTATGCCGTGTAATGGAGGGGTTGATATCCTAGAAACAGTGATTATGCTTTTACGTGCATATATGTGATTTGGTTGGTGAACTGGGTTTCTTTGATCTTACTAGTCTCAATTTTATCTTGATGCAGGTTCTTCAATATAACATAGGATATTTAACCATGTGGCTTATAATTGCAAACTGCCCGTTGTTCTTGTGTCTTAATTTTAATCGTGCATATCTTTGTTTAAGGGAATGAATAGTTGAAGTGATTAGGCTTGATTTTTCTAATTGTGGCTCTTGCTTAGTAGAGTATCATAAGCGTGCTTGGTTATGATTTTGCTTGGAATAATCCATATGCTATTAACCGCTCTTATATTATGTCTCCTTCTAGGTTGTGCACTTAAAATAGTAAATCCTTGACAATTTGGCCGGTCTAAAGTATCATATGGTGGTTTAGGGATGTAGATTTTAATTGATTAAGTTGTTTCTGTGTGAACTTTTTTTTCAGAAAATTCTGAATTATCAGTGGATCGAGGACAGCTTGAAAGCAGGAGAAAAAGTGTCTGAAGATTCATACATTGTGACTGTGGACACTTCAGGAAATCATGGGAGCAAAGATACTGATAAATGCAGTCGGAAACATACCAGTGATCATTTGAGTAATGAAGATCAATCCCCACCAAAGAAGATCAAGACATCTCCCCAGGACTCCAAGGCTATTGGATCTGAAGAAATGGATAAACCTTCATTAGATACCATTGAATATTCCGCAAGTTCGGATACTGCTAAGGTCTCACCTCAGGCTTCAGGCTCTTTATACCCTGAAGACACAAGACCAAGTTTGAACTCTCAAGATACTGCTGTAAGTACTAATTATTATCATCCTTGAATTGTATGAAATAAATGTGGTACTGGTGACTTTTTAGGTTTTATTTCAAATGAACATGGAAGAGATATAGTGCCTGTTTGGTTAGTAAAAAAAAAGAAGGATTGTTTCCCTGATGTGTGCGAATTCTTGATCTGATATAGATTGATACTTCATTTGTAAGCAGGTATCCTCATCTGATACATCATCACTTTATAGCCCTCCTGATATGAACAGGAATATTACTCAGATATTTGGAAAGCTTATCGACATCTACAGAGGTTAAATTTATTAGTGTGCATTGTCATAAGTATTAGACTATTTTTGGGAGCTGAACTTGTTATCTCTATATCTTGTGAGTTGTGACAGCCCTAGGTGATGATCGAAGGTCGTTTAGCTATTCTAAGGCTATTCCAGTTATTGAAAAATTGCCTTTCAAAATTGAGTGTGTGGACCAGGTCAAGCATCTACCTGGGATTGGGAAGTCATTGCAAGATCATGTAAGCAAATACTCACTGGCTTCAGTTTACTTATTCCTTGCCCATATGTACCTTTGTGAGAAAATTATGTTGGAGCGTGGAGCCTGATGGACTGTAGACCCAGGTCCATTTTGGGCCCATGTTGTGTTCGTCCCTCTATTAATCCCAAGCCCATAGGATTAGGCTAGGTTTTCTAATTGAAATAGTCGTTCTCCCCATTGTATTTGCATAAAAAAAATTATAATGGAAAGCTTTGGCTTGGCATCACCCCCAGAAGTAGTCTTATGGATGACGAATTGGGTAAACAAATCTTGTGTGATTTTTTATTGCAATATTTCTGTGATTATTTTTCTCAACAAACTGTTACTTTATTTCTCCTATAGCACTAGTTGATGATCCTTAAAATGTGTAATTGCAGATTCAGGAAATTGTTAATACTGGAAAGCTTTCCAAGTTGGAGCACTTTGAGAAGGATGAAAAGGTTTAGTTTCCTCTAACATTTCATCTTTCTCTTTGACGTTTGTGGCATAGTGTTTCCACACTTTTCTGTTAATGTGAGTGCTTTACTACTGCATTAAATAATATCAACAATTTTTAGCATTATTTGACTTTGATTTCAGTAGAGGCTTAAATCTTTTGTTTTGCTTAGTACATATATCCAAACATTTCAAGACGGCAAGGAAAAAAAAACAAAAGGAATTTTAAAAGAAAAATGAAATGGTTTCAACTTTCATGATAGTATGAGCCCTATTCTCTTGGTATATCTATTAATGGCATTCTTGGCTTTTTTTTCCCTTTTTTTTTCCAGTTTATCATACAGAATTTCTCAACAATCAATTATCTAAAGCTGGTAGTTTATTCAGCTTCTGTAACTGTCATGGAGTCTATACCAGTTCTCATTCCATGTAATATTGAAAACATTATCTTCAATATGAATCCCAATGAAATATTTGCAATTTTCCTAAGCTGCATTTTTGTGATCTCAATTTATAAGTGCAATAAATGATCTTTACCTTTTCTTTTCCTTCATGAAATGGAAAACAGAGTCCAGAGGGCCATTTTATGTAATCTTAACCTAAGGGTTCTACTTATTCAGCAGAATATCTGTTACTTATAGGTTCGCACCATCAGTTTATTTGGAGAAGTATGGGGCATTGGACCTGCTACTGCAATGAAACTTTACGAGAAAGGACACAGGACCTTAGATGATTTGCAAAATGAGGAATCATTAACGAGTGCCCAGAGATTAGGCTTAAAATACTTTGATGATATCAAGACTAGAATTCCACGCCATGAGGTCAGCATTGATACCTTACAGTTACAGTAGCTTCAGAAAAACCTATGGTTGTGGTGCTAATTTTTTTTTTCTCTTCACTATCAACGCTTCAAAAAAATGTAGGTTCAAGAAATGGAAAGTCTTTTGCAGAAGGTTGGAGAAGAGACTTTGTCTGGGGTGAGAAACTCAGCTGCTGTTTTAGTTTTCAAGCTCAATTTGAATCACCTTTATTGCCAGGCCCACGCTGAACCAATATTAGAGATAGTTTTCTTGCTGGATTGATTTTCTAAATTGAAAACATTCTCCTCAACGCAATATTTTACAAGTTTAGGATAGGCTGCATTCAATGGTTAATATATTTAGGTATAAACCTCCATTCCAATTTAATCAGTGGCGCATAGCTGCAGCTTCTTCTGTCCCCAGAAGTGAATGCTAATTAGTTGTTTCCGTATGTGTAAGAAAGAGCCCCATGTAAGCGGATTGCAATCTGCTTGGCTATCTACTTCCTTTTAACATAAGAATCTGATACTTTTTGCAATTTTCCTCATAATTGTATTTAACAATTCATTGTTTTAAGGGTTAAGTATAGCATTGTCATTCAAGTAAGGATCACTAATAGTCACAAAAGTGAAGTTTGATTTATGTTGATATGCTGTGATACCCCTTTCTCATCTTCTCTCTACAGGTGTCGATTCTTTGTGGAGGATCATACAGACGTGGAAAGGCTACTTGTGGGGATATGGATTTTGTGATTACGCACCCCGATGGAAAAAGGTGCTATATTTAGCTGTAATCTTGCTTGAACGGTTTACTGATTTCGTATTGTGTATGAAAATTTCAAAGTCTTCTATGTGCATGTTTTTTAATTTCACTAATATTGCTACTTTTGTTAAGCATTGCTAGTACATTTCATATTCTTCCTGCTGGTACCAGATTTTGAAAAGTTGACAATTTTTAGATTCCTAGAGAAAGTGACTTTTTCTTCTTGAATTCCTGCACATAAAAGCAAGACATAGTACGCAATAGATATACTGATAGTTTTCTACTGTTTTATGGTTAACATATATGTAGAAGGAAAAAAAATTATCTGCTGTGGTTTCATTGTAAAACTTCTTTGTCCTTTTTCTTCTAGCCTTTCATGATTTTTTATCGGTATATCTCCCTTAAAAATAATTTCTTTATTGCTGGGAAGATGACTCTCTTCATGCAGTCATATTGGCTTTCTCCCAAAGTTTGTGAAGTGCCTTAAGGAAATAAACTTCTTGAGAGAGGATCTTGTTTTCAGTGTTCACAGTGAGGAGGTAAACTCTTTTCTTATTTTCTCTGTTCCATGTATTCTTACAGAGTTGTTTATATATCTGATAAGTCCAAAGTCCTGTTTCTCTGTGGCGAGGAAGAACACGTTATACTCTAATAAGTATTGTGGCATGTAATGAAACATTAGTATGTACTAATTAGTAAGTGGATCTTTCAATATAAATAGCGTCTCATGTGGAGTTCATATTCTGTGTATATCTACGTAAGCACATGTAGAGCATATTTTAATTTGTTGATTATGCATGTTGACTGTTGCTATTATTTGTGCTCAATTCGCTCATCAAGTGTTTCTCCTTCCTTTTGCTAAATGGTACTTATTATTCCATTTGACACACATTCAGTTTGCCTTGTTTACAAATCTTACTTGATGTTTTATACACAGGGTACTGACTCTGGAGTGGACACATATTTTGGTTTTTGCACCTATCCTGGTCGAGAGTTACGACATCGCATAGATCTTAAGGTGTTGGGCATTTTCCTCAGTTTGAAACAATATTAAAACATCTATGTTACCTTAAAAAATTAGTGCCATGCTCGTGGCACCAATAAAAAAAATTGAAGAAAATCATGGATATTGGAAGAGTGATTAGCATAAACATTTGATCTTTGATTATTCAAAAAAGAAATAAATTGCTCTGTTAACATTAGGTAACATGTCTTCTGAATGTTAGCATAGGACTGCATTTATACTTATCATAGTGTCATGGATGAGTTATTTATAATTCATGCATATGTTATTTATAATGCCTTGCTGCAGGGAAGCTCTGTGTGATGTATCTACTGTTCTGATTGACATCCAATTGTCAAAATTTCTACACGTGTTTAATTTGATTGGTTCGATCTTATCATGATAATTATTTGTTCATAGATCTCCATTACCCTCAACATCATGCACGGGGCTTACGAAATTGAGATTACTAATCCATGAAAACGCACTAATAATTATTCGTGCATCGAACTTGCATGCTTATAAAGTATTTAACATTTTCTGTAGGTATACCCAAGGGATATCTACGCATTTGGATTGATAGCGTGGACAGGAAACGATGTACTAAACAGGAGGTGCACCGCGCCCATTTTTAAGCCTAACTATTTACTTCAGCTGCAAAACATGAGTTTCTAAAATTTGATAAAGTTCAATTGAAGTTGACATCTCTTTTTTCCTCCAGTTTCTATAATATGTTGGTTATATATTGTTTGATAGCTGCTTTCATAGTACAGCTCTAGATGCCCAATTTTTCTAGGCCAATATACAATTATACATATAAAACTCGGAATGATCTTAATACAGCTTTGAGGAGCTTTATAATCTAGTTCACCCTTGGGTACACTATATATTTCATGTGTCAATATTTAATCAAGTTCTCTGACCTCTTGAACAGACTGAGACTGTTAGCCGAATCGACGGGGTTCAGACTCGACGACACAGGACTGTTTCCTGCCACTCATGGTTCAGGTGGCAAACGGGTATGAGCTATCTCATTTGTTTGAAGTTACATGATTTATGCCTCCTGCTATGCTTATGTAGATCGTTCCGATTTTCACTAACCGTTGCAGGGTAGCAAAGGCAGTGCTAGTTTGAAGTTTGCAACTGAAAAACAGGTGTTTGATTTCCTGGGATACCCTTGGCTCGAGCCTAATGAAAGGAATTTGTGAGATGTTGGAACATGGTGAATCAAGATTATGTTTCTTACATTAGATCATCAGATTAGTGTAGCTTTTGCTGTATGTGTTTTTGTTATGATCTCCAGTGGCCCCATCCATGATGTAAATTAGTTGTAAATATCTATGTATATTTATAATATTAGTAAATAAATGTATTTTGGGTAATTACCAGCTCTATAAATGAAAGCCATTGTGAATCGCATTGCATTGCACTATAGAAATACAAGTACATTTTTTTTGTGGTCATAGTTTAAATTAAAATACTCAACGTTTTACACTTTCATTTTCCACCCTAAAAAATGGTAATATTTCAACATAATTAATCTATCTAAACAATTTTTTGAAAAAATATACTCCTAATATATTTTCAGTAACACACTCAAATATTTTTCATTTATATATTATCCAAAAAAATGAATAAATATGAGTATGGTATTCATTGACAGTGAGAAATACTCCACTTTTTATTATAATAACAACAAATAATCAATTTTACTTTTATGTGCGTTTGTATGGACAGTTGCCAGTTTTTCTTCATAAAATAAAAATAAAAAAGGGGAGAGAGAGTAAAACCCTAGAAGAAGTTGAATAGAAAGCAGAGAGATAATTGTGATTGGGTGCTTGAAAAATAGATAATGGCTTACGCTGTATGTAATTGCACACCATCCTTGGCCTCACTCCCAAATTCATCTAAATTACTGTCTTCCATTCACTTCTCAACCTCTATTCATTTATCCTCATCTGCTACACCTAAAACCCCACCTGCTCTTTTATTCAACAAAAGAAGTAATTCAAACTTCATAAGCTTGGCTGGTGAGAAAGAGTACAAATTCCCCGACCCAATTCCAGAATTTGCGGATTCTGTGAGGAATTTGCTTTACTCAATTAGATTCGTTGGTGATTTTTCGACTATTTGATAATAAAATCTCGTGTGTTGAATTCAGGAGACTGATAAGTTTGAAAGTCATCTAGTGAAGAAGTTATACAAGAAAGATATATTTGGAGATTCTATCGATGAAGTTGTTGGAATCTGCACCGAGGTACTTTTCACGTGTCTTTTCTTTGTCAAAATACAAAGATGCAAATATGGGATGAACAAGATTTCAGTGTTAAATGTGTGTGATTCTATTTGTCAAAGTGTGACTTATATTTCTGAGCCCATATACCCTTGGAACAACAACTCAAATCAGTCATGAATTCTGAACTCATTATCTTTACCAATACTTCACTTCATCCATTGGAAATCCATACTTTGATTAGGCATAATAGTCCTCTTCCCTTATCCATAACATATTTTCGACTTGAAACAGATATTCAATACTTTCTTGCATACGGAATATGGTGGTCCGGGGACACTGTTGGTGGTTCCTTTCATCGATATGGCCGACACCATAAACGAGAGAGGCTTACAATACATTATCACATTCCTACCCGTACTCCAATACCATTAGTGTGTTCGTTGTAGAATAGTTGTTGTTAAACCCCAGTTGATGATGAATCACATTCATTCTCAGTGTATAAACTTGAATCCACACCTGTTTTTGCCATAAAATCAACAAAAGTGAAAATTAAAAACCTACTTTAATCCACATTCAACATCACAACCATTGATCTCATGATGCTCTTCCATGACTATATATTGTTCTAGCAAAGAAGCTCTGTACATGTCATATGAGTATATCTAATATAGATTTCGATCTTTTACACTGTCAAAAAAGGATATAGGATTCTTATGGTTGTTTGAAGCGGATACGCTCTAGTAGTTCATCCACATCAATGAAGCGCTCAAGCAGCTCAACTTCCTTCAGAACTAAACAATCATCATCTTTCCCAAACCAGTCGTAGCGTCGTTTTGCCACATAATCATATACAGCGTCCCTCAGAGGAGTCGGAACAATCATTAGAGAACTCAATGCAGACATAGGCAGTGGCAAATAAGATAAAACTCTCAAAGCAGCTGCAGAATAGTTGCATGAAAAGAGTCACCCCATTACCAAATTGTTGGTCTTGCAGGAAGACAAACCACAAATTAAATAAGAAAGGAGTTACCAGCAGAGCCTTGATGGTAAGAACCAGGGCTCTCAACAAACAGAAAGCGTCGAAGAACATCTTCTCGGTCCACTTTACAAATCCTCATGTAAGGCTCAGCAGCTTTCGATTGCACACAACAGAACTTTATCTTCCTATCTTTGTCAGCCTTAATGACCCATTTCACCCCTGCAGAATGAAAAGAGTTCACAGATGACAGAACCTTATGATCTCTTATACAGAGTGGCCAACTGAGAAGAGCGACCAAAAAATACCCATGGGCATTAGTTGCAGGTTTTGATCATCATTACATAGCAACATTATCAGTATGGAAGGTTGATATCTTGGAAATTCTGATTTCTAATTTCACCGTAGAACTTAAGAATTTGGTTGCTAACATATCCACAGAAAGTGGATGCTCCTAGAGGGTAATCACAAAAAAGAAAGCAAATTTACACCACAGAAACAGAATTTCAAAGAGATTGCATATAGAGAACTTTGATCCTTAGGAACAATATTGTACTCCTGATCGCTTTTTTTCCATGAACTCACCATGCAGAACAGAAATTCGCAATGGCAGCGTACAATTAATCAAGATATTCACCTACATCTCAGCGACAATCTATTGATTCACATTACTTCCCCAATTTTGAACCACACACACAAACATATGCTGCACCGAAAATCTGAAGCTGGAAATTTTCTTCGAGTTTGATAACGAAAAAAAAAAGGCAACAAAACACAGAGATAAGCACATTAAATCAACATCATCACACAAATTATTTCACAAAGAATCAGAAAGGAAAAACCTACCAGAATGACAAAGGTGGCAAACGCCGTCGTATATGACGACGCGGCGCTGAAGGACAAACTGCGGCATCTCCACCCTGTGCAGCGTAGCATCTACGTCATCGACTAGCAGAGGCGCCGTGGACGCGCATCTATCAATCGGCGGAAGTGGAGATGACGACATACAGCGGCAAGTATTCAACGGCACCGAAAATGCACCTCGATTCGTTTGGCATCTCCAGAACGCCGTGACAGCCGTTCCCGTTCCCCGTCGCATCGCCGCCGCCATTTCTCCAATCGACGAAATTTTTGGGTTTCAAATGATCAAATGCAGAGCAAAGTGAGGAAGGATTCTCGACACTATTACACTTTCAGGTTTCTTCTCCAAGTCGGTTCAATTTTGCTTTAGGAATCTTTTCGCATTACACCGAATAAAAGGGGAAAATTATGTGATTGGTTGTCGGATTTTTATTTCTCACTTATATTTTTTTAAATAAAAATTGTCATTTAATCGCAAATTTAATTATAGACTTTGAATTGTTCTCATTTTAATACTACTCATGTATTCCCCGATGTTCTTACAAAAAAATTTCCTTCAATTAAAATTAAAAAAATTCTTACAAGAATCGTATCAATTTATTCTACCGCACAAATTAATTTATGATTTTTTTCCTGCCTTTTATTTTTGCATTAGTTTTTGAAAAGTTGTCAATTTTGAGGTATCACCAATAACAAAATTTGAATATTTGTTATCAATTTAATTTTGTTAAAAAAAATCGGTATATGATGTTTTGCATGATCCAATAATTGGTGTTTTTGATTGCATTTTTCAATACAATAAAATTGCAACTAAATAAAAATATGCAACTTGAAGTTTGAACCAGTCTGTCACAAGTTTTAAAAATCAGAATTATATTTAAAAATCAAAAAACAATTTATTGTAAACATCTTACATTATTTAACATGTTGACCGATTAAAATTAAATAACCAGTCAATTGCATTTTTACTTGAATTTTATTTTAGAGTTGCATGGTAAAAATTTACACTTTGATCAAGCCAATCCAAGACGTCCTTTGTGACAACATTTTGTTTTCAAAAAATTATTTTAATATATAAATATAATATTTTTAAAAATAATATTAAAGGTAAAACAAAAACAAGTCGAAAGTGTAAAAATTGTAGTAGTATATACTCTTAACTTTTTTCTTCCAATTTTTTCAATTGAACTCCTCACAATTAATATATATACAAGGAGTAAAATATGACATTCTGATATTTGCATAGCAAATTAAAATTATTATCATTTATTATGACACATACAAAGAAAAGTTGTAAATGTATACGAACATATAAACCAATAGCAGTGTATACGTTGCTAATAATTTTTACTTCAAACCACGTATACGAATTAGTAAAAAAAAAAAAGTACCATAGTCGCTTTCATTGCACACACGATTTATCGAAAAACAAGAACATTTTATACAGAGAAAATTATATTGAACCTAAATAATTTTATAAATCATCATTCAAATTTCAATTAAATAAAGAGGTCTTAATTGTATAGATATCAGTAAAGGGTGATGGTTAAATGAAATTTACGTAAATTGAAAGAGTATGAAAGGGAGAGGATCGAGATCCGATAACAGAATGTATGGCATTCTCTATCTTGAGCTTAGTACTACACAAGACAAGAGCTGGTTTTGTGCCATGAAATATAGCAGCTGTTTTTACTTACTGTGTGGCTAATCTTGAGGCCACCAGCTCGGCCAGCTGCATTACCATCTATCTAATTTAAAACGTATAGTAATGCTGATTTATAAATATATAAGAATTTGATTCCACCAATACTGTAATCATCCATCATCATAAATGGTCCAAGGAAATATAGAACAAATCCATTGCCCCACAAAAAACACAAACAAAATTGAAAATACCTAATCAAGAAACCATCCAAAAAGTGCAGTTTTGCTACACACGGTGCTCCAAATGCCAGTAGAGTATTAAAGATAATATCCCTCTGAAAAGAACAAGTAATCAACGAAAGCAATATTAGATTTTGACAGACGAGAGAAGATACAATTTGGAACTTTGTGATGAGAAATCAAATATTATACCTTCATTGGACTATCGCCTCTGTGTTTTCCCAATGGAGCGCTTCCCAGAGAACAAGTGCTTTGGCTTGAGAGAAGGAATGACTCTGTCCGATTCTCCTCGTCGTGCATGCTTGTTCCTCTTCTTGCTTGCTTGTTTAGCCAATTTAGTAGCTTTCTTCTTCTGAGCAGTGTCTTTGAAACCCTCTCCCGGAACTAGTTCACTAGATGGTGGTCTTGATCTTGATCTTGATCTAGAGAGTGATCTCAACCTCAGACGAAGCTTTTTATTTGCTAGGTTTCCATCCACATCCATCGAATCTAATCCATCATTTTCACTTCTGTCTGGGGATCTGTTTCTCTTACGACCCCTAGATTTGCTGCGGGCGCGGTTAATAGCATTTGTGGGGTCTAGTCCCAGGGACGACAACTGTCTCCCCATTCTCACAGCTGTGAATTGTCGGTCTTTATCAAATTTTCTCGGAACAACAGACCTGCTTTCAGCAGTGCTCTTTTTAATTCTATGTTGTTGGATAAGCAAACTTTTCTTCTTCCTAATCTCTGCGAGCATAGCTTGTTCCTCAGGGGTTAACTCAGCACCGTCCATCTCAAAATCATCTTCCTCCAGACCTTGGAGAACACCTTCTTCTCGCTCCAACTCCTCAAGCCTTGTCAATATATCAGGGTCGATGAAGTCAGCCACATTGTGTCCATCAAGAATTTCAGGAATGTCATCTCCTTTCCATTCATCGTTTGCTAAAAGATAGAGCTTCTTCAAGCTAGCAGAGTATACACCAGCACCACCATTCTCATTTTCCAGATCTTTCTCCAGCTTCCTCTTCTCTTTCTCTGTTGTTCCCTCAGCTTTCTTAGCTTGAGCTTCCAAAACTGCCTGAGGTATACAAGGTGGCCTTTCCTTCTGATCACGTGGCTTGGGCATCGCAACATGGAAGCGGTTCAGACAGTCATTCAGCTTTTTCGTCTTCATTTTCATTTCCACCCTCTGATCCAATAATCTCTCACATGCAGCATTCTTCACAGCGATTACACCATCCTCAGTTAAAGTGCTCATTGTTAAAAGCACACTGTTATCATTAGTAGGCTCGCCGCCTTGACCAATCAAAGTTTTCATTGCCTCTTCCTTCATCTGTGTAACAAGTTTCTTATCATCTTCAGAGATCCCTTCCAATGGCTGCAAATCAGTCTTATTGCATACAATGATCAGTGGTTTGTTCATAAATAGTGACTTAATGCTGTCGAAAAGTGCTGCCTGTTGTGCTATGCTATATCCACAAGAACCAGAAATATCAAGGAAGAACAACACTGCAGCTCTCAAATGTGCAAGAGCTGTAATGCTGCACATCTCAATGATGTTTCGATCTTCAAATGGCCTATCCAAAATCCCTGGAGTGTCAATCACTTGATACCTCAAATATTTATAGTCTGTATGACCAACAAACAAAGACTTTGTGGTAAAAGCATAAGGTTGTACATCAACATCAGCTCTCGTAATCTTATTGATGAATGAACTCTTCCCAACATTTGGATAACCACAGATCAAGATAGTTCGAGTATTGGGATCAATCGAAGGCAACCTTGCCATGTGTTGTCTTATCTGTTCAAGATAAGCTAAACTGGGGCTAACCCGTTTGATTACTGTACACATACGACCAAGGGCAGCAACCTTGAGAGACTTGCACCTATACAAAGAATCCCCATACTTTAATAATTTGACATAGTCCTTAGCAATCTTTCCAATCAGGTTCCTAGCAGTATTAATTTGGCCCAGAGCAAGCTTGTAATGATCTTTGTTGTAAAGAACATGGAGCAAGTCACCATAGAACGGGTGGATGCCATCAAGCCTGGGGAACTCTTCAATAATTTTAGAGAGCTTCTCATTAAAGTTCTGCTCGGTGAACTTCACCTTCCGCATATAAAACTGTCTAAGACGTGAAATTGCATATCCCTTGTGGACTTGAGTGGGTGTTCGACGTTGCGTACGAGAAAGAATAATGTCAATAAAGTCCTTCCCTGTGGGTACCACAGTAATCCTTTTGAAATTATACTGCACCATCTTTTATCCTTTGTCTTCCCTACATATGAAGATTCAATCCGTTACATAAAGAAAGCAGCACTTTCAGAGCCTGGAAATAGTTAATCTAGCAAACAAATATACCAGGAAATAGCATATCATTGTATAAACTACAAAACAAAAGGATAAATTTTGCAACCACCAAAAGAATTAGGAATTACTAGTTAAGAGAGTATACGAGAACACATAATGTGATTTAATGATATAATAAACTTTCAATGGACACAATTTCCTAGTATTAGGTTCAAGCTAAAACAATACCAGACCATAATACTTGACAAGAAACTCAAATTTTGACCAAGAAAAATTAATACTTCAAACGCTTGATAATCAACATACACATCCATAATGACACGAGATCGACAGCTCTAACACGCACAAAGCATAAGAAAATTATGCAGAACAACCATCATAACTCAATCGGGTTCTACATGCGCACTAATTGAATACATTTAGCACAGCCTTAGACGACATAAAGTTGCACAAAAGATTCAAATACACAGTCACAACAAAAATCAACAGATTTCCTAAAAGTAAGCAAATATTAAGCTATCATGAAAACCCAAAGTCACAGCGATTAAATTTTAATAAAAGGGGACGAGAAAATACCAAATAAATTGTGCAGATGCAAAAGCTTAAAAGGAGAGGGTTACCTATGGATGAACAATTAATATAACAGAGAGAAAAAAGGATTACCTGACGAGCGCCTTCAGCGTCGATTACGACGGAAAGATATGGCGTCGGTCGGCGGAATGAGGTGGCGGCTCTCGGCCAACCGTTGCTGGAGGGTTTTAGGTTTGAGGTTCAGTGAAATGATGAATTTATATGTACCCACTACCCACGCCCAAATGCTAATGGGCCGAGAAAAGCAGTGCTTTTAAAAAAATAAAAAAATAAATAAAATTTAATGCTTGATTATTATATATTTATTTTTACGCTTATTTTCACATTATTATTATTATTATTCCTAATCAATTTGTATATCCATTCTCCATTTCCTCGTATTAATCAGACGAATTTTTTCTCTGTTTAATATATAATAATAAATTAAGTTAAATAAATATAAAATAATAAATAAATTAAATTAAATAAAAAAACTAAAAAACACACAGTTGCAATTTGATTTTATTTTTCAATAATTTTTATTTCACATGGATCACCAAATATTTTATACTAAATCGTTTTACTCTGTTCAATTGCGTCATATGGTAGTCTACTTTAATTTTTTTTTTTTAAAATAATAAATCATCTTTTGGGAAAAAAAGAAAATGTAATTACTACTCCGACGACGACGTCTCCACATATTTGTACCGTATAACATGAGTGGATTCGGGTTAAAAATATGGATACCCTAAAAAGTTGAAGATGCATATAGAAGCCTAAATTGCAGTAGCATGATAAAAGTGGGCACCACTTATGTTACAAATTACAGAGCATGCATTGATTGGGATAATGATCTCATGATCCTTCCCACCAACATTCTTTCTATCACTACACACTTGCAAATCTTGCACATCAATGACACTATCACCCAACAACTTATCCCTGCTACTTTACACCCCAATTCAACAATCTATCTATTCAAAATTGCAATACCATAATCTCCACAATAATTTCAAACTGTATCACAGAAAAATCTTTCACTAGCTGTTGAATTACTATCTGATCAATAGAATCAACGCCTGAAATGGAAGTGGTATCGAGAGGCTACTTATCGATCTCCTCCTGAACCTGCCCGTCTGCAGTGGCATGAGAATCGAACGAATCAGTAAAAGGGCTGGTTTTCGCAGCTTGAAATAGGAATTAAAGTAAGGGGTGTAGCTTAGCTTATACCAGAAAGATCAACTGCTAAGTTAGCCAGAGCATCCGCCTCAGCGTTCAAGTCCTTCCATTAGACAAAAATAAAAAGTCAGGTTGTCTGAAGAGTCGACTGAGATGTGAGTAGTGGAGCCTCGTAATCTTACCCTGAGGATATGCATGATTTGGAACGACATAAATCTATCCTTCAGCTTCTTCGCCTCCTCGTACAAGCTGGAAATATTCTGGTTTTTTACTTTCCACAATCCCTGAATCTGTCAATGAATTCACACCTTAGAAGTAACAAAAATTGCAGAGGAACTGGGAAGGCCAATTCATAGGATATACAAGATAAAGCAAGTGTTCCAACTTTTTGTCAAGTCGGCATCAATATTACGGCAAAGACTTGCATGAGACCGTCTCAAGGAATGAATTCTATGAGATGGATAAGAAGTGATAACATTTTCAATAAAAAGTGATAACATATTGATTCAAAAGTGATAATTAATTAAGAAAAAAGAGAAATTGTCTCACGTGAGATGGTCTCACAGAAGTGTGGCCCAATATTATATCCACTTAAAATAAACATGACATGAGAAATACTATTAAGATATTATATATCGTCCAGAGAAAGCGAAAGAAAATTCTAAAAGTTGCAAAGCTTCTCCTTTGGAACAATGTTAAAGAAGGACACATCGTTGCGAGGTGAGGTCATTTTTTCTGGAGTCACAAAAAAAATATTTCTAATTTTACTCAAATCAGTACAAATATATCCAAGCTTCAGTCCCATCAAATTCATTGGCTTTTCCAGAGCCTGAAAAAAGTTATGACTGGTAGTTTAGGTTTAAGCATATCAAGGTTATAAAAAGGTTTAGAATTAGATTAGATAGTTTCAGCCTTAAGAGAAACTCATTGTAAAATAATTTGCAGCAGGAGCGACGAAGTTTCAAATTAATTCTCACGGGTTTGGCAATTCATGAATCAACCTAAAGAGAGATTACCTGCATGCAAACAAGTTTTGAGTCACCTCGAACTCGAACACTCGTAAAACCTTTTCCAAGGGCGTACTTCAACCCTAATATAAAGCCACGATATTCAGCAACATTATTGGTGGCAATGCCTAAGCCTTCACGCAGCCGACAAATCTAAACAAATGAAAAATATCAAACATGTATGTCAGAATCAGAGGGAAATAAAAATGCAACCTCATAAATGAACATGTTGATTACCAAACTTCCATCATCAGATCTTAGTATAGCTCCAGCTCCCGCTTGTCCAGGATTCCCTTTTGAAGCACCGTCAAACTCAAGAGTACAAGATCGCTGTTTAACATTACAAGGATCACCTTCTTAGGAGAGAACTGAACTAATAGATTGCACATATCATTTTGCAAGAAACTCTCAAGTTATTGTACATCGTGAATGAACTAATGAAGTGATATTTTTAGGTGAGAGTAATGGAACTTTTATTTCCAAAGTAATGAGAGAAGAAAACACTTTGTACACTCACACAAGCTGACTGGTTTGGGTCAACCCTATGAGGGTCCAACTTGAAATGCTTTACTATTGCATCATTCACAGCCAACATAGGTCCAGCAGCTTCCTGCCAAGCATAAAGGGTAGATAAACACAGCACACAGTTAATTTACAAAACAATCTCATCCCCCTGGATAAATGAATGTAAGAAAGTGGAATACGCTTTGCTGACTTAAAGACCCTCAACATGTATTATCTACGGCCAAGGAAAAATTGATAGTAACAATTTACAAAGTAATGCAGTTAACTTGTTCAACAGCCCAACCCATCCCACCAACATTTTTCAATTTTCCCTTCAGGATAGGGATTAGTGCATGTGGAGGAGGTGCTAATATTACGAGTTCTTCTTGACTCTTGTAAAAATCCATCTGCTAAGGAATATTGTTCAGCATCTATATCATAATTCATAGCCCCATGCTTAAATATATGTTGTGCAGGAACTCTAGTATCGTAACCCAAAGTATCAGTGACTGCATGTTGCAGAAAGTTCAGATATGCAACTGAAAATACAAGACTGCTTTACAATCTCACTTACCCCATATTCTGACCACATAGCTTCCGGTGCCCTCTTCTTTATCACGAGCTCACTAGATGTTTCACCTCTAGAAGAAGAAGATGGCTGCAATATGATAAATTAAATGCTTGTACATAATGTAATGGTTTGCTAGACAGTAAATAAATAACAAAGATAGCACTCGACAAGATTGTCTTCTCTACCCTGCTCAGTTAGCTTCAACGACAAAGAATGTTAACTAGAATTGAATTGGTGTATTTATTAATCCATGTGTCAATTGAATCTACGATTGGTACAATGTATAAGTACTAGGAGACTCTGTTTTGTTGAAGAGTCGAGCACTATAAATTAGGGGGTAAACAAAATTATAAAATTATATCCAAAATTGTTAATTAGCAATTAATGTCAAATAAGACTTAAAGAATTCTGTATTTGCTCCACAAATTTTCCGATAGCATGGCTGCAAAAAAAATATCAAGACTGTGTTTTCAGAGATAAATGACTGCAAAGGCCCATATATGATGATATAAAAAAAATGATGTTATCCTACAGCACAGACCTTTTATCATTCAGATTTATTGACGTAAAAAGGCAGTACCAAATCATAATTAAAAGAAAAAAAATTGATCAACTAAACCTGAAAAGGGCAAGACACAAGTGTGCCAAAAAGCTCTTCAGTAAGATCAGAAGCTCTAATCGAGTAAAGAGAATTCTTAAGGCCACAAGACATTAGATACTTCTCAGTATCCTTGGGCATGGAGTAACCCTTGTACACGCTCACAGGAGGATCACATATCTGCCAGAAAATGAAGAGATCAGGGGCTAAATTGATTAATGTACAGCAGTTATCCACCATGTATCTAAAGAGAGAGAAAAGTAAGAGCTGATGAACCATCGTTTCATACCTCAGTCTCAACAAATATAGTTAATGCTTAGAAAAAAGGCAACAGCCAACAGGGTTTCTTAAGAACTACTCTGATAACGTATGAGTGAATAACATACATATATTTACATATTTAAGGCGCACTCAGAGGTGACTCAGAGAGAATCGATTACAACTTCGGATTTACTAGTAAGATCCTAAAGCTCAGACTACCAATAGATATTCGGAGATATAGGGAATCTCACTCATCCACGAAGAGAGTAATTTCATTTGGATATTTTTTTTTTTTTTGGCTTTACTAAATCTCCAGTAAAATGTTTGGAAAGAATTTCTTAAAGAAGGAACGGCAAAATTCATTTCAATTGGCGTTTCCATTTTGAGAAAAAGTTTGGAATACTGTATTCTATCAAATAAAGAGTGTTTTCAAGAAAAGATGCTTACTTATGATAGCAAAGTGGAGTATCAACATTGAAGAATCATTGGTTTAAGGAAAATACATTCAGAAAACAACTTACAGGTTTCATGGCAGAAACGGGAAATGGTTTTTCCAAGATGAAACCAAATATAATGCAAGTGGCCAACTGGGTATGGTTAGCACTTGTATGCATATTTAGCAATTTTGCCATTGATAATTTGCCATGCTGTATAAACATGGTAGTATTTCAAAATCAAATTATACATCTGCTAGTTTAGGTGGAAGTAATTTGTGAAAAAAGGAATTATTTTGGGCCGGCAGTATGATTGTGACACATCATTTTTAAAAAAAAGGAGATCAGTGAGGAAAAACAAAGTTGAGTAGAGTACAATAAAAAACACAAAATTAGATGAGGTAGAACTCCTGTCATACAGAAATATAAGATACAGAGATTCAAATCAAAATTTAAAGGACTAATCATTACCGAGGTTCCAACTTGAGCTTGACAATCACTTAAGCTTTTGTAAACTCCCAAAAGATCACCCTTGCGAACAACAAAAAAAGCTTCTTTGTCGTCCTTCATGACTGGTTTAGCAACAAGTTTTCTCTTACCTCCACCCAACTTTTTCGATGAATACCTCTGAAACTGAAATCTTGTCAACAATAATTTAAGATTCACTGTCCTAGCACCCAAATGTTTGAAGCTGGTCTCCCATGAAGCAAAATATTGGGAAGATAGGCTTTTTGGAACAAAAAGCCTAGACCTTGATAAATTTGATGAGCTACATGCACGAAACAAACCGATCATTCCAAGTTCTCACTCTCCACATCCCAGATTTCCTGATCAACAAAATTCACGGAATGAGCCACCAACAAAGAGAAAAGATACAACTTTGTGCATTAATACATCTACTATGTTGGTACATTTTATCGTTTCCTACGCCAAAAGCCTCAACTCATTTAAAAACAGATGTACTCACACACACAACACCCCATATATATATATATATATTTATATTTATATAGAAAAAAAATGGAAACAGAAATATAGCATAAAGGAGCAAATATTACAGCAGTCGGGCAGTCAAAAGATGAAGAAAATTTAACAATTTCAATGTCACATAATCTGAGCATCTCAATAACTATTGAAGGAAATTAAAGCACCCCATCAACCATAACCGTACAAGTTAGAGGAAACCCCACAGCATTCAGCAGAAAACCCAGAATCAAACATACTAGCACATACAGAAAATAATAAAACGCATAACTATAACAGCAGGAACACAAATGAGTGATCAACTGCACTAAAATAATGAATATCAATAACATACCAGTAAAATTAACGCTGCAAAATTCAGTAAAATCGTAAAACCCTTGTAGTAATTACTGTTTGCATCAGAAAGATGGGGGGTGGAGGGGGTGGGATAGGGTGGGGTGACGACGACAAGGCTACTCAGCAGACTTTCGGAAAAGAAGAGAGGTTGGGGCTTCGGGGTGGGTAGGGTGGGTGGGGATGTGAGGAGCGTAGGGTGGGTAGGGGTTGGACTTTAGGTGAGAGTTAAATGTCTTAAAATTACGAGTTTATCCTCCGGCCCGGTTCGGCTTACCTTTTTATTTTCAATTTTTTTAATAATAATAAAAAGAGAGACTCTCTTATATTTCTGAATCGGATTCAATTGATAAAACCCCAATTAATTTAGTATTCAATGATTTTATATTCATCGTAAACATTTTATCATGCTGACGTTCACTATATAAGTTTTTTTTTCTTTTTAGTAAAAAACTCTACTTATAATCTACCCCACTGCTAATACAAATATTCACTATATATAAAATAATATTATTATTTAATGAAAGAACAGAGGAGGTAGTATTTTATTTCTAAATATATTTTTCTTAAATATTTTTTTAAGAGCATTTGATTGAAATATATACATACTCCCTCTGTAATTTTGAATAAGTTACATATGTTTGCATGAAAATTGAAGATTATAGAATTTTAATGTGCAGTGAATTGAAAGATAGTATACTATATTTTGATGTATAATACGTATTTGTATTGGTGTTGTGTACGGACCCCATAAAAATATATTAATTATTTTGTTGGGCCTTATTTAACGAAATGGAATATCTTTGTTGCGGGACACCTAAAAAATGGATAAATGTAACTCTAACGGGACGAAGGGAGTAGAGTATTTACTCCGTATTTTATAATTTCGCATTATCAAAGAAAAAATTTTAATTAGGGATACCCTTTTGTAAGACGAGTATATGTAAGATGGATTGTTTGATGGATCCCTCATTATTAAAGTATAATTTTTATGTATATTTGTAATTAAAAATATGTTTATAGTGAACATACTATAATACACTGGAATTATACTAAATACATCATTCATTAACTCTAATTATCAATAAACATATTTTATTTATATAACAAATTAACAATCATACTTTAATAATGTGTAAGACTCAATAAGCATCATCTCACACACATAAAAAAAAATAAATACTGTCTTAAAATTAAGGATATTATTTTAAATAATAAGGATTTTACTTAAAGGGAGTATACATGAGATTTTGCCATTAAAAATTATGTGTATTGTTTAGTCAAAACAATTAAATAATGTATTCTTATAGCGTTTTTTTTTTCTTTTTAACTAATATTTATGATAATATCTAGACGTGGAACAAATAAATTTTCATGACTAATAACAATAAATAATAAGCAAAACCTGTGAATTAATCTAAGCGCTACAAAAAGAAAATGAGAGTTTGTGAAGCTAACATATGTACTAATTTAGTTTTCAAAGTTGAAATCATATTTCAATATAGGAGTATTTACTATTATTCAAAAGATAAAAATACTCATTTATCAATTTTACTTCATTGCAATGAAATGCAAGTAGAAATACATGTATGATCATTTTACTCTTTTTTTTTTTCCGTTATTCGACGATGAAATATCATAAATGTGATTTACAATGGTACACAAGGTGTATAATTGTTATTGGCTTTGGCTTTAATTTTGAGTAATGACTTCAATGTATGTATACCATGATAGTACGTAGATAGAGGTGGGAAGAGCTTAGTCTATGTGACCTAATATATGAATAAATTTTAAATAAAATTGAAGAAAGTGATTAAAGTGCATTAAATAAAACATCGATCCAAATTTTTGTTATTTTTAGGTGTTACATTTCCTTTTGCAAAACATTAGATGATTGACACATGAAAAATAATAAAATCTATACACTGAAAGGAAAATATCAATTTTATAGTGAAAAGTTAATATTTTCCTCAACAAGTATCACTGATCTAATACCTTGGACAACAGGTTTCACCCAACATCATTAAATATAAACAAGATAAAATTTTGAAACTAAATGAAAGAAATTTCTATAGCAACTTGCTAATTGTAATGTATTTATTCTCAATTTGGTAATACCCTCTTATGTAAGCATTTCCATTTTAATTAATATACTAATGACATCTTTATTCAATCCTTGTGATTATTTTGGAATCACCTTTTCATTTTATGATTGTTTATGATTAGGTCTCTAAGCTAATAATACCCAAATTATATTCCACAAGAAACGTAGTAATTACTAATTAGCTATTTCTAAACATAATGACCTCTCTCTCTTTTTTTTTTTCAATTAGTTGTAAAGAAAACCTCCAAAATATGCAAATGGATCACCTATTCCACTCGGTATTGTTTCAGCTCCTATTCCACTTGGCAAGTGGCAGATACTTGCCATGTTGTTATAAAAGCAAAGATCTTCAAGTCGATTGAGATTTCTTCTTCTGCAATGTGGATCTTACTTTTATAAATGGTGAGTTTCTCATGGAGCCATTTGTCATCTACGTTGTTCTTCAACAGTTGAAGTAGCATTTGATCCGTATTTGGAGAATACTCCTGCAAGTATCGCCTTATCTTTGATCTTTAACCTGTGAAGAGAAAAAGAATTGAGCGGAATGAAATTAGGAATGCAGCTGCACAAGAAATCAGATCATGGCAACTAGTAGGGATGATTACTTGTTGGCGGATCCTGGCACGTATAGTTTTGGGACCCCGTCTTTCCTTCGTTTAGATGCTGCCTTCTTCTCATTCTTTTCCGATCTTCTGGTATGCTTAGAGGAGGATTCGATTGAAGACCCTTCTTCTACTTCCCATTCTTCAGCTAAACCATTGATCTCTCCCTCATCCACTTCTTCCCAATGTCCTAATACATGTTCCTCATCTGCATCCTCAAGTCCACTAGTGGAACTATCTTCGGATGAATCAGAGAGTGATGCATTGATTTCGACATCCACAACGAGGCCTTCATTTGAGTTGAGCACAGTTTCTTGAGGATCAAAATCACTCTCTGCATCAACTGATTCATGATCTGGCAACTTGGAATTCACTATTTCACATTTTACTTGCTTTTGAACTTTGCCAAAGCTGATGTATTTTCCTGAAAAGTTCTGGATGAACCTACCACAACACAAGAAGATTAACAAGATTTCAGCAAATGTCACATTCAATAAAATGCAAGTGTTGTTCATAGATATCTACCTCTGTGCGTCTTCCTGGCGCTTGAAGTCAACGAAAGCAAGTCCTTTGCACACCGGATCTCTAGTTTTTTCATTTCCAGAAACAACTGGTACTATATTCACTATCCCGGGCACTTCTTTGTAAGCTAGTCGTAAATCCCTGTGAATGTTTTTCTTTTTAGGAAGATTGACCAAGCGCACACGAAATCCATCCGGGGTGAGCGCAGGGCCTGCAAAACATCAGCATTTTTATCATATCTAACTCAAACAGCAATACATATCTATATTAATGTGTAAGAAAGATTGATCAAGAACACATATATGTAGCAAATGATCAAGCACTCAAACAACAAGTATTCAGGCCAAAAACCCCTTATCTGTAAGAAGAAATGGATTTAGATCTTGGAAGTCCAACTCAACCAGGTGGAGTAACTCCAGCTTGATAAGTTGGCAATAATGGTTAAACTAAGCAGATCAACTCATAGTAAAATGCATGAAAGATTCTGAAAAACAATTTTCAAGAATCTCCCTGGCCTTCCATAAGAAAACAAACCACAGAAAAAATCAATCATGTATAACTGCATCTCTACATGCTATCATTAACCACAAAACAATCCATACCAAGTGTGAAACACATCCCACACAATAATAGCTTCACTGTCAACTTCTTTTGCTACAAAAGCAACACATATAGACCTCAAATGCAGATAAAACATGACGAAGAATTCCCACATACAAACATTTAATATAGAATCCAGAAAAAGGCACCTTTATCCTTCTTGATGGTCTCTTTCTTGGAATTGGCTTCCACAGGATTATTCTTAAGCTTATTAATGTTGGCGAGCTGGGCTTTTCTACTCTGCTCTATTTCTTCCATCAATTTATCCTCAATTGGAGTATCATATACTTTTCCTTCACCAAACCCACGTGGTTTATTCTTAAGCCACTTCTTCATATTTATCAAAGGAACCACCAGCTCATCCTCCTCCTCAATTTCACCCTCATCTTCAATATCTAGAAACTCGTCATCAAAATCTTCCTCGGAAACTTCCATTTCTTTCACGCTAATTCCTCCTTTTCGCTTCGTTTTGAAGGCGATACAGCACAATTCACTTCGCATTTCTTCGAGAAGGGCATTGAAATTGAGGTGGGTTGAATACGAGAATTGGGGTTTTGAATGGAATTGAGGGTTTCGTGAAATTGGGTTGCGCTGTAGAGTGTTGTACCGTACCTGAGCTGGAAATTTCCCAAAGCTCAGCATTTTCTGCAATGGATTCTTTAGCAGGTGAACAGTGATGATTGCATTCTGTTTGCGTTATCGTAAGATGATTGTTGATGCTGAGAGTATGAGATATCAAAAGCCCATATAAAAACTAATAAGGCCCAAATGTAATAATATTGGGCTCACATAGTACAAAGCGACTGTTTTAATTTCAAAAAGCCCATTTTTGGGAACAATTATTTATATGAGGCCCAACTCAGTTGCAAGCTAACCCACTATCCACCGACCCGAAAGAAATAGAAATAAATAAATATTTTATTTTATTTTCAAAATATATGCAAAAAATGTATGATATATTTAAGCTCAATTGAATAAAATTAAATGATTTAAACTGGTAATCTATAAATCACTAGTCTCAGTTTCTTCTTTAAACTAACCCAAACGCCACTTCAAAAGGGCTTAATTGGTGGAAAAAATGAAAATTAATGCTCATAAATAAAAACAAGAGGATGGAATATTTAATAAAAATAATTAATCGAGCAGCATAAAAGCAATAAATAATTGGACAAGAATTTCAAACAGGTTGCTTTTCACTTAATTAGATTAGACAAGTTTAATTTTTTAATTTCAAATCAAATAAGATTGTCACTCATTGTTCGGCAGATTATGGTCTAAAGTTAAACACATAATCAACTTAACTTTTCCTAAACATGTCCTACTTTAATTAAGAATTAATTAATGCCGTATCTGCCATGATAATTACTGTTCATGTCATAATGTGTTAATTATAGTAATTTTCTGAACATAGTAACTATTCTTAATACGTAGTACATTGATTACCACTCGTGAGTCGTAATAAATCACTCACTCTAGCTCATATCTAAAGAAATGTCACTTATATATATTTTACATCTTAATATTAATTCATATGATAAATCACTCACTCTGGCTAGTATCTAAAAAAATGTCACTTATATTTTATTTTACATTTTAATATTAATTCATACACAATATTTAAACACTTTTTCTTATTGAAATATATATACACCATTTTTTTCGATAAATAAAAATTCTATTTATGATAATAAGGTATATATATATACACACATTACATTATACACGTAAGAAAAATAATAATTTTTATTAATATCATAGCACAAATATCGTATTTATATAAATAAAATGGATGGAGCATGAATTTAATTTTCCCGCGACACTTAATTTATTGTTACAACGTCTGATGCAAGAATATATTAAATAATAAGAAAATTGATAATTTCGATTAAATAAATTAGAAATGAATAATTATTTGGCTAGAGTTTTTCTTATAATTAAGTATTCGTTTCAAATAATTGACACTCTCCACAGAATATGTTGATGGTTAAGACAACGTAGTGCCGAAAAATATAATAAAATATTTATTTATTCATTTAAATACTTTGAATTATGTGTGGTTGTTGGCTTAATTCCGTCATATTTGTTATAATATAATTAAACTAAATAATTAGGTTTTTAATTGGCCATTTCTTTCATTAAAACATATATCACTTATATTCTCTTTCAGAAAAAGACATGATTTTTGAGCTTCTCTTCAAAAGTTCTCAATTGTCTATGTTCATTTGGCACATATATACAGACAATTATTCATTAATATAATAATTAATATACTAATTTTGGATCAAATGAGTGGCAACATATATATAAATGTAATCACGTTGGCAATAATTAATTTAAATTTCAATGTTATTATCAAGCAGCCATTTTTATAGATAATGCTACTTTATATCTTAATTTCTTGGACATTTGTTTTTAATTATAATTGGTAAATTGAAAGGAGACAAAGATTGCATGCATTAAGAATGGTTGAATTGTTGACTACAATTATTTAACAAGTGTAACAACCTTTTCACAATGAAAAAATTTGGAAACATATCCATTATAACTAGCTAACACAAAAAATTATGGGCAACATTTGATTTTATATAAGAATATGAGATTATTATTAGTGGAAAATAAAATTAATATTATCTTTTAATATAACTAATTAATACAAATTTATAAGTGAAATGATTTAGTACCTTTTTGGTGGGAGGATTACGCTGCTGAAATCTGTTTTGTCATCTATACCTCTCTTCACGATGTCATTGTTCCGAGCTCCGAGAGGTATGATGCAAAAAATCATAAGCATACAAAGAAAATTCTTATGGGGTGGAGATGGAGAAAACAAGAAGATCAGTTGGATTAAGTGGGAAAGGATTTGTAGAGATAAACATCTTGGGGGATTATGGGTGAAAGATATTGAAATTCAAAATAAAGCATTAATTAGCAAATGAATGTGGAGAACAAAGGTTGAAAAAAATAATTTGTTGTAGAACTTAGTCAAATCCAACAAAAACAGAGATGGTGAGATAATTGGTTATAGCAAATGGTGGATTGATGTTCAAAAATGTACTATCATCAGTCAAGGAGATTGGTTTAAAGAAGGGCTAATGAGAGATATTGGAGATGAAAAAAGCACACTCTTCTGGGAGGATGAATGGTGTAATGCGATTCTACTTTCAACTCTTTTTCCAAGTTTGTACAGATTATCCGGGGACAAGATGAAATTTATTGCAGAAATGGGAAGAATAGAAAATAGTGGGTGGATTTGGAATTTTAAGTGGAGTAGAGGACTCAGAGAATGGAAAAAGAACGTAGCGGAGGAACTGGTAGGTATGACTGGTCACATCAATATTAGATATGGGATAGAAGATTCATGAAAGTGGAGTAGAGAAAGAAATGGATTGTATTCAGTTAAAAGTGGCTACAATGCTATTAAGAAAAAACTTGGGGGTATTGAGTTGGACGAAGACATGAGAAAAGCTTGCAACCTTATTTGGAATAGTGGCTCCATCCATCAGGCTCAAGCTCTGACATGGAAATTTATTTGAAATGCAGTACTGACGAAGGCAAATCTGATAATTAGAGGATGCAGAAATCTTATTGTCAATGACCACTATGGCATATATAGAAAGGAGATGGAAATACGAGAACATATTCTATTTGACTATGATTTCTCCAAAGTTTTGTGGGCGGATGTTTTCTTGTGGCTTGGGGTTCAGTCTGTGCTCCACCCTAATCCTGTTGTAAATTTGTTAAACTTCAGCAGCCTACTACCTGGAAAAAAAGGAAAAGTGGTGGCGTCATGTATTTGGGTGAGAACAGTATGAAAATTTTAGAGGCAAAGAAATGAATTTATATTTAAAAAGAAACAGTGGGATAAGAAAATGATGCTTGGTGAAGCTTGTTAACTCAAACTGAAAAGTTATGAATATGAAAAATTTCAGGAAATGGTGTATTAGTCCTAGAAATTGTATGGAGATGTGATATTGTTTTCCTTTAATGATGTAGCATTGTTGTATCTAAAACATGTGACAACTCTCTTGCCTAATCAATAAAATTTTATTTTTCTAATCAAAAGAATTTAGTATCTTTTTGAAACACACATAAATCTTGTATTAAATGATTAGCTGAATATATATATAATAAATTTATGCGATGTGTATATGTATATCTTATGCCACATTAACTTGGTTATATCATGAACATTTTTACATATTTTTATATAATATAATGTGGATATATGTGTGGGCATCTAATGGAGCATAAAATGTCAACAAATAAATCAAGGAATTGAATAAGACCTAAAGTAAATATATCTACCCACTACTTAGATTTTTAGTAGTAAAAAGAGTGACTTGAATGGAAGCTCAAAACATTATAGCACACACCATCATACTTACAAGTACACATGTACACCTATGCTTATGTGTATTATATCATTTGCCCTCACCTTGACTTGAATGGAAGCTTAAAACATTATAGCACACCATAATACTTACAAGTACACATGTACACCTATATATATACACCTTACCTTGATTGTTTTGAGATAGGTGGAATATTTAAATTATATAATAAATGATTTATTCAAGTAACTATACTCATAATTTGACTATATTTGTAATGAATCATATTTCATATAAAAAAATAAGAACCGAATCTTTATCAGTAACTGAATATCAGACCAATTGGAAAAATATTTCACTTCACTCACCTATTTGAACTATGTCTTGAGTATAAAATAATACTTTCTTTGTCCCATTAAAGTCGATATTCTTTTTTTCTTTTTTGTTCCACAAAATTTGAGATTTTTTTATGTATGTGCGGCCCACATAAAAAAATTAATATATTTTCATGGTGTTCACATATATCACTAATGCAATTATCTAATACATATTAAAATATTATATATCCTTAAACTCATTGCTAATTAAACTATTATGCTCCTTAATATCCGTGCCAAAAAAAATATATATATATATATATATATATATATATATATATATATATATATATATATATATATATATATATATATATATATATAACAATTTTTCCGAGATGAGGGAGTAATAATTGAGCATCGTTCAAGATGATTGAACAACATGAGTTTAATAATATTGGACGCTGAATTAAGATAAGTTTATTTGTTTGGTTTCAATCAGCTTCATCATTAATGTATAATTTAAAAGCTCGATGTCAATTTAGTATGCATTTTTGTAACAATCACGTTACAACTTGTAAGAATTTTATTTGTTTTAATTAACCTACACCTAAAAAAGCCTATTTCTACGATCTCTTTATCATTAGAGGAAGAAAATGGAGCAGTATAAAATGCACAAGACATAAGAATAGTCACCATTAACAAGTATTTGTCAACTATAATAATGCAAAAGTTGAAAAATAGGAAAGAAAATAGGGGTTTATGGGAAGTGAGTTGGGAATGATGAAAATGATGTTTCCACTTTGCAGTACTGTGTGTAAACAATAAAATGGGTATTCTTGCTAATTTTAAAAAATAAATAAAAACAAAATAAAACAAAACAAGAAAATTAAAGGGGTATGGCATAGCTAGCTATATAATTGTGACAAAACATGTAATTATGGATGAGTGAAGCAGGTGTAAGATCATTACAAGAATACTATATGTATTGAATCAAAGGGATATCCCACATCCAGCAAAACCCCATATCTCATCCTCAGGATATGGGCACACTGCTTTATTCATGGGATGTTGACTACATATATAATATACTTCATTTTCTTTTATACAATAATTAAATTAATGGAATTTGGGGGGTTTTTTCTTATTTTATTTGTAGATTAATTTTACAGAAACCTCCTAGTTGTCTTGAATACAAGGGCATTTGATTTCTCAACTTTTAGTAAGAATATCTCATGTTTGGGTCTAAGTATAACACATAACATGAACACTAAAATAAATAATTAAAAAGTCTAATAATTTATTTATTTATCTATTGAACAATAAATTACATAGGGTCCAACTGACATGTTCCTAAGAATATTATTACTTTAGGTAATATACGAAATTGAGATATTATCATTTTTTTTCTCATATTTTTGTTAACATTCAATTTTAGCCCCCTACAACTCTTTTATTTTTCAATTTAAATAATTTGTATTAATTTTGATTCTATAACATTTCACTATTTCAATTTTGGTCCTTTAAAAAGAATATAATATATATTAAAACTTATGGACTCGCAAAGTCCTATAAGTTCTTGCCCAATCTTATAAATTATGCAATTTTTTTTGCAAAAGGACCAAAATTAAAAAGTAAAATGTTATAGGACTAAAATTAAAAAAGTAAAGAAAATATAAGATTAAAATTAGGTTATTCCAAAGTTATAGGACTAAATTTGATATATATTTTTTCTAAGAAACGAGGTCAATTATTGAATATGTCATTTTACAAAAATAAAAATAAAAAAAACTCAGAATTTCTTCTGAATGTCAAATTAAGAATTACTCGAGTTATTTTTCATTTTTCAAAAAATAAAATTCACAAACCTATAATTTCAATAAAAAAAAAAAGGAATTACAATGGCGGGCAATAAATAGAGATGATATAGAATGTGCTGGTAGGTTAACAACAGTTGAAAAAAAGGGAGGAGTATTAATTGAATGGGTAGAGGAAGACAGCACTGATATGAAATGTTTCATGTCCCTACTATTTCAAGCACATTTCAATCTTTAGTTTTCTTAACTTATTATTATTTTTTTAATCGAATAATATTAGTTGTTAATATAATTTGTGATTAGTTCACTAAATACTTATACTTTCTCTTTCTCCAAATCTCCTTATAACTCAATTTCTATTCGTTTTAAATGGAAATCAAACCTGAAAAAAAAAGGCACTTTAATTTCGTATTATGGAAAAGTTTTTTAAATAAAAGAGCTGATTTTTTGTGCTCTATATGCACGTCAAGTTAAAGGGTGTACTATTTTCTTCTAAAAGTTCACCCTTTAGTTAATTAGAATATTATTTTTCAATAAAAGTTATTGAAATATAAAGAATATTAGATTTGAGCTAAAAAAATTACTTCTTTTTATAAAATATTTTTTAAAAAAATTAAAGGTATAAATTCTAATACTAAAAAATATAACATTAATGTTAAATAATATAAAATTAAATTTTAGTGTAAGAAACTAGTTTCATGTGCTCACGTCACGTGTACGCAAAACTTTGCCCAAAAAAAAAGAGATTAAGACAAAAAATACAGCTTTTAGGATCAATTTAAAACTATAAATTTTTTTTTTTTTTTTGTGAAAGTAACCTTTTGTATATAACAAAAAATGCATTTTCACCGGACTCCTCTTATCACTACAACAACGAAATATATAATCTCTATGTTCATCAGTAGAGGACTCATTTTGCCGTTGTAGGTGTTCGTCCCAAAGAATTTTATTTCCTTATTTAGACCTGGAACTCACACATATCATTAAAACAATTAAAAGGTGTGACTAACACAACCCACTAATACAATTAATCATCACATATTATAAAATAATAATACTCCTTAATTTACATATAAAAAATAAATGCTAATACCTTTATGGAGTACTTCCTCCATCTCACAAAAGATTGTGCCCTCCATTACGGCACGGGATTAATAAAGTAATAACTTTTAAGGGTATAATAATATTTATTTGTAATAAATAAATGATGAAGAATATTAAGTAAAGATGATTTTTTTTTGTAAATAAAGTGTATGGGGGAAGGGTAATTATCTTTTCCTTTTTTGCTTTTTTGGAAATATACAAATTTTTGTGAGACAATCCAAAATGAAAAGTGTGTCATCTGGAGACTAATGAAGTACATAAATATACTCTCTTTGTCTGAAGAAGTAGTTCACATTTTCTTTTTTTATATGTCACACAATGTATTTCAAATTTGATTTTATTAAAGTGGTAAAAGATGTTTATTTCATTAATTCACACTACTTTGTAAGCGCATCCAACCATAATATCCATTTTTCCAACATTTCAATAAATTTACATACATTCTTCATTAAATTACCTAAACTCTTCTTCCACTTTCTTACTTCTTACTCCCTACATCCTACAATAACGTCATTTTCATTTTGGACATCTCATAAAAAGGTTTACATTTTTTATAGTAAATGAGATATATACAAAACATATAAAATATTTTCATGAAACTCACAACACTACTAATATAATTATCCACTGTATATTAAAATATTATATATCTCATCTCAATACACATTAAAATACTATATTCCTTAATCTCCGTACAAAAATCAAACGTAAATATTTTAATGAAATGGAGGGAGTACATCTAAATACAAATTTTTCTTAAACTCCGTACAAAAAAATACACATGGAGAGAGTATAATTTATTTATTTATTTATTCACACCAATTCAGATTCACCTAGATTGCTGGTGGGAAGGGCACCATTACCATTTGGAGTAATTTTCAACAACTTTATTTTCTCTCTTTTTTTTCAAATATTATAAATTATTATTTTATTATATAACTTTGGGTCATCATTTATTTATATGAAAAAAATAATAATAGTAGTGACATCCTTGTATAAGTTGGTTTGGGCCGAGCAAGATCCATATATACTGCGGATTCGAGTTGGGAAAATCTGCATTGTCACTAAAATATTATGTAGTAAAATGAATAAGTTTCTATAAATATTAGTGAACTATTACATGGAGTATTAGTTTAAAATAATAATGATTTATAAATAAAATAAATCAATATAATAAGAATAAAATTTAAATGGTCACTTTTTTTTTTTTAGTTTCTTGAAATCAAAAGTCACTTTTCAGAACAGATTATTTGAAATTAACATCTATCAAAATAAAGGGGAAAGTATTATGTACTTGAAGAAAAAAAGAATCAAATTTTTTTTTCAGGGATAAAATCAAAGCCATTATAAAATAAAACATAAAACATATGGAATCATAAACTCAAATTTTATGTAAAAATTTATATTAATTAATACACCTATTAAGTACAACCAAGTAGGAAATCCTCAATTAGTCACGATATTTATGTGCTTCCAAATTAAAAACTCTTAACAAGAAATGTAATTATTGTTATTGTTAATTACTCGTAGTCGATGAATGGGCATCGATCTAGCACTGGGCCACCTGAATGGCTGCGGTAAGTCTTTGGGGTTCGTCCCACATCGGATATACTGGGCAAATGTTGTGGGTATAAATGTGGTGGAGCAAACCTCCACTCTAGACCATGGTTTTGAAGTGGAGTTAGGTTCGGGTATTTATAGTCTGCATCAGATTGGTATCAGAATCAATTGTGGGTGGATGATGCAGCAGGGGCATCGATTTAGCCTCTGGGCCACCTGGATGGCTGCGGTAAGCCTTTGGGATTCGTCCCACATCGGATGTACTGGGAGCGCAAACCTCCACTCTTGAAACATGGTTTTGAGGTGGAGTTAAGCTCGGGGCATTTATAGCCATCATCAAATTATGAGGGGTGATAACAAGGAAAAGAGAAGAAATAATATGGGATGCAAAATTCAACTTCCAAGTTAGGATCAACAAGTACAATATTCATAACTCCCTCCGAATCTGAATGAGAACTTCATTCTCAAATGATCTTGATACAAATATTCATAACTCCCTCCATACTTGGAATCTTATAGTCAATAATATATGGTTGGAAAGATAATTGAGTTGGCTTTTCAATTCCACCAAAAACGCATTAATTAGAGGCCATTCCACCAAAAACGCATTAATTAGAGGCCTATGTAGTGAGTTATGATCGAAACACTAGGCTGTGGCAGATTCAACGAACTTGCCCTGCATCTGCTCTAACTCTCCATTACATAAGGTATTTATTTATATAAAGGAGAGGCCATTCCACCAAAAACGCATTAATTAGAGGCCTATGTAGTGAGTTATGATCGAAACACTAGGCTGTGGCAGATTCAACGAACTTGCCCTGCATCTGCTCTAACTCTCCATTACATAAGGTATTTATTTATATAAAGGAGAGGCCATTCCACCAAAAACGCATTAATTAGAGGCCTATGTAGTGAGTTATGATCGAAACACTAGGCTGTGGCAGATTCAACGAACTTGCCCTGCATCTGCTCTAACTCTCCATTACATAAGGTATTTATTTATATAAAGGAGAATGAGTAAAGAGAACTGACTTTGAATGGCCATAACTCCCTCTCCATACTTGGAATCTGATAGTCAATAATATATTGTTTGAAAGATAATTGAGTTTGCTTCCCAATTCCACCAAAAACTCACTCTCCATACTTGGAATCTGATAGTCAATAATATATTGTTTGAAAGATAATTGAGTTTGCTTCCCAATTCCACCAAAAACGCATTAATCAGAGGCCTATATAGTGAGTTATGATTGAAACATCAGGCTGTGGCAGATTCAACGAACTTGCCCTGCATCAGTAGTGGATGGATAAAATAAAATAAAAATATATACAAATAATTAAAGAGTAAGGCTTGCGTGCGCCCGGGTGCACACCGTAAGCCTTTAGAATTTAGTATTATGGATAAGGGTACCTTATTTTGTTCTAAAGGGTATATACTTTAATTAATAAGGGTACACCATTTTGTTCTAAACGGTATACACTTTTCATTAATATTTTTTATTTTTTTTTAGAAAATAAAGGATACACATCTTTATACTAAAGAGTATACAATTTAATACAAAATTTTAAAATTACACAGAATGTGTCCGCAGTGCGGACGCAAGTTTTTGCCATAATTAAATTAGGCATTAGTAGAATTAGTCAAATCAGGCACACTGAAACAATATTATGGTTTAGTAAGCGTAAATTCATCAATCATATGCTTTATTATACGTTGCATCCGGTCCCAAAGGTTTGTAAGGATGTTTATAAATAAATACTAATTTCTTTTTATTTTTTATATAAATACATTATAAATAAATTAGTATATTTTTACTAAAAAAATTTATCTATATTCTACCTAAATTCTTTACGGTTCTTAAAAGGAATTCCACTTACATGTATGTTTCTTTTTTGGGTTATTATAATAAAATTAATTATTATTATTAAATCGTGTTTATTGTTAATCATATTTTTTTAAGTTTTACAAATAAAAAACTAATTTAAATTGTGTTGCCTTTTGACCTAATAATCAAGTTTTGAGAAAATATAATGAATGCAATAAGTGTGGAATATTATATTCTTCGCTAGAAAAATATTTTTAAAACTACAAAATACCCTCTCTATACTTTTTTTTTTCCTTTTTACGTAATGCTCTCTCTTACTGTGAAGAACTTTACACCTTTTCTTTTTATCCATTTATGCGCCGTTATAAAAATGGTAAAATTACATTTAAATAATAACAACATTTATCACACATCTCAACAAATTTACTTTTCGTTAAATTACCTATAAATTCCACCTGTTCTTTTCTTTTTAGTTCATACATCAAAAAACAATTTTTTTAGACTACGTGCAAAAAATAATGTGTAATACTCCATTTTGCAAGACGGAGTCATAAAGTGTTTGTGACGGTCCCGTCATAATTAGTGACGGATTTTGTCTACGTGCAAAAAATAATGTGTAATACTCCATTTTGCAAGACGGAGTCATAAAGTGTTTGTGACGGTCCCGTGACAATTAGTGACGGATTTTGTTTCGTCACAAACTTAAAATTTTAAAAAAATTAATTAGGCAATAATCGAACTTTGTTGCTCATGTGAGTGCTTGACGGCCTCAACCGGACCGGCTACCGCTAGCCCATTTACATTTTGATACATTTCTACCCCTTATACCTCTTTTTGAAATAATTAATTGTGTAGGTTGGCTCCCAACCGGGTGCAAAAAATAATGTGTAATACTCCATTTTGCAAGACGGAGTCATAAAGTGTTTGTGACAGTCCCGTCACAATTAGTGACGGATTTTGTTCCGTCACAAACTTAAAATTCTAAAAAAAATTAATTAGGCAAGAATCGAACCTTGTTGCTCATGTGAGTGCTTGACGGCCTCAACCAGACCGGCTACCGCTAGCCCATTTGAACCTGGGTGGGTGCCAAGCAAGAGTGCTTGTGAGCAAGTGTTGAACCAATTTGGCTAGATGTGTTTAGTGTTGGTCTTTAATAAATATTGAATATATTCAATTAATTTGTATTAAAATAACATCAATCATCTTTCAAAATAAATATGGTGATAATATTGATTAATGTAATATATATTAATATGACTAATAAATATTAAAATATATATTTTTTATTTATTTAAAAGAAATATTAAAATTTTCATAATTAAATTAAAAAATCCTTATAAATTTTAAATTCTCAATCTATAAATAATATCTAAATATATTATTTATTTATAGATGAAAATAGGTTAATTTGCATTAAAATAAATAACATTCTTATAAATTTTCAATTTAATTCTCTTATAAGAAAATACATCATCTCTATATTTTCTTAATTCAATCACAATATACTTTATTTTTATCAATTAAATACACTATCTTTTTTTTTTTAAATTCAATCATCAACTCTCCTTTATATATATATATATATATATATATATATATATATATATATATATATATATATATATATATATATATATATATATATATATATATATATATATATATATATATATATATATATACTAATAACGAATACGCTGTTACATATAACTTTTTAAAAATATGAGGTGTTCCAACGTGGTTAAATTTCGTATGTTTTTTATTTTTTTGTTTTAATATTACATATATAATCTTTCTAATTTTATTTATTTATTATTATTATTATCATCATGTATATATTAAATCACACAATAAATTAAAATCACCTTTAATCATATTTTTTTGATTGATTAAGGAAATAATCAATAAAATATATCCAATTTATCAATATTATTATTCATGTACATCTTCAAATTATATACCACATTTAATTATATTTTTTTATTGAAAATATACAATTAAGTCAATCATATTTTTAATTATATATTTTTATTATTTTGCAAAGATTTTAAAATTAATATTACTATGTACAACACAATATATTCAATTATTTAAGTTTAAATAAATTCACAATAAATATAAAAAAATAATAGTTTTTTTAAAAAAAAGAAGTACCCTGTTCTTATAATTATTTTGATTTTAAAAATAATATTATTATACACAACAATACAATATATTCAATTATTTAAGTTTAAATAAATTCATAATAAATATTAAAAAATAATAATTTCTTAAAAAATATGTAAGTTTAACCTTTTGTTTTATAATTAAATTAAATAGTATAATAATATACATGTGTAACGAGCAAGTACAATTTTAATTATTTTTTAAAACTGTAATTTGTGACGGACTATGTCCGTCACAAAGTCCATCATAAAATTTGTGACGGACAAAGTCCGTTATAAATGAGACCCTTTTCCGTCACTAATTAAAAAAATAAAATAAAATGTGTTTGGAAAAAAATCCGTCACAAATTTTTCCGTCACAATTGCCGTCACAAATATTGGGAATGACGAAATTTTAAACGGTCAACTATTAGCAGTCACTATTTTCAAAATACCGTCATAAAGTCCGTCACAATTGTGATGACAAATTTTTCATCACAAAAATCCGTCACTGTCGAACAATTTTTTTGTAGTGATTGCTATAAATTACATGACTCAAAACACTAATACTCATAACTACACAATTATAATTGTGATGCCATAAATACCCCTACGTGTTTGCACAAATTTGTTTTATACAATTTGGTTTGCACAATTTTATTTTTGCACATTTTAAGTTCCGGAGGAGGTTCGACAGCCGACGACGACGGTCAGGCGGATATCTGGCGACCGGCCGGCGGTGGTCCACGCGACCGGCCGGTGGCGGTCCGACGGTGATCCGATAGTGGGTGGGTGGGTAAGAGGTAGGGGTTATAGTTTAAAAGTATATGAGATTATAAGGTTATATTTGGTATTTTACTTTAATATTATGTATGTGATAGTAATTATTTGAATTCATTGTATCTCATAGTAATTAAGGATAAAAGCGTTTAATTATGAGTGATTTTCCCTTATATAATAAATAATATAAAGTAGCTTGTTAAAAAAAAAAAAAAAAAGAAGAGGACGAAGCCCAAATAATCGACTGAAAAATGTGCATGTTTCAAACATGAACATGTATCATGTATCAAAAATGTGCATGTTTCAATATAATATATGTACCTTAATAAGTACTAAAAGTATTTTCGATTAGAAAATTTATGTATTTTATTTTTAATTAATAGACAGCTCCTATTTGTCAATTTAAACTCGATGCCAATCAATATTCTGATGCGACTACAACTTGATCAAATCCTCATTTCAATTTGTTTCCCGTATTCTTAATTTTTTTCTCTTACACATTTGTTATACTTTTCATACTAAAAAAATAAGTTTCAAAATAAAAAAATCTCTCTTAACATTATTTTTTTAAAAATTATATATAAAAAAATATTTTAAACTTCATATATATCGTAAATATTGTGGAGAGCATAACTGGACGGGAGAAGTAATAATAATAATATGAGAGCATATATAACTGGTTTTAATTTCAATAATGTGTATATGTGTTTTATAAAATATTTATTACTTTTTATATTTTACATTTTCATGACTAACTTATTAATTTTAATTCATTATTACTTTAGATTATATTATTTTTTATTCACTAACAAACGGATTTTGATTGAATTTGGTGCAACATCAAGCCTAACATACTGATGGTTGAATTGAAATATTTGATTATGCACAGTTTAATCACCTAATTGCTTTTATTTTTCCATAAATGCGTGCGTAATAGAAAATTGCAATCACGAAAAAATTTCAGTTATTTATTTCTCACGCCTTTTGAATTAAGTTTAGTCTAATTCTTATACTCCGCCGCCCCTTCAAATGTCCATTTTTTTACATTTTAGACGTTTCATCCAAATAATTTTTTTTCACTTTTTACATATATAGAACCCACATTTACTCACTAATATAATTAAAAAATTGATAATTTCAAGAGTGGTGCGAATCCAAATTACATATAAATTCTCATTACAACTATTTAAAAATGGTAAAGATTATTACATCCTTATAGGTTATAAACCCTATAAATAAAAATTAAATTTTAAGTGTAATATATTACATAATTTAACTAACAATGTGAACACAATGTTTGCCAATTTTGAAAGTAATAACAACTGAAAGGAAATGTTAAACTTTCTAATAATGGAGTGATTAAAAAAAGAAAGAACTTAATTAAAAAAATAATTAAATAATTTTAATTTAGAAATTTTGCAAATAAAGACAACTTTAATGGATTTTACATTTTGATTAATTAAATTTACGTGGATACTTGTAGTAACCTTCGTAGAAAAAGGAATGCATTATATTACTTTAATTTGTCTCACTTCAAAACATACAATTATTTTTCTTGGCAAATGTCAGGGTGGTGTATTGAGAGAATATGCGGAATTAATTATAAATTTAATTCCAAGTAAATGATGCAGTTTAATTCAACCTAATTATTTAAAGATTCAATAACTAAAAATTCATTGTAAAAGGTATTTTGTGATGCGACACTTTTTGAGAAAATATATTCAACATTATGTTTTGGAGATTGAGATTATAGTGTATGTGACACGAGTTTTGTAAAGTCTAGAGGGTTAATAAAACGTGTTAGGATTGAATACCAATTTATTTGGGATTTTAATTTAATTAAAAATGCCAAATTCTTCCCAAATAAGTAAACTACTGTTATATAATTCGATCTTGAAATGGTATTATTATTATTAATATATATATATATATATATATATATATATATATATATATATATATATATATATATATATATATATATATATATATATATATATAATTTTTTTTATTTCATCGAATTGAAAATTCATACCGAGTGTATATTAAACTTGAATTATCTTTTTTTAAATTATAATTTTACAACCCGTGTAATACACGAGATTCAATATATATATATATATATATATATATATATATATATATATATATATATATATATATATATGGTCCATGACTGATTGTTGCAATTGTAATTAAAATTCAGAAGATAAATAGTGTTAGTGTTAGAAAGAATGTAATGTACAAATAAAGTTATACTTTATGTTATTGTAGTTCTTCATTTCTTATTTTATCATATGTTTTTAATTTTTGCCCACATAAGTACTTAGTCTTCAACTACTGAAAATTTTATTTTATTCTTATAGTTCATTTAATATTTTATAATTATTGTTCACCTCCTACTTTATTCAAAGGTCTGATAATTACATATTTTTAAGATTTAACATCAATTTTTAAAGTACAATTATTTTTTAAATTTACAATTGAGACGATTGAGAGTCAAGCTCAGAGATTTTTTTTTTTGAAAAAGATCATGCAGGATATTTTTTAAGTTGATTGTTTGATTTTAAAGTAACTATTCAAATAAGACAAAGTCTCATAATACTTATTTGAGACGATTTGTGAGACGTATTAGAGTATGTCTATTATTTAGATAAAATATGTTTAATGATTGTTAAAGTACGTTTTCTAAAGTATGTTAAATTATACATTAAAATATAATTTTATCATGTTATAATATAATTTATTATTAACATACTTTAACTATAAATAAGTATATTTTATTTATATATAATAAGCATACTTAGTGATGGTCGACCCTTCTCACAAGAGAGTGTTTCAATAATTATGTTAAAGTTATTAAACCAAGTAATTAATGAAAATATAATTGGGTGCAAATTAAATAGGTTAATTCTTAGTTGCAGTTGTATGTGGTCCAAAGTTAATTATGTAGAGGTGGCACATCAGAGAAACAAAACAAGAGGTCCAATATTGCCCCATGTAATTTATACAACTATGATAGCTCATTTTGATTTGAACCCACTGCTACAAATTTAATTCCATGAATTTTGTCATTAATAAATAGTGAAATCTATTATTTGTGATACCAATCAGTAATTAATTCAATTGTTCAGGCTAATTTATTTTTCATGCAACACAATGAGCTATGTTACTAAATTGTAAAGTGGATTGAATATCATCCAAAATGGACCGATAAAAATACAGACATTTGTACGAGAAATTGAGAATAGGAAATTTGTAATTTTCTTTTTAAATGATGTTAGAGTGGGAAATTAAATATTAAATAATTTTTTATACTAATTTAAGTTTAAGCTTTTAGTAATGTGGTAATTTAACATAACATCAAAGTCAAGGCATAACAAAATGCTAGGTTAAAATTTTACCGTCACCCATTTAAATTCAACATCAAAGTCAAGGCATAACAAAGGTTTAGGTTAGAATTTTACCACCATCCATTTAAATTAGTGGAGGTGTGAGTCTCATTTTTTAGTTGTATTAGTGAATGTGAGTGGATAAAAAAGGAAATGAGATCCTTGAGGGCGGACGCCCAAAATAAAAAAATGATACCCTTGAAAGCAGATCGAGGGAGTACTTTGTATTGAAAACATATTATATTTTATACTTCTGAAGAAACTTACTCAGTGCGATTGTTTCAAATAAGTATTTATCATTTTCAGAATGTCATGATAATAAGACAAACTCTATTGTGAGATGCTATATATGTGAGACGGTTTGTGAGACGTGTTAAAATATATCTATTATATAGATAAAATATGATTAATGATTGTTAAAATATGTTGTATTTTTTAAGGGTTTTTTTTTAATTTTAAATTATTACTACTTAATTGAATTTTCTTTTCCACTCTCGAAATTATGGTCCACTTAATGTTACTTATTTGAACATGTTAGAGTACATTCACACAACTCTAATTAACTTTATGATTTAAGGCATGTTTGATTAGTGATCCCCTTCCAAAATACACTCTCCGTCACATTTAAGTATGAGCCACGTCCCGACATGAAAATTAGTCATAACTTTTAGAAATAAAATGATATTTTTTATAATAAATAAATAATAAAGTATGTTAAATATATGTGATTTTTTTTATTTTAAATACTAAAGTATATGAATAAATGTGATTGTATTTGACTTTTTTACTATTTTAGAAAGATATAAATATATGGGACAACCCAAAATGAAAAGCGTATTATCTTAAATGGGACGAATGAAGTATATAGTAGTGTGTATATTTATTTACCCCCTCTATCCCACCCAAATAGTCTTTTTTTTTTCTATTTTGGGTATCACACCCAAAGAGTTCATTTTCCTTTTTTATACATATGAGACCTGTAGATAGTCGATTTTTATTGGGTGATGTGAGTATTTAATGGGCTGTTATATGGTTTAATCGTACTAATCTAACATAATATGGAGAAATAATAGAAGAAGAACATAAGAATTCCTCCCACGTTTGTGGGATTTTAAAGTAGAGAGTTTGTTTCTCTCTGTGTTTTTTTGTTTGTGTGGTGAAGGGATAATTCTCCTTTTACAGTGATGATGGTGAAGTTGTTGGTGAGGTTTGGCTTAAGGTTGAAGATGATGGTGCGGCTCCCCTCTTATACAAATAGGGTGAGCCTACTATTCTAGCAATAGATGCTATATGCTAGTAGCAAGTGGGCATTAACTGCGGGAGATACGAATCTTGCTCTTGACCTTTGAGGTTGTGATAGGTTGCTTTGGGAGATAGAAAAGCCTGACAATGATGTGACAGATGACTTGACAAGTCATCCACTAGCCATCCTAAGGACTTCATCTCTGGAAGACCGATAGGCGTTTTCTCAACACACAATTAATCCTCAAGTATGAAGGATATCAATCGTAATTTCGAAGGTGACCAAGTTATATATCGAACCCAAGGGACGGATAAATATCAATTTAATTATGTTCTAGTTAATTATGACTATGTTGGTAATTATAATGGTTTTGATATTGAAATCGAGTAACAACTATTAATTGAAATAGCAAATAGAAATAACAAGAAGAAAAGATAGTAGGTTGTGATCAAGTAAGATAGTAGGTAGTTCGTAGGTAATCCAGTTCCACTTATTAATTCATCTTTCATGTGACGGTGTCCGATTTTGCCTTGTGGTTTATGGACGCATCACTAAACCATGCAAATTCACTCTATAGATACAAGTGAATATGCGTATGACATGTATGAATATCCTCGGAGCAAGACGTATACTTTACCCCATTTCTAGGTACTATCATAATTAATTATTTCCCTTGCACTTAGTACTCTAACCCGATTTGATCTCCCTTTATAGGTACTATAGAGTTATACTCTTCATCCTACTTATTAACTCGAATATGATTAAATTAACAAGTATTCATATAAGATAGTTCTAATAAGACTTCGCAAACCCTTCACTTAGAATTATAACATAAAACCCTGCTCAGCAGTGAATGCACTCAACCAATAACCAAGTTATGTATTCAGACTCTACACAACAATTATTGATGCACAAAACAACCGTGAGTATGGATTAAAAACGCGTAATCTTATATAAAATAAACCACAAGTAGTATTGTATGAAGTTTACACATGAAAGACTAATTAACTCATGAAACCTTCATAACCCTAGAACTACCGAAGCGGTTCTAGCCCATGATTGATCTAAGAACAATTATGGTTAGCTGGACCAATCTTACTTGAATCTCCAGTGGAACCTCTGTCACAACCCCTCCGGATGATGGACGATCGACTCTCCTCTCAACTCTATGTCTCCTGTCTTCTTGATCAAGTTGTCTTTTTATGATGCTGCACAAGCCTTCTTTTATACTTGTAATCACGTCTCCTGGGCTTGGAATGAGCTTTTTAGGTAATCACACGCATTGACGGTGTAAAAATACGAATATGGTAAGTTCCCGAAACTCAATTCGACCTCAATAATAGGTCGATTGACTCCTCCAAGTTGAATTACAGGTCGAATCAGCACACTGTAAGTTTCAGGTGCTCGATTCGACCAACTGTCCTGGTCGAATCGAAGTGATGAGGTCAAATCGGTATTTCCGCCAATCGATTCGACCTCGATTCGACTCGATGCCCAGGTCGAATTCCCCTGTCGTGGTCGAATCCACCTTCTACTCGTGTTGTGCTTCCAATTCGACCTGAAGGGCTGGTCGAATTGACCTCCTTCAGGTCGAAAGCACTCCTACTTCGCCCAATCGGATGGCTTCGACTTTCTTTCTTCAGTTTTCAACACTTCCACTCCGATTTCCTTCGAAAAACCACTCAAATAGCTCCAACAACACCTGATTCATGCCTTTTCACAATATATATCGGTTTACAACCGATTTCAACCTTCAAACACTCCATAATAGCACAAATTCAGGCGCAAGATTCGTGAATTAACACACTCATCAAAGACCTCGGCAAAATAGGACTCGACTTTGGCAAGGAGAGCTCAGAAAAACCGAGCGCATGGAGAGCTTGGAGAAGCCGAGCTCACTTCTGGCAGCATGGAGAGCTTGGAGAGGCCGAGCTCACCTCTGGCGTGGAGGGCTTGGGAGACCGACTCACCTTTGGCGTGAAAAACTTGGAGAGGAGACCGACTCACTTCTGGCGTGGAGAGCTTGGAGAGGAGGCTGATTCACCTCTGGCATTGAAGGCTTGGAGAGGAGGCTGACTCACCTCTGACGTGGAGAGCTTGGAGAGGAGGCCGACTCACTTTTAGCGTGGAGAGCTTTGGAGGCCGACTCACCTCTGGCAATGAGAGCTTGGCAAGTGGGGTGTCAACGGGCTCCCGGCCTACCCCGCACGTTTTGGGCCGGCCCAGACCCGGCCCGAACCCATACATTTACGGGACGGGTCCAGGTATTAACTTAGACCCGCCCCGACCCGTCCCGGACCCGACCCGTATATAATATATTAAAAATTAATTTATATTTTATATATATAATTATATTTTATGTTAATATATATATATTATACAATTATTTTATATTTTATACATAAAAATTATATAACTATATGATATATATATATATAATTTTTAAATTATAATTATATTTAATATTCTTATGATTATTTATTTAAATATATGAATAATTTTTGTATGATTTAAATTTTTTTAGGATTAATTATAAAAAAAGGGGCGGGATGGACCCGCCCCGTATGGGTCTGGGCACGGGTCCTGGGGTCCGGGGCAGGTCCTTCAGAAACGGGCCGGGGCCGGGTCCGGGTAGTTAACTACCCGTCCCGTTGACACCCCTATTGGCAAGGCAGAGCTCGACATTGGCAAGGCAGACTTGGGGGACTTCAGCCTTGTCTTGTGTGTTGTGTGGTGAGTTAGATGTTTGATCACTTATCACAGGACCCACAAACACCCACTATTATAATTAAAATATGAGACTCACACTTCCATTAATACAACTATCCATCACACGTTAAATAATAATACTCCTTAATTCATGTACAATGAGATGAGGGAGTATATATTATTTGAATTTTTTCCGAGCTCATAGCTAGGTACATCTGAATTAATTCAACCTTTATATATATAAATTATGCTAATTGAAATATAAAACTCTTCATGTTTTACCATTATTGTAGATTAAAAAATATTATTTTTACTAATTTTTTTTTACCTTTTAAGAATATTTTAATATTCTAGTACAATTAATTAATAAAATAAAGAGTATGTTATGTGTTACTAAAGCTTGATATTTTTATAAATCTTATTATTAATATATATAACTGTGAAGTATTTGTCTAATATAATTTTTTCTAAGACACATGTGTCATTCTCTTATGAATTATAAATTTTAATTTAATATATGTTGTCTTTCTATTGGTTTAATAATAATTACTCAACTAATACTTTTTCTATAATTACTGTAATAATGAATGTTTGTACTTAAATTTGTAAGAAAGTTTTATATTCAAAATATTTTTTATTCAAAAAAGACATCTCTTATGTTCCACAAATTAATACTAATTAATTATTTATTTTAAAAAAATAGCCCAAGTGACCAATATATTTTATAAATGCAATTTAATTGTTTATGTATTAAAATTTTCTTTTAAAATCTTTTTTTTTATGTTTTACATAAAATACTCCTTAATAAAAACTTAGCTAAATAACACATTTAAATCATTACATTTATAATTCTCCACATTTAATTGTATTATTATAATATTTATTTATCATATTTAACTTAATAAATTATTATACATTTAAATAAGACAGTTTTTTGTGAGACGGTAAAAATATAAAATAGGTTGTGAGACGGGTCGATCAATTATTAAAGCATCACTGTTATAAGGTAAAATATGTTTATTATTAGTTAAAGTATAATTTACTAAAGTATGTTGAATAATGAATTAAAATATGAATTTAGAGTATTATAATATGATTCAATACAAACATACTTTAATTATTAATGAGCATACTCTACCTATATAATAATCATACTTTAACAATGGGTCCACCCGTCTCACAATGTGTCTTACATATACTGGTCTCATAAGAGAGTAGCTTTTTAAATAGGAGTATTATTTAATTAAACTTCCGTCCCAATGATATTAACACACTTTGACACATTTCCTTAAGAAGAATATGGGACCCACACAAAAAAAATTCAAATGAGCCCACACACACCACTAATAACTACTCACTACACATTAAAATATTAAATCTTCAATCCACTACACATTAAATTATTATACTCTTTAATCTCCGTATAAAAAGTGTCAATATCTTCGGAATGGAGGGAATATTTATTAAATAAAATTTTATACTACGCGTAACACGCGAGCCATATACTAGTATGACATATATGTAGAATGATTATTTATGATTAGGTCTGTTAAACGAGCCGAGCGAGCTCGAATAGTGCATACTCGAGCTCAGCTCGAGTAGTTATCGAGCCGAACTCGAGCTCGATTCGAAAATTACTTATCCGAGCTCGAGCTCGGCTCGACTCATTTAAGAAAAATGAGTCGAGCTTTCGAGCCTAATCGAGCCGAATTTTTATTAATATATTTAATAATTATTATATTAATATATTTAATTATCATTATATAATATTTATTTTAATATTATTATTATTATCGAGCTTTAACGAGTCGAGCTCTAGAAAATCACTTGAAGTTATATAGGAGTAATTAATTGGATGCATTGAATTAATTTTTTTTAATAGTAGAATAATATCACATTACCTACTACTCATTTCCACACTCATTAATTATAAGATGAATATAAATTGATTTTGGGGGTAAATTCTGCACGGGGATACGGAGGGATACTTTGTGTCCTGAACATAACCCTCCCCTTAAATTCTATTTAAATCTATGTATTGTTAGGAGTTTAAATTGTAAAAGAACATGAAAATTGCAAAGGCGAATGGAATGTGCTCCGTACGCCCAGATGCACATGAACCTCACTCATTTAAGATTGATAATCCAAACACATTGATTCACGAAGTTAAAGTATTCTATAATAATTTTTTTTTAAAAAAAGAAAAATAAAACACACACGCACACAATAGAATGATAATATTACTCAAACATATCAAAAGCAGCCTAGCCAATTAAAAAAAAATCGTAAAAAATAAATTATTAACATAATATTTTCTCTTCGCAGAATAAAAAAAAAATACTCCAAAATTAATTAATTTATAAATGGAAAAACAAAATAGTCATTCCATCTATCTATATATTTAACGCAAACAGGAGAGAATCTAAACCAAAACACAAAGAAAACCTACAGTCCCCACCATAGCACACACTCACGCCGCCCACATTTCCCGGCGAATATTCCGATGAATCTCCGGCAATAATCGACGCCGAAACAAGTCCAGTTGAAATGATCAGAAAACAGTGACCACCGATCGCATTCGCTATGTCGCTGTCGTGCTCCGACTGCTTCACCGACCTTCTCTGCGGCGAGGACTCGAGTATTATTTTCTCCTGCGGCGGAGATGACTTGCAGGAATATTCATCGGACATAGAATCCTATCCGACGGACGTCGACGAGTCTATCGCCGGACTCTTCGAAGACGAGAGAGATCTCGCCGGGATTAAATTCCGTCTTTCTCATCAATCGATCGACGCATCCGCCCGGGCCGAATCTGTTGCATGGATACTCAAGGTATTTCCAGATTCAAATTCGTGCTTCACTGTTCATTTCTATCATGCGCCGGTGGCCACAGTGCTAGCGTGAACCGTCGATCCCGAGGGAGGCGCAAATTAGTGGATTAGTCCATAATAAGCTGGTGGTGCGCAGCATATGCATCAGACTATTTCTGTATATGAAAATTAATTATGCTCCTACTTCTTTTATTATCCATTAATGGACATGGTGGTGTACTGGTGGCACACTTTAGTCATGTTTTGGTTAGCTGTGCTAGTATGCGCTCAACGGGGTAAGGAAAACGGAGGCGCAGTATATTAAAAACGCGATGAGACAGTGGCTAGCGGCGTACTGTATGCAGGCGTAACGGCAATTTACTGAGGGTTGACTAATTGACTGAAGCTCTTTGTTTTTGGTGCAGGTGCAACGTTATTACGGTTTCCAGCCATTAACGGCGTATCTTTCCGTCAACTACTTAGATCGCTTTCTATACTCCCATCACTTGCCGGTATGACTCCCGTTACCGTCAAAATACTGCATTTCTTAAATTATTTTTTCATTTAAGAAGAAAAACGAAATTCTGACTTTTAAATCATTTTTTTTTTTGGTTTTGTGTGGGACCTCCTTAGGCTTTCATTTAATTACTATTTTTTTTATTAAATAAATTTTTAAAAATAATATTATCCATTTTTATTTATATTTTAAATTGATTATGAAATATTTCATATTATCATTATCAAATTTTATAACTTATTACTTTTAAAAAGATATTATCTCGCAAAAATCTTATCAAATTCTTTTTAGTATTTTTTTTGAAAAACTCTTTTGTGAGACAGATATTTTGTGAGACGGGTCAATTTATTATATAAGTAAAGTATATTTATTTGTAGTTAAAGTATGTCAATAATAAATCATATTATAACACTCTAAAATCATACTTTAATTCATTATTTATCATACTTTAGAAAATATACTTTAACAATTATTAAACATACTTTATTCATATAATAGGCATACTTTAACACGTTTTACAAAGAATTTGTCATTTTTTTTTAACATCAACTTGGTTTTCTTTATGTAGTACAAGTATTTAATACTTGAGTTTCTGCAGGCTATTTAATTTGGTCCATTTAGTCATTTCAAAAAAATAAATTCAGTGATTTAAATTTGACTTTTATTACATACTGAAAATGACCCTTAATCATTAATTAGTGGATCATTATCTTTGTAAATCAGAATTTATGTTCGGAACTATCATAATGAAAAAAATCACTTTTTTTTGGGCAAAATTAAGTGAGATTAATTATTAATTCTAAAGTAAATACAACATATATATGGTCATGTAAGCCTTTTCGTCTATTTTGGTAAATATATAGTTTGTCCACCTAACCAATATCGATATTAGTTAAGTAGTATATACAATTAAAAACTAAATACTCAAACCAATCAATTATTGACGGTACCCTTATAACTAAATAATCCACAATTATATGATGACTTGGATGGGATAAGGAAGTATGTGAATGATGACTCAATTGAAAGCATGCTCATTAATCATACTTACTAAGTAATATTATCCCCTTCAAAAGGTATACATCTCAATGGCTACTGTACAACTTCAGAATGCATCCCAACTATTCTTTTAATGCAATATATTATTTTAATATTAAAAATAACTAATCTTTTGTTGCTTTATCAATAATGTGTAGGCTAATTTATATTTTTCGTACCCACCAAATTAAACTTATAATAATTGCAGAAAATGAATGGGTGGCCATTGCAGCTCTTGTCCGTTGCATGCGTGTCATTAGCTGCTAAGATGGAGGAACCTCTTGTTCCTTCTCTTTTGGATCTTCAGGTAATTTAATTAATTACTTTTTCCTAAATTACTTTACTAATTAAATGCATAATATCTTTTTAATAATTATATTTGTGCAGGTTGAAGGTGCAAAATTTATATTTGAACCAAAAAATGTCCAAAGAATGGAGCTTCTTGTGCTAAGGGTCTTGGATTGGAGACTTCGATCCATTTCTCCATTTTGGTATCTTGGGTTTTTTGCATTCAAGATTGATCCAACTGGGACTTACACTGGCTTTCTTGCATCAAGGGCTAAAGAATTTATTCTATCAACTATTCAAGGTAATATAATTTCCAACATTCTACCCACTTTCAAATTAATCATTTCTTTTTTGCCCATATTCTTTTATTTAAAACTAAAAATGCCCACTTTTTTTATTAATCTTCCTATATACCCCTCCCATTAGACTGTAACCTATCTTAAAAAAAATTGACTTGAGTAATTGGTCAATTGTTATATATACCCCTTCCTCTCTCTCTCTATATATATATAAAAGCTTTAATATTGAATTTTGGGTTTAGATTCAATAGAAAAATATAAATTGAATAGAACAATTCAATTCATTTCACTTTTGCCTATTCATCCCAAATTTATTCATCCGTTTCAATTTTGTCTATTAATTCCAAATTTATTTATTCGTCCCAATCAACGTCACAGTAAAAATAGTTAGCGAAGTCAGCGAATACTTGTTAGTAGGGGTATTTTAGTAAATGTGGTATAACTGTGGGCATTTTTTATTTTTTTAAAAAGTGGGCAAAATAAATGTTACGTTTTGGCATTTTTTAATTTCTCCCTAATTCCTAAGAATGTGTATTGTGGGCTACATAAAGAATTCAGCTTGATTAATTATGTATATTTATAAATATGTGTGATTAACTTTAATTAACCATACTTCTCTCTATTTCTCTCCCTCTCTGCTTAAATTCTTTATTTGAACAGAGAGAAGCATGGTTGAGTATAGGCCATCATGCATTGGTGCTTCGGCTATACTTTGTGCAGCAAACGATCTCCCAAATTTCTCTCTGATAACAGCTCAACATGCAGAATCATGGAGTGATGGGCTTCACAAAGTAAGAAAACAGATCATACATACTCTAGTTTTATTTATTTTTTTATATATATTGGATGACTTTGTTTCATCATTAATGTAATTAATAAGGGTATACCAACTAAACCCACTATATTGCAGGATAATATAATGAGTTGCTACCAATTGATTCAACAAATCGCGTTAAAAAATGAGCAAAAGAAGCAACCAAAGGTCCTACCACAGCTCCGAGTCATGACTCGGCCGAGTATGACCTCGAGTGACTCATCCTCCTCCTCCTCTTCATCCCCATCATCATATAAGAGGAGGAAATTAAATAACAACTCGTGGGCAGATGATGACAAGTGAAACTAGTCTGATTAATGGGGTCTAAAATCAGGAGAGAGAAAATAAAGAATGAAATAATAATAATAAGAATGGTGGTCCAAAGTTTGTCTAGAATCCTCAAATATTTTTTCTCAGAGGGTAATGAGAATTGACATGAGTGATGTAGATAAATAGTAGAGAGATATAATATATGTACAAGAGTTTGGGGGGAGATTTTATTATGGTCCTTAATTTCTTTGGTGGGGAATTGCTATCCTTTGAATAATGAGGTTTTGCAGATTCCCAAGAGGAGGGGATTTGGTACATAATATTTATGTGTGAGAAAGTGAGGAGAGAGAGAGAGGGGGGAGGAATTATTTAGTACATAATGGAGTGAGTGATGGTGTGTGAATGAAGTGGGAAGTGATTGAATTGATCAAAGGGGAGAAGAGGGGGTTACACATGTGTTTGTGGGACCCAAAAGGGGTTGTGAAAATCAAAGGGTTGGCAAAATATTGAATTCAAAGTTTGAAGTTTGAGAAGTGAAGAAGGAAGCACATATTTGGCTCCATGGAAGTTTACTCCTCTTTAATTTCATTGGTATTTATTGAGTGAAGTGTAGTTCACACTCAGTGTGTGTTCCATACACTTGTGTATGTGTGCTTTTTTGGCGGGAAAGGTCCCTTATTTTACTGTCCTAACAATATACTGGACTTGATTTTTTTTTTTTTTTACCAGAGCGAACGATTGCACTAGGGCGCAATCGTCGATTTTTTTTTTTTTTGTGGGAGAGGGGAAAGTCTCTTTTCTTGTATGGCCAAAAACAGTGGCTAACTATACAAAGGTCTTTGGGGCCTTCTTTTTGGATTTTTATATTTATTATTTAAATCTTGAGTGTTGTATTTGGATGCAATAAAAAAGAAATATTTTTATTTTTATGGTGAAATGACTAAAGTGACCCGGAGGGCAAGGGTGACCCATTAGTGGGGGGTGGGGGTCTGTGCAATGCATGTGATTGACAATGAAGATTTTGTAGGCTTGCCATTTGTTTTGATGAGTGAGTATAAATACTTTTTATGAAGTTGAGTGAAGGGTGGCTGAGTGGGCAGTGCGAAGGGACTGGTGGTTGGTCCCTCTGCAATAAAAGACTCATCCAATCAATGAAAATGACTTCTTAACCCCTCACCCCTCGTGACCCGACCCACCCCTTACTCCTCTCTCTCAACCTCTAGAAAAAAAATTATAACATTTTTATTAATGGAACGAGATATTGCCCTCTTTTTTTTTTTTTTTTTTTTTGAGTTAATAACATCTAATTGATCAGTGATCATAACACCGGCACCGAAATTTTAAAGAAACAATGTCACATTTGAGTGTGATCATCAAGATAAAGTCAGTGTAAAATGTGGACAGTTGAGGGTGATTCATTTTTAAAGTATAATTATAATATATATAAAATATTCTTATAAGTTTATTAAATTAGGTTTTTTTAGTATGATAAATAATAAGTAATGAATTAAAGTATGATTCAATGTGTAATAGTATGATTCATAACATTATTTTTTATCAACAAATAAACATACTTTATCATTATAATAATCTTTTTTCAATAGTGAGTACATCCTTTTCACAATTCATTTTTTATAATCACCATCTCATAAGAGAGTGTTCCTAATTTTAAAATTATCACTTATGCTAATGCAAAAGAAGCGTGATATATTTTATACTTTATTTATAATATATAATGTACTCCGTATATCAAATAAAATACTTCCTCTGTCCCATCACAAGAATTGTATTTTTTTTTAATAAATGAAACTCACACACCATACTAATATACATAGTCACTATATATTAAAATATAAATATCTTTTAATGTACGTGCAAAAAAGAAACGTCCTCGTTGCAGTGGGACGGAAGGAGTATAATGTAATTTTTCTTTAACAAATTAAATAAAAAAAATGTTATTACCATGAACATAATCCGAAAAAGGCCAGCAAAGGAAGTTGTTGCTATCCCCCATATACCCGACATACAAAGTTTAGAGAGAGGAGAGAGAGATAGAGGACATGAGTAGCGAATAGTGGTCATATAATATGATCTGTAGAAGGAAACCTGGGATACATTAGATTTAGACAGTACTTTCATCACATATCTGCTATTTAAAACTATCCTATGGTAGTAAAAACATTAATCATATGAATGTTTCGAATTCAATTTTTTATTTAGATTCGAGTTCAAATTCGCATATTAAAATCCCAATACATTTTTTAAAGTAAATATTATTGTTGAAAAACACCCGGCTCTTATTGATAACAGAAGGAAAGAGAATCCATCCAATGAAATTCACAAACATCATTACATTTGGCAAAATAAGTAATAGAGTGTGCAATAAGATTAAAAGCACATGGTTGCCAAAATACTCCTTTAGTGTTCAACGAAAAATCCCAATACATCTAATCATACACATTACATTTTATAGTTCAACTATTGTATATTTGATGAATCGGGTGTACCAACTATATTTAAATTATTTTAACTATTATGTTAAATTTTGATTTAATCTTCGATACTACTAAATATTAAATATATATATTTTTTAAATTACTACCCACCACACTTTATTTTAATCAATCTAACCCTAGGGGCATATATGAAGTGCATACCCTACATTTTATTATAGAATAGTATATTTCATCTCATGACATAAAGCTAAATTTCAATTTACTCATAATCTCAAAACAAACACGATTTCACTGTTCATTGAATTTCCAATTTCACTTATTAAAAATTGAGATCTAAATTTCAAAAACCTATAAATCCCAAAATATATACTCCTAATTATGGATTAATGGTTGATAGGTTTGATAAAAATAGTATGCTTGGTAACAAAGGTGTATAGATTATAAATTTGTGCATGTAAGTTGAGTCATTTAATTTTAGATAGAATTTAAAAAAAAAATGTCTAAGTGTAACATGATTTAATCTAATGTTTAGAATATCCATCACATTCTATTAAAAAAATTGGAGACACGATCTCCTGTGAGACGGGTTATTTATGAGTCGGGTGTGAGATTGGTCGACTCATCATTAAAGTATGCTTATTGTATAGATAAAGTATGCTTATTTGTAGTTAAAGTATGTCAATAATAAATTAAATTATAGTATACTTTAAAGCATACTCAGAAATACTTTAATAACCATTAAACATATTTTATCTAAATAATAGACATACTTTAACACGTCTCACAAATCGTCTCTTGTAAGTAACGTTTCACAAGAAACTTTGTCCAAAAATTGATGCATCAGAAAACTCAAAAGACAAAATTTTTAATGCATTTGATGCACGAATTCAAATTCATATACCCGCATTCAAAATATATGCATTTATTAATAAAAAAATATATACATTCATAAATAAGAATTTATACAATCTATTATTAATTTTTAGTGAATTTTCTAATAAATTCATTTAAAAAAATATACATTATTAAATAAAAGTGATACGGATCTATGCGACGGGATATCAACCCCAACTCAAACATTATTGTAAGTTGTAACAATGGATTAATAAAATTCTGAATGACGCTGCTAGAAAATTGACATATATACATACGTGGCTAAAGCTGATTAACTTTGGATTATTAGCGATTAATTTGGTGCAGAAAGGTGATTATGACCATTTGTGATTTGAGCAATTAAATTCAAATATAATGTTTATGAAAAGCTTACTTTGTAGATATGTTAGGTGATAATTAACATCCAATTATATTACTACTCACAAAAAATTAAATTCCAATCGAGTTAATTGTTCAACAGCAGCCAGTCACCGGTCACCATTTAATTAATATTAATATAAGAATAATAAAAAAAATTCAAGACTTCAAATCCTTGATCCTACCTATGTTTTCCAAAGGAGAAATTGTCAAGTTAAGTATTTATATATCGGATCTATGCAGTAAAAACTCCATGTTAATACTACTAATTAATGTCGAACTAATACTTAGAAGACTTAATTGTCAATCTATTTTGCTGATTTTATCCACAATTAAGGCACGTTTGTATTAAAAAATTAGGAGTGAAGGTCTTAATGCCACTGAAAATTTGGTTTGCGGGCCATAAATGATGTAATGCAATGCTCATTAAATAATTGCAAACTAGGTAAAGTAAATGGAGTTATTGTTTTGGATTTTATTATTATTATTATTATTATTTATAAATTTTGCTAACGAAATAGATTTCCACTAAGGTGCCCTTTATTTAGTGACATGGAAAAGCTTGATCACTTGCATGTTCATTTCAACTATGGTCGAATAATATATATATATATATATATATATATATATATATATATATATATAATTCTCTGACTTATAACTAACATTATTCTACTTATAAATTTCCACTTCAAATTTTATAGCGTTGTCATTAATTACTCATGTATTTTAAAATTTTAATCATAAAATTAATAAAAGTACAAATAAAATAATAATTATACTATAATCCTTGATCAATGAAAAATAAAAAACAAATGATACTATATTTTCTGCATAGAATAAAATCTCATGGTTAAAAAAGAAACTAATCACAAGTAACCATCTTTTCGCATTAAAAATGACAAATAAAGACAATAAAATGGAAATAGACAAGTCCTTAAATGTGATTGATTTTGTGGTAAACCACCAAGAATTAACTCCTAATGATTATTTGTGAGTTGTATTTATAGATTCACCAAAAAGGCAAGAAAGCATGGGAAATTGAAAAAAGATGTTTTGCTAGAAAGAATAGGTAAAAATATTCCAAAATATTGAATGTTAGAAAATCATAGAATAAACAGGGGAGAGAAGGGGTGTCATTTTCTTTAAAGAGAATCCCAAGTACTCTTCTTCCTAAAAGCCAAAAACACTTTTTTCTATCCCCATGAAAACCTATCTATTGGAGGGGTATAGAGGAGCGTTCTTCCCCCCTCTTTTCTCCTTTCTCTCTCCCTTCTTTCTCTCTCTTCAGGATGATAAAATTAAAAAAAAAAAAAAAAACTTTATTGGGCATATGACAAAGATTAAATAGGACCCTAAAATTCAGCTTTCCAATCTTATTTTTGTGTTGTAAAACCATTACGTGGGGTTTCTTTAATTTTTTTCTAAAGTTGGAATCATTCTTATGTAGTTTTTCTTTTTAGTCTTTTCTTTTCCAGATTTAGCAGAGAGGGAGAGAAATCAAGAATAAGCATGCATTGCAACCGTGTAGTAATTAATAATGTCACAAAATAAAATCATAGATGTAATAAATGTGCAATGTATGATGATTTTGCCGTGGAATTCCAACACATTATAATCACTAAGCTGTCACATTTAATATTATTTAATTAATTATGCAGGATTGTATTTTTTCTTGATCATTTTTTGAGACAAATGAGTATAATATTTTGTATTCATTAGAAATACTAGCAATAAGTGATTTCTTTTGGCATTATTAAAAAGATTTTCTTAGAATAAAGTAAAGATCACACGTGAAACTTTCCAATATATATTGGTTTGAAGATGAAAGGAGTGTCAAAAGATGTGTGTTTTCCCTCTTTAATTTTTGGCAGAAAAAAAAAAGGGGGGGTCAGAAATTTCTGTTTTATTCCACATCTTTCCAACTCACAAATTTCTCTTTGGATCCTAATTGCCTACTCTCAAAAGCATGAGAGAGAGAAAGATGAGAGAGAAAGAGAGAGAAAGAGTGGTGTGTGTATTGATATTGGAGAGGAGCGTCTATGGAGAGTGAAAGTGGCTGCACTGGACCTCCATTTTACAAAGAGTGGAGACAAAAGAGTCATCTCTATAATCATCAAAATTTTATTAATGGAATATATATAAATATTGTTGTATTTTTAATAATGGCTATTATATTTAATGGCAAAAACTCCTGTGCACCCGGGCGCACGAACCACATTCCGTGCGCCTTTAGAATTTTGTTTTAAATTGTATACCCTTTAGTATACAGATATGTACCCTTTATTTTCTAAAGAAAATTATTGTGTGTATCTGGGCGCATGGACAACACTCCATGCGCTTTTAGAATTTTTTGTTAAATTGTATACCCTTTAGTATAAAAATGTGTACCCTTTATTTTCCAAAGAAAAAAAATATTAATGAAAATTGTATACCTTTTAGAACAAATGGTGTACCTTTTATTAATTAAAGTGTACACCCTTTAGACCAAAACAATGTACCCTTATCCATAATACTAAATTTTTAAAGGCGCTCAGAATGTGTTCCCTTGCGCCTGGACGCAAGAAAGCCTCACTCATTTAATTTTGAGTTATTTTTGCTGTCCTAATCAGATAAAGCAAGTTGGGAGACTTGTGGGTGTGGGGTGCTGATTTATAGGTAAAAGTTGGCAGTTTCTGAGATTTTATATCATCATTGTTGTAGATATATGCATTTTTATTGGAGATTAATTTCGTTTCGGATTTTTTTGTTATCCCCTTTTAATTTCATTTTTTGTTTATGATGATGCATAAATAATTGTTTTGTTATTGTTTTATGCAATCTCTTTAAAAATATTAGAGGAAGTTATTCCATTAATTATACTTCTATTATAAAATCTATTGCATATAATTTTATGACATGTGCATTGGATTTTAAAGTATTACGTTTAAGTAATAATTAAAATAGTTATCACCGGATTAATAAGTTTATTTTTGTGTTTATTAAAAGTGTGTTGGAAAAAATAGTATTTAATTAGCCGAAAGCTTGGTTAATTAATTATTAGTACAAGCAACTAATTTAGTTTATGAATGAAGTGGAGTGATAACGTAAAGTAAACTACAGAGAGTTGGAGAATGTCAAGATTTGACAAATTAGATCTTAGTTTGTTGTATATAATCTTTAACAAATCCTTCAACTTTTTTTTTTAAAAAAAAATTTAGTGATAGATTGAGTGACTTCTTACATATTAGATCGATCACTAAATTAAAAGTTAAATTTATCAATTGAAGGGTCAAAATTAAAATATGAACCATTTATAGGTTATACATATGTTTAAATTATTGAATTACCTAACTTTTTGATTAATCTCAAACAATGAAAAATCAAGTAGTGAATGTTATATTTATTTGTATGAATAGTAAGACTATTTCATATTGTATATATTTATTATTGTAGAATAATTTTTTAATAAAAAAGGGGACGTATTAATCAAAAAGATGGTATGAAAATTGTTGCTGAATATTTTTTTTTGGTAAAATGGAAATCAATACTCCTATAGATGCTGCACTTATTCCAAAATTATCTTTTAGGCACTCTCTTGTGAGACGAGTTATTTGTGAAACTGGTGTATGACATGTCGATTCATTACTAAAGTATGTTTATTATAGAGATAAAGTATGCTTATTTGTAGTTAAAGTATGTTAATAATAAATCATATTATAACACACTAAAATCATACTTTAATACATAATCTAACATACTTTAGAAAACATACTTTAATAACCATTAAACATACTTAGTGATGGGTCGATCCGTCTCACGCCCGTCTCACAAATAATCTATCTCACAAGAAACTTTATCTTTCTTATTTGAAGGGTTTTTTTTATTTTTTTCTAATTTAATTGATAAATGTATTAGGTAATTGATAGTGACCGAAATTAACAAAATCAATAGTGGGCCTATTTGTTAGGAGTATGTTATTATCACTATTGGGCTTTTTATATTCTTCAAGATCCATCCAATGAAATTCCTAAACACCTAATTAAGCCCAGCCCAATTTCATTATCTTAAGGCAGTCAAATGGTTACATTAGACCCAACTTATTTAGGATAATTTCTCTTCCCTTCTTTATATTTCAACGAAATACTCCATACATCACACATTTCACAGAAACACAATTATTTAGAAAAATTTCAATGCAAGGTTAATATTTTTATTTTATTTTTTTTTGTTATAAGATTTTAATGTTAATATATAGATATAATAATATTTTCACTCTCGTATACATCAAATATTTTATCTTTATAATTCATATTTTATAGTGTTTAATCTTTAAATATAAATTAATTTAAATTCATACAATAAAACAATATTTTAACTCATAATTAACGAAAAGAAGGTGTAGTTAAGAGATTTCAATGATGAAACCAAGTATGCAAAACGACAAAATTGGTCTCAATTTTGATGTCATCGAATAAGTGTGATTTAATTAGTTAAGAGATTTCTGTATTAACGTAATAATTATACTAAAATAGATTTCAATTAATTTATTATTCCTTCACAACCCAAAATCCACAATTAATAGAAACTTCACGATTAATAGAAACATCACTTCAATCCTATAAACTTAAATACATATTTATTTCAAATTTGTTACCTCACTTTAACATACTTGTAATTTTAAATTAAATTTGCTTTTTACAAATGCTCCTTTCAAAGTACTCCCGTAAATATGCTTAATGAAAGTTAAAAAAAAAAATAATTCATTTAAGGGGGTTGATTGTGTGTAATCTAGTGTATAATGTTTTCTATTCTTTAGAAAGTGTTACTCTTTAAAACGTCAAGTATTAATCTTTATATCACTGATGTTATTCTTGTCAAAAAATAAAAAACTAAAAAAAATATATTACTATATGTATTGAAAAGTAATTAATACCCCCTCCGTCCGCTTTTAAGTGTATCAATTTTTCATTTTGGGTGTTCGCCCCCAAGAATTTCATTTCCTTTTTTATCCACACACACTCACTAATACAACTAAAAAATGAGACTCACACTTCCACTAATATAATTACCCACTATATATTAAATAAAAATACTCCTTAATCTCTGTGCCCAAAAAAAATGACATCCTTGAATTCGGACGGAGGGATTATTTGTTAAATAAAAGGGTTATACTCAGTTACACAAAAAGTAGACACAATTACATGGATGCAAACTACTCTATTAGTTCCCGAAAATCATTCACTCGTTCCACGTTAGTTCGTCCCACATAATTATTTATCCCCTAAAAAATGAAATATCATTTAATTTAACACTTCAAAACACATATTAATTTAAAAAATGACATCTCTTCTTTCCACACATAACATACTTTATAAGTACTTTATTTGATATCTAAAAATATCACATTACCCCTAAAATTCAATAAATTTAATCAGAAAGTAACATTATCTTAATATTCGTGATATAGTAAAGATCAACTATTCTTAGGGATGGATTAACTACACCCTCCGTCCTGCCCAAATAGCACTATTTTACTATATTGAGCGTCCCATCCAAATTACACAATTTTTCTCTTTTAGTAAAAAGGGTCCACCACTACCAATCACATCTCTCTAATACACATACCTACTTTACATAAAATAATAATACTCCTTAATTTACGTGCATAAAATGCACATGTTTGCCCAGTATAGAGGAACTACTTTGCTTAAAGAATAAAGAAAAAAATGAGTTAAAGTTGGTAGAAAATGTTCACTAAATTTAATACGAGTAGATGGTCCCAAGTTCACATTACAAAGCTAGCTAGGTTGTAGCTACTATGGACCTACATTTAGGCTTTATCTAGCTTTTGATGCCTCCAATAGAATAACTTGGTTTCCATGCAGAAAGATTCCCGAGTAATTTTGTGCATATGCTCAATTTTTTTAGTAATTAATTATATTAAATGTATGTAAGATTATGTAAACGTAATTAAATGAGTTAGAGGAACGTCTAAGATAATAAAATGTAAACGGATCGAAGAAGTGTATTATATACGAACTTGCATCATGAAAGATAAAAAAAATATTATAAATTAGAATTATTATTATATCTTAAAAATTAATATTTAAATAAGAATAGATTTTAAATTTAGGATAACATATATACCGAATAAAAGTAAAATATTACATTAATTACCATGTCCAATTAATACTCAATTATGTCAAAAGAACTAACATTAAACTCCAAGTTTAAAGATTAAATTCTTTTAGATAAAATTAAATAAAGAAGTAAAATCTTTCAAAAGATAGAAGTCGAAATCTAAAGTGACAACCTCATAAATTAAAGATTATGTAAAGTACTTAAGTCGGTGGACGAGGATAATTCAAAGGGTAAATATAAATGGATCAAATTATCCGGATTAGTGGGCTTGTTATGATAAATTTTGAATAATTAAAAATATTCAAAGACTAAATTACCCTTTTAACATATAAGAAATTATATTAATTAGAATTTAGGTGAGAATTTATCATATTCAACTAATGAGATGCCTTAATTTTTTTACTTTTCTTATAAAATATAATATTGATTATAATATTTAGCAACGAAAAATGGATGTATAATTATTAGTAAATAATTATATTTATAATTTTAATAATTAAATTCTATATATATATATATATATATATATATATATATATATATATATATATATATATATATAACATAGTACAAATTCCGCATATTATGCAGATTTTAAAGTTATAATTTAAAAAATATATATAAATATACAGTCTATAAATATTTATAAATGTTAAATAATTAATTTTAAAAAATCAGTATATTATTAAATAAAATTTTAGTTAATAATTAATGCTCCTAATAATTAATAAAAATTGAGAAATCAAAAGAAATTTTATAATTAATTTAGTAAGAAAAATTTTAAAAAAAATGAATATGACTATTAAAAAAATTATTAAAGAACAAAAAGAAAAAATTAATAAATTTAATATTTTTATTAATAAAAAATAAAAAATTATAATAAAATGTATTATATACATTAATCAAACTAAATAAAAGTAAATATATATCTTTATCTACATTAAATTTTTATTAATAACTAAAACATTCTAATAGACATTAATTCAGTTTTTTTATGTTGTAAATTATATTATATAAATCAAAAAATATATATGAATGTAATATCTTTTAATATTTAATTTTAAAATTTATTTAAATTGACTTTAAAATTTAAAATTATATTAATTTCAAACTAAATTTAAATTTAATAACACTACAAAAATACTAAAGTACTATTTTTTACCAACGAAATATTCTGTTGGTAAAAACCTAAATTCCATTGTTAAATTAGTTTATCAATGTAATCCGTTTGTAAATTTCCTGTAACACCCCAATATTTCATAATTTATATTTTCATTAAGTTTTTTCTTTAAAATAAAAGAAATTATATAGTTATATCTTTAATCAAAAGTGTTTATATATATATATATATATATATATATATATATATATATATATATATATATATATATATATATATATATATATATATATAATATATAATAATAATAATAATAATAATAATAATATATGTAAGATATTTTCTCAAGTTGCATTTTTGGATAAAGACTAATTATAGATAAGATTATCATGATTAGATAAGTTTGATGACATGGGTATTGGATAAGTTTGGGAGATTTGAACATAAAAAATTATTACACTTATCAATTTATCTTCTATATAAATATACGTATATATACACTACGCATGTACATATTTTCTCATGTTTCTAAAAACACACGTGCACACATATACATACACACTGTTCACATTGTAGCTTCTTCATTTCGTTATTTAATCTTATCATGTTATATAAAGAAATGTTCGTCTCGAAGCGTAGATTCCAAATATATAATTCTTTTATAAAATAGATGTCATTTTGAGGTAGAAAAGCTCTGTCAAAGTTTCAACCCCTTTAATGGCAGATTTTATTTTGATGTGAGTTAGCTTTGATATTATAGTCCGTTTTGAAGCTCTCCTTACGAGGATCACAAATGTATAATTAGTTTTGAGTTTTGACGTAAAATGAAGAAGTTGGGAAGAAACCCACTTCACAGTATAAATTTCATATTTTCAAAACTTCAATATTTTGATACAAAATTAGTACTGATGTGATCCTCACCTCACGAGGATTCCAACGGTGTTTTCGGAATTTCAAATGGAGTTGTATAACTAAAGTTGAGTCATTTTGTAATAAGTTTAAAGTTTAGGGTAAGTTTAAATGAGAATTTAATATAATGCAAGGACTTGATTGCAATTTATAAAATTATATATTTTAATAATAATTTTGTAGGTTTTATGCAAACAGTAGTACATATTATATATATTTATTTTATAATTATATATTTTAATTTTATAATTATAATTTTATATTATTATCTTAACTTTTTTTTTTAAATATTATTATTATTATTATCTTACTTTTCATTTATAAGTATAATTTTTCATTAAATAGAATTATTATAATTTTTATCACTATTATTATTTTAAGTAAAAAATATTTATTTTATATTTGTAATAAAATTAGTATATCATTTTAAAGAATTTATGAGATCGAGGAGCAAACATTGTCCTCTCTACTATTTCCAAGAAATGTCAAGGTGGGGGTAACTTTCACTCTTTATCGAGTGCTACATTTTATGTAATGATTACTATGTTAAGATGTAATATGTGTTACTGATATGTCATGTTATGTGCCATGTGTGATTTTAGTTCGATGACAAATATTTTCTACTAACACTTGTACGGGGTGACGGCCCAGTGCACATATATCAACTAACACAAGTTACTGACTACGTCGATTCAGTACTAAAATGTATTTCAAGTATGCTGACGTTGTACTGGGGTGACGGTCTGGTGCACATATACCAACTAACACAAGTTATCGGATGACGATTCGGTCTAAAATATTTTTATTTAGTTATCGAACGACAATATGCAAAATTATTTTATTAAATTGGCATATGTTACATTTTATGATATGTTTGACATGCATATTTATTTTTAGCTGTGCAATCATTTAAGTTAACCCACCGAGTGTATTTCACACGCTCACCCCTTCCACTCCAAACTCTTTTCAGGTTGAGGCTGCGATGGCGTACCAGGGGCGGATGCGTTGCGTGAGAGCTTTTTAGTTAATGCGCTGCGTCAAAATCTCTTTATATAATTTCTAATGATATATTTTTGTATAATTTTCACTGTTTATGATATTTTATTAACTTTATATTATGATTCACGCCCGCATTGAAGGTTAATATTATCAAAGAATTGCAAATAGATCTCGCTTTTTATTTATTGAAAAAAACTGGGGCGTGACATTTCCGTTGGTAAAGTGGAGGTTGGTAAATTTTTAGCAACGAAAATTCAATTTCGTTGATAATTTATATAAATATTTCCTTGGTAATCTGTTGGTAATTACCAACGAATTGAATTCCGTTAGTAAAATAGAGAATAAATTCGTTGGCATTCCGTTATTAAAAGAAAAATATTATTTTTGTTGCTAATCTGCCAGTAATTACCAGCGGATTGAATTTCATTGGTAAATTCCATTGTTAAAAGTTATATTTTTTTGTAGTGTAAATCGTCCATGTTTTTTTTAATTAATAATTATTAATTAAAATTAATTTTAAATTTAATAAATCGTTCATGCCTTTTTTCATTTTTCAATAAATAATTATTAGTTAAAATTAATTTTAAATATATTATATATACTATAAAAGGAATAAATAAAATAAAAATAGTAATAATAAGATAGATATTCAAATAATCTAAATTAGTTATAGTTTATTTATGGAAGAAAATTAATTAACTTAATTAATGAACTCAAATAATCTAAATTAATAATAAGGATATAATAGTAATTGAATCTTGATAAAATGCTATTGATTCGGATCAAATTGATCGAAGTAGCATGTTCCTAATTAAAATATGTTGGATACGTAACAACTTGATTAACTATTAATTAAGGTATACAAATTGAATATGTTGAAGAGTGAAATAACGTCAACCCAATTCAGTTAGGACACAAACCTAATGTCAAACGCAGTACTATAAATAAATAAATTAATTAATTAACAACATGTATGACTATGATCATCAATGAATTAATTTATGGTAATAATAAATAGATCAACTCAAACTTTGGTTAATATTTACTATAGCTCAATTGCATTAATATCCCCTAGCATGACGATTGGACAATTCTTGTTGTCTTATTTTGTGGCCCCACTTAAAAATAAATAAAAAAATAAAATAAAACTGGTATATACTTACTAGGAAATGCACCAATTACATTAGTACATGTATAAACAAAATACTACATCTAGAATTACTTAGTACTTTATTTTTTTTTTCATATTTCCAAATATGGAAAGACTAAAAGAGAAAACTTGTTCTGACCAACACACCATTGTAATTATAACCCTCTAATTAATGTTGTTAAAAACTTATCTAAATGTACCATCATGCAATTTGTAACATCAAATTTAATCGTCTATTGTTAGAACTCTTTTTTTTTTTTTTTTTTTCAGGCTCTCACCGAAGAATTTATCTTAAAATTATTGATGAGTAGAAAAATGAGACAGTTAATATATACTATTTGGGGTGTAGTGGTAGAACATCGTTGTAGTGGGCTCTAATGTATTTTGTCGATGTGGGATTCTGAAATACCAATTCCTAATCACACAAACCCACCCCACTTGTTATCCATTCCCATCTCCCTCCCTCCCTCCCTCCCTCCCTAATTTTTACAATTGGGAGCACACATATTCCATCTCCGTGTTTCATCTTCTATATCACTTATTAGATAGTTATCATGTGTTAATACCTAAATTACTGACATGTGTACAAATGTTTAATAGTCATCATTAAGTAGGGTTCTAGATCTATGATCATATATATGAGTTATGAAACACGAAATGGAATATCAATTTAAAATAAAGGATCCGAACCGCTAATTCTTATACTTTCTTTGTGCAAAAAAAATTGACGCATTTTCCTTTTTGAATTCCCCACAAAAATTTGACATATTTTTTAAGATAACAATAATTTATTATACAAGTGGACAATTCCACTCTTAAAAATGTAAGTTGAAAAGTTAATAAAATGCACTTTTTTTTATATCCATGTCTAAAAATATGTGTGGATTAGTTGGGGACAGAGGAGGGAGTAATTAAATTAAGGTGTATTAATTAGGGAAAAAGTAATGGTATATCTCTATTGTTTTAGCAGGCTATACAAACAATGATGGAGTACAAAATTGATTGTGCAATATAATAGATCAGGTTCCAGATTCTGAAATGCTGTGCAGAGATGGGCGCCATGATTTGGATCTTGATGCACTTAACGACGTCGTTGAACCCGATCTCTGACGATGTCTTTCGGATCTTATTATTCCCTGAAAATTAAGTTCATCAGTTAGCTAGTAACCAAGATGATGATCTTCAATATACTATTAATTAATTATATATACATTACCTGATCAGCATTAATCTTGTCCGAATCCGAATTGGTGTTACTCTCCAGTTCATCGGAACTCTCCAATTCCGACACCTTTTTCTTCATCTTTGCATGCTTCTTAGCTCTAAGAACCTTCATAACCTCTGAATTTAATGTGTAAAAAAAAATTATTAAAATTGAAAATGAGGAGAGTTATTTAGGTAGCATGCAGTTAAAAAAAGAGTTAGAATCTTGTAAATCAGATTTACATCATGAATTCTTGTGAACCCTGTGGTCCCTTAATTTAAATAGGGACCATTTACACCGATTTACACAAGTGTTTGTGGTTAAAAAATGAAGGTGAGCATTGAGCGGTGACCTTGAGTGGTGACGAGGCGATAGGCGTGGCCGAGGACCAAGGTATCGGTGGGGCGGAGGAGCTTGACGCGCGTGAAGCGCACGGGCCTTGCGTCGTGGGAGTCGGAATGGGGAGGAAGAGGAAGAGGAAGGGGGAGGGGGATGATGAGGGAGACGTAATGGCCGGGGTTGGACTTCATGACGTCACTGGCGGGGATGGGCCAATAGAAGCGCTCCAGCTTGCCACATGGATGTTGGATCACCAGGGCTGCTGCTTCTACTGCTTGGCAATTCCCCATTCCAAACTCTTTTTCTCTCTCTGTGTTTCTCTCACTAGAATTGGTGAATGAATATTCGATCAGTTAGGAATGTTTTGTTAGGGTAGGACTGGGGAGATGAATATGATGAAGGTATTAATGTGATGAGATAAGGGAAGAAACTTGGAACCCCTAAATGCTCCCTTTTTGTAACCTCTGTCCACCACCCTCCCCTTATATTATATCCCCTTTAAAAAATGGCAAAAGCTTCCGCTCCTCGGGACACATATTGCTAGGGAGTTTAAATTGTAAAGGGACAAAGAAATTGCAAAGAAACAAGATGTTCCCGGGATAGAAGAACCTCATTCTTAAAAAATTACTACCTCCTTCAATAATTTACAATTACTTGCTTCTACCTCTACCTACCCATATATATACACACACATTAGTGTATACACTCTCTTAGACACAGATATACATAAGATGGTCGATTCATTTTTAAAATCATATTAAAAAAAAGTTAAATATTAATAAATATATATCCTTTACATTAAACTAGGCAATATTATAATAATTAACTCATCTCATATATTGTTTCACATAATGACAACAAGATACTTTCAATATATATCCTATCAATTTTATATCGAATTCAAGATTGTTTACATACATATTAATTAGATTAATAGAATATTCTCACTTCCAATTTACAATTTCACTTTATTGTTTCCAATAAAACACACATTTTAAAAAACTTTTCTATTAATTGGTTTCTTATATCTTCTCAATAAATCTGTTTATGCTCCATAGCTACCCTTTAAAAGAGTTTTTTTTTTTTTTTTAGCTAAAAAATTAAACTTAGCTAGCTACTAGTGCATGGATTCTACAAGAACATGTGACCTGCACTCAGTGTGGGGATTCATTACTCAAGCTCGTCAAACTTTGAAATTATGTATATTAATATTTTAAACAATAAAACACAATAGGTAGCATATAGAAATTTTATACATGTACTACTAATATAAATTCACCTTTTTTCTGAAAAAAAATTAAGATAGCAAAAAATTACTGTCGGTATATTCAATCTGCTAATATAGAATTGAAATAAGATACAGATTAATTATTTTATAATTTATTATTATTACTTATTATTATTATTAATAAATGAGAATAATAGGTATAAGGGGCCGGCGGCAGGGATTGAAGTGAATCTGCCATGTGGAGAGAAATAGGGTCATAAGATGATCATGCCCTTATCATAAATCTATGTTTATGTCATTCTTTTTTAGTACATCTAAATAATTGCTATTTCTCATTCATCAATTATTACAAATTTGAATATATATTAAATCTGCCTCTTTTTTTCCATTTCAAAAAGGGTTTGAATTTGATTCTAACGTAATAATTTCTAGATTTTTCTTTCACTACTACTTTACATACATAGTTTGTATTGTGTACCAACACTTAGATTTAATGAAAGCATATGAATATGAAAAAACATTACTCAATATTCTAATAATTAATATTCTAAAAATAAAATTTAAACAATAAAGGCCATGAATGAAATACTTGGATGTGTGTGCAGGATAAGGTGTATAGAAAACTTTGTCTTTAGTACGAATCTAGATACGTGCACAAAGATTAGACTTGACTCAAAAGTTAATATTAACATTCTTGTTATTTAAATTATTATCATTTAGCATAAAAATTACATTAAAAAAATTTTAGTAACGGAATATTCCGTTGGTAAAAGCATTAATTCCATTGTTAAATTGACTTACCAACGTATTAGCAACGGAATTCGTTGGTAAAGTGATGGTTGGTAAATTTTTAGCAATTAAAAATCAATTACGTTAGTAATTCGTTACTAATAATTCCGTTACTAATTTATATAATGATTGTCTTGTTAATCCGTTGGTAATTACCAACTGATTGAATTCCGTTGCAAAAATAGAGAATAAAGTCGTTGACATTCCGTTGCTAAAACAAAATTGTCATTTTTATTGTTAATTCATTGGTAATTACCAACAGAATTCATTCCGTTGGTAAAGGTTGCTAAAAAATACTTTTTTTAGTGTTAATATCTTTAATTTTTTTACTAAGAAATTAATTTTCTTAATTAATACTAGAAATTATACACTTGATATTTCGACAGACCCTTTAATTAAAAAAAATACTCTTATTAATTAAAAAAATTACATTTTAGAACAAATATAATAGTATATATCCTTGAACGTCTTTATGTATATGAGTGCTAGAGATCAACTTATTACATCTTTGTAATTTATGTCTATTTTACTCTTTAATATCTAATTTTAACTTTTATGATATGGAGTAATAATACTTTCACCACTTAAAATTTATGTAACATTTTATTTATAAATTTTATTTTTTTCATTAATTTGAAAATTCTTAAAACATAATTACTTTTATTAATTACCTATAATTAATTGAATAGAGTATACGTAGAATCGATTGCTAACCAAACAATCAATTTTTTATGAAAATAAAATTTATATAATCGAGAAGGAAATTATTCTAACCTACATTGAGAACCACATTGTCGCTGTCTTATTTCACAATCACCTATCTACTTATTATTTTAAAAATAATTTTTTTAATTTAAAGTGGAATATATATAAAAATATGAAGTACCCTAACACGGTTGACAAGTTGTTTGTAACCGGCCAAGTACTTGCCAAATGCCAATTCTACATCATTACACTATTTATTTATTTATTTATTTGTAGTTTCAAAAAATAAATTAATTGCTTCTCTACTGGTTAATATAAGTATATATTAATCAATGGCATGAGCCTGAAATTGAAAATGCTTAGTCAACTCTTAGGTATAACTATCACTTAATTTCATGTCATTTAAACATTGGTCTTCAAAAACTCATGATCTAATTATGATCTAATGATTATATTATAAAATTTAATGATCAATTTCATTTATTAAATAGAAAATTATGATCACTGATTACACAAGTGCACGAATAATATATTTATATGGTTCTTGTCTGATGGTATAACATTAGACGAATTATTAGATGAATTTAGACTAAATTTTAGTTGCCATGTTTAGGATGCTTTGTATTTTTAAAATGTGCTATATGTTAGTTAACACTTAAAATTTACCAATAAGTGAAATTCTTTTTTAAAAATTTCAATTTCATTGTTAAATTGATAAACCAACAAATTAACAATAAAATTAGTTGGTAATCTTTTGCTAGTAAAGTTGTAGTTGTTAATTTTTTACCAATAAAAGTTTAATTATGTAAGTACATTTTTTTATTGGTAATTTGCCGCAAATATTTTGTTGGCAAATTCAATTTTTCGGCAAAATTTAGGCTAAATTGAACATTTTCGGTAGATATTATACGAAATTAAAAAAAAATACTCACTCGACCAATTCAATTAAAGGTATTCATTTTACTATTACATATTACATATCTAAATAATCAACAAGCTTGTAAAACAGAAATTCCCTAGACAGGGGAGGAAAATCGTAACACCTGTACCATGTAATAATCTCCTTCGACAGTCTCAACAAAGAGTTCATTTTTAAACTAATCGTAGTTAAAATTACAATTTACTGTGCAGAATAATCTCTAAAGGCGGCTGGCGGTGCCAAATTCTTCACATGATCATATCTCTTATTTTGTTTCATCATTTTTATAATTTTTTTTTAACAGACAATCAAATTGGGTAAACACTTCCAAGACTGTAAATCTGGACGATATTAAAGTAGTGGACTAAACAAAGCATAAAATCCTAAAACGTTGTACAAAATCTTTGACTTTAGTATGTCCGATTTACATTAAATTTAAATTAATAAAAAAATTAGTGCTAATAATTTAATAACTTAAGCTATTGAAAACTAGGGGCTAGGTTTGAAGCATGCACAAATTTACGTATGAGTGAAAATAAATTCGAAAAAAAAATGATGAGATTAATTGCGAGTTTGTGTAAGCCATGTGAGGTGTTTGGGATCTTAGTTCCAAAAACATTAAATGATGAAATGGACTATTTCCTGTTCAAACATGACTTAAAAGGGGGACTACAAACATTTTTATTTAATGAATTAAAATTATTCTGACCTACTTATATGGTCCACCAACTTTTAATATATGCTTACATTTAAAACACTCTTTTCTAATCAACCATCACGTGATATGAATTTAACCTCTCCATTTCGTTAATAAGTGATCAATTTAATTAAAAACTAATCTCAAATAAAAATTCCAATCAAACCAAGAAAAATAAGCGAATTAAACACATTTAACTAATTAAAATTTAGTCGTTAGAGATATGCATTTACCTTTAATATTAATCCATTAATGGGTTATTAATAATTTTCCATGTTCATATTTTTCAAATAAAAAATTTTTAGATGTGTCATAAACCCATCAGTTATAATTAATTATAATAATGGTGAAAGGCTTAGTTTTCTACTATTTGGGGCAGCTTTAAATCGGGGGGAATTAATTAAGACCACTTTATAGTATGTGGGGGCAACAATAGTATGTGTTAATTTGTAACCTAACCAATGGATGTTTGATGGAAAAGTCTGTAATAAATGGTGAATTATCATGAGAATGGTTATCAAAGTAGTAGCTTTCTTTACATTCTCTTCTCAATATTGGGAAACATGCACACACCATTGCTTCATTGTAGCATAAAGAATGTCCTAAGGTACACCCTATATTTTAAGTGATATTTCTTGTAATTTATGTCCTATTATACTCTTACGACATGATTGATATGATTAAATGTAATTATTACGAGTTAGGACATAATTGATATGATTAAATGTAATTATTTAGAAATGGAATGAATTCGTGAATTATTATAGGAAAATAGAATAATATTTTATTATTCTTTAATGATTGAAATAGCTAACAATATAGCTAACAATATGTGGAATATATAATGGAATAGAGAGTATTTAGTGATAATATTTTTAAGCATAATAATATTCTCCAAGTATCAACAACTATTATAATAGAGCATTCTTAATCATAATATATCTTTAAGTATACTATAGCAGAAACTTTTCTTGCTGACGTGTCGTCTCCAGAGCGCTCCAATGTGACGTGTAATTTTCTCAAATTTTTGAATTTTTTAATATATTTTTTAATATTTTCCTTATTTACTTTTAATTAACTTCCTTATTTAATATTTTCTTTTTTAAATGATGTGTTTCTTATTTTTAAATAATGATTAAATTTTAAATATTTTATTTAATTATTTAGGTATCATTAATTAATTACTAAATCTTTTAATGCAATAAATTAATTAATATCAAATTAAATCATATATATAAAGGAAAAAATAATATTCCATATAATATTCTCCCTCACTCCACCTATAAATAAGACTTTTTGGTTATTCATTCTAAATACACACATTCGATTCTCCAAGAGGAATAGAAGTTTTCTTCAAGTTCCTCTAGAGAATTGATTTACGAAAGTATAAAAAATTTATTTCGATAGAGCGAATCAAGTAGAGATTGGATCTACCTCTAAAAAATTGATTCAAGTATTTTCAAGAGGAAGGGAACTATTCTTAAATCGTTTTACCTCTTAAGAATCGATTCATCAAGTGGAAGAGAATCGATTCAAATATTCTTGAATAGATTTACATCTTAAAAATCTATTTTTCAAGAGTAAGAGGATCGATTCAAGTATTCTTGAATCGATTCATATCTTAAGAATTGATTCTTCAAGAGAAAAAAAAACTTTAATCGATTTACATCTTAAGAATCGATTGAAAAAAATTGATTCAAGTATTACCTCTTAAAAACCTCTTAAGAATCGATTCAAGTACTATTTAAGATCTACCTCTAAAGTATTGATTTAAGTATTGTTCAAGTGAAAGAGGATCGACGATTCAAGTACTCTTGAATCGATTTACCTCTAGAAAATAAGAGGTTAAAAAACTAATTCATGTATAGAATGAAAGCTTAAGTTCTTTAAGTTAAATCATTATTTGATAAAAAAAATATTAAAATTGAGTTTGTAAATATATGTTAATTTTTTAAATTTAGTATATTAATATTTATTTATTTACATATATCTTAATTATTAAATTATGACACATGAATTATAAAATTTATTTTCTTTAGTTGTTTTTATTACTTTTTTTAATATTTTCCTTATTTACTTTTTGTTAACTTCCTTATTTAATATTTTCTTTTTTAAATAATGTGTTTCTTATTTTTAATAATGATTAAATTTTTAATATTTTATTCATTTATTGTGGTATCATTAATTAATTACCAAATCTTTTAATGCAATAAATTAATTAATATAAAATTAAATCATATATATAAAACGAAAAAATATTCCATATAATATTCTCTCTCACCCCACCTATAAATAAGACTTTTTGATTATTCATTCTAAATTCTCCAAGAGGAATAAGAGCTTTCTTCAAGTCCTCTAGAGAATTGATTTATGAAAGTATAAAAATTTATTTTGATAGAGCGAATCAAATGATTCGATCTACCTCTAAAAATTCGATTAAAGTATTCTTCAAGAGGAAGAGAAATACTCTTGAATCGTTTTACCTCTTAAGAATCGATTCTTCAAGCAGATTCTTCAAGCAGCAGAGAATCGATTCAAATATTTTTGAATAGATTTACATCTTAAAAATTGATTTTTTAAGAGTAAGAGGATCGATTCAAGTATTCTTGAATCGATTTACATCTTAAGAATCGATTATTCAAGAGGAAAAAAGTTTTAATCAATTTATATCTTAAGAATCGATTCTTCAAGAGAGAAAAAAATCGATTCAAGTATTACCTCTCAAGAACCTCTTAAGAATCGATTCAAGTATCTTTAAGATATACCTCTAAAGTATTGATTCAAATATTGTTCAAGTGAAAGAGGATCGACGATTTAAGTATTCTTTACCTCTAGAAAATAAGTTGTTAAAAAACTAATTTATGTATAGAATCGAAAGTTTAAGTTCTTTAAGTTAAATCATTATTTCATATCAAATAACATTAAAATTGAGTTTGTAAATATTTAAATTTTTTAAATTTAGTATATTAATATTTATTTATTTACACATATCTTAATTATTAAATTATGACATATAAATTATAAATTTTATTTTCTTTAGTTATTTATATAATTTGAAACTAATAAAATTAAATAAAAAATAAAATTAAGAAATTCATTACAAATTTATGAATATTTAAAATAATATTATATATAAATTAATTTTATTTATATTATATATATATTTTACATTAATTTCTTAAAAATAACAATGAATGGAAATAGAATTATTATTATACAGTAAGAAATACTAAATCATAATCATGAGTAAAAATTAATACTCTATTTAAATATTATTTATAATATTACGTATATTTTAAAAAATACTTATATATATATTAATTAAATATAGTATAAAATGCTTTTTCGATAACGTGTTGTTCGTGTATAGCCTTACTATTTGTTTATCTTTTCTATACACTTATTATGACTTATTTACTTTAGTATCATTTATTGCAATTAATAAATAAATCATTCAATATAAATAAATTAATTAGTATCAAATCAAATCATGTATAGAAAAAGAATAAATTTAATTTTTTATATATATAATTGATATTTATTTTAGACAAACCGTAGGAATTATTACTAAGGGTTACATACTTTGATCATTATTGCACTTAAATACAATTAAAAAAATGATATACTAGCAACTATGTAAATATACAGCAAAGAGACAAAATTGTCCCTATGTGGTTGCACTTTTTTAGAGAAACAATGTGAGTAATAAATAGTTTTCAATTGTATTATAGTATTACTAAAAGTAACATTTAAAAAAAAATAAAAGTCAAGATTATTTCAAATAATTAAAAAATATGTACATATATATTAACTTTTTACATGATTTAGTTATATCATATACGTTACATTATCAAAAGTCAAATGTTATAATTTTGTTGCAAATTCTTTACATTGATGAAAAAATTATCTAGGTATAAGAAAAACAAAACTGCTTAATTAATATTGTTACATTATATAACGAATTATTTAATTATAAAAAATAAAAATAATAATTAAATGATTCAGTGGGTTTCATACTAGTATATATATATATATATATATATATATATATATATATATATTTAATATACTAAAGAAGAGTTTAATTTTGATGAGGTGTCGTCACCAGAATTATTTTCAATTATTTTAATTTTTAATTAAAATTAAAATTTTCAATTTTTTTAATTATTAATTAAAATTTATGTGGATAATACATTAATTATTGTATGAACATATCTTATTTCATTTAATATATTTATTTATATTATTTAATAGAAGATATATTCAAACATATATATAAACACGTAGACATAAAGAGATAATGTTATGTTAATATATTTATTTATATTATTTTATCTTTATTTTTAATAAGTATTCTTATTTTTTTATTCATTAATAGAATATCTTATTTAATATATTTATTTATTTTCCATAACATATATCCTAACTAGACAAGCATATGAAAATTTAATTTTAGTTATTATTTTCATGTTTCTAACTATAAATAAGTCTTTTTGATCATTCATTCTTAGGTCATCTCCAGTAAGACTGGAAAACATGCTACATCTCCATTATGCAGCAAAAAACACCCTCCAGCAGTTCTGCATAATACCCTGCAAAATGATGAAATCTACTGTAGCGATTGAAAAATCCAGTCGCTACATAACATTCTGCATCCTTTTTTTATTTTTTTATTTCTAATTAATAATTTATATAAGTGAAAATATTTGGTTGGTCAGTTGCAATGATAAATTTAGAATTAATAGGTATATTGTATGTATGTGATACGGCTACAACTAAAATCCACTTTTCTATTTTTTTTACTTATTTATATAATTAATTTAAATAAGTAAAAATATTATAATTGTTAGTTTTAATAGTAAATTAATATGTATGTTATATATGTGAAAAAATTCTACATTTTTAGATAAGTTAAATTTTTTTTTACTTAAATAATAAAATATATTAAAATTAAATTACATTACATATTAAAATTCTAAACACAAACTTACATTACATTAATATATTTTATTGATTATGTTATTTTAATTTTAGGCATATTAATATTTTTATTATATTATTTTTTGTATTCAAAAATAAAAATAGAGATGAAAAATAAATTAAATATAAAAATAAATAAAAATAGTATTAATAAAATAAATGTGCTGCAAAATGAAGTCAACTACTGGATATAACTTATTGAGTTGACTGCATTTTAGGGGTGAATGTATTGCAAAATTGTGATAACTGCTGGAAATGGCCTTATCACACTAAATCAAAATTATTCTCAAGGTAAATTTTCTTTTTCTTTTTTTCTTTTACATGTATGAGAGTCTTATTATTTTTATGAATTATCTGTTTTTAGTTTTATTTTTTTATATTGTACATATGACAGTTTAATTATTTCTTATTGAATTGTATTGTAGAATTTAAAATAAAAAAAAAGTTTTATTATTTCTTATTGAATTGTATTGTAGAATTTAAAATTAAAAAAAAATTTTAGGTGTGTGAATTATTTTTATTTTTATTTTTTATTTATGTTAATCTACAAATTTCTTCTTTACCTAGACATAAATTTCTATAATCATTAATTTTAGACACACCAAAAATCATTCTTTAAGGTAAAATTTCTTTTATCTTTTTGTCTTTTACATATATGAGATAAATTTCTATAGTTATTAATGCCTCAAAATCGTTTTCTAGATAAATTTTCTTCCTTTTGAGAGTTTTATTATTATTTTTATATACCATTTATTTTGAGTTTTATTTTTAATTTACATATTCAAGAATTTATAATTTTTCTTTTAATTTTTACTTGTACGTTTTATTTTTTTATTATTTATGTTAATTTGCAAGGTTCTGTAAATAAACTTTTATAGCCATTAATCCCAACGCACCAAAGAGTAAAAATAAATTATTATTTTTATTTATATATAAGAGCTTTTTTTTCATATATATTTTGAAATTTCTATCTTTATATATTTTACATGGGAGAATTTTATTAGTGTTATGTAAAATAGTTGATTTTTCAATGTTTGTTTTTATTTTTTTATTTACCTTTGCTTTTTTTTCTTTTTTTTATGTTGAATTTTCTTTTGCATGTATGAGAGTTTTATTTTATTTATTATGAATTATCTGTTTTGAGTATTATTTTTTATATTATACAAATGCCAATGTTATTATTTCATATTAAATTGTATGTTAGAATTTACAAATTTTTAAAAAAACTTATACTTATTTCAGATATTTTTTTTAATATATATTAATATGCAGGTTTATCTTTCACCTAGACATAAACTTTTTTTATCATTAATATTCGACACACCATAATCATTCTTTAAGATAAATATACTTTTTCTTTTTTTCCTTTTATATGAGATAAATTTCTATAGTCATTAATTTCAGACACACCAAAATCATTCCTTTAAGGTAAATTTTCTTCTTTTTTTTTGTCTTTTATACATAAGAAAGTTTTATTATTTTTATTTATGTAGCATTCGCTTTGAGTTTTATTTTTAAAATACATATTCTAGAATTTACAATTTTTCTTTTAAATTTTACATGTGTAAGTTCCAATTTTTTTTTTTTTAATTATTTGCAAGATTCTCCTTCACCAATAAATAAACTTCTATAGTCATTAATTCGGTAATTCCCAACACACCAAAATCATTCTCAAAGATTTTATATATATATATATATATATATATATATATATATATAAAAGAGTTTTTTTCCTATATATTTAGAATTTTCTCTCTTTATATTTTACAATTTATTAATTTTATGTAAAATAGTAGGCTTTTCAATGTTTGTTTTTATTTTTTATTTACCTTTGAAAATTATTTTTATTTTTTATGTTGAATTACATTTTTTTATGTAAACAATGCTAAAGGAGAGTTTCACTCCAAAATTTTTCTTATTTTTTTATTAATTATTTCATGAGTATATCTTATTTAATATATTTATTTATATTATTTAATTATATTATTTATATTTTTTTAATAATTATTCTTAATTTTTATTAATTAATAAGAAGATATATAACAAATGAGAGTTTAAGTTTAATTTCGCCATGCCTCTAATTTTTTTTTTCAATTTTTAGTTATTAATTAATTTTATTATTCTCAATTTTATTTATTATTTTATTAGCATAACTTATTTAATATATTTACTTTTATTTCAATTTAATTAATTTAGTTATCTTCTTATTATAACTTATCTCAATTTAATTAATTTAGTTATTCACGATAAATTTAAATTGATTACTTTGCTAATAAAATATGATACTAACTCATTTATAATTCGTTAAAAGAAACCTTAAAAAATTTGAAGTTTTTCTGAATTAATTTTTTTAATATTATAAATTCATGCATATATATGTATTAGTAACTATATAAATAATAAATTAACGATCCCTCGTAACACTAGAATTTTATACTATTAAATATATAAAGATAAAAGATTTCAGATAAAAATGGATGATTTGTTAATTTATTCGACAAACTTGGTTGTTTCAAATTTCATTTTATTACATTTTGAATTAATTAAGAGCATCCTCATACATTTATTTTAGTTTTAAACATTAAGAATTGTATGGAACTAATCTATATTCTTTTAGTATCAGATTATGTTTTTATATTAATTATTTTATAGTATTCAAAATATGAATAATGACCAATTACATACTTTTATTTCTAACCCCTAAAAAAATTGTCTAGCTCGACTACCTCTATCTTCAAGAGTTTAACATTTTCGTGAATACATTACGAAAAAATATTAACACGATAACTCTGCATAATTTAATAAACATATATACTAATAACCTAAAACGAATCTACTAATTATTAACAAAAGAAGACTGCACACGTTTTTGTTTGACAGATAATTATAGTATTTAGACTTAAATAAATTAAATAGGAGCATCAGTTAGTTAATTAATTAATTCCTTGAAAGAAAATCTAACCAAATATTTTCTACGGGTTTGCAATTATGTCAAACGGTCACTCTCTTGCAAGATAAATAAACATTAGATGAGTTAATTAATTATTAAAATATTTTTATTACGTAGGTAATTCGATAATTAATGTATATTTGTAATGAAAAATATTATAATACTTTAGAATTATGCTTTAATTCCTCATTCATTATATTTTATATTTTGGGTTAAATTCATTAAACATCCTACAATTATTGAAGATTTTGATTTTTGTTCTATAATAGTTAAAAATTTTGAAAATGTTCCATAACTTTAGAATTTCAATCAGAAATTGTGTTTTTTGGAACATTTTTCGAAATTTTCAGAAGTTATGTGACGATTTAAATCAGAAAAAGTCTCATAATTTTGGAAGCTTCCAAAATTTTGGGATGATTTAAAAAAAAATTCAGAAGTTATGAGAAGATTTGCTGCGAAAAATTAGTTTTGGGATGAAATTTAAAATTTTGAGATTGCTATGAGTTTAAACTGAAAATTTTAATTAATTTGAAACAGAAATCGAATTTGACAAAAATTATAAGACTGAAAGTATATTTAACTCTTATAGATAATTTACTTTGATCGCCGATAAAAAATATTTTACTTATATAATAATCAAACTTTTAACTCGCCGTCAGTCTACTTTTTCTTTAACAAATTCTTACATGATTGATGTTAAACGAATCATAAGATCATCTCAACGTATTTTGTGAGGAAATAAAGAATTTTTTTTACTTATAATTGAAAATTAATATACTATTTTTTCCTCATAAAAAAATGAGTAGTACTCCCTCTGTCCCATAAACAAATTCACACTTTTTATTTTTGTCCGTCCCATAAACAAGTTCACACCCCAAATAAGGAAATATACACAAATCAATAACCCCACAACACACTTTAATTTTAAAATTAGCACCCATTTACAACTCACATAACTTACTTTATAATTTATTTATTACCTAAAAATATTAAATTACCCCTAAAAATAAAGTAAAAAGTAATTTTTTCTTAAATTTCATGTCTACCTTATAAAATTTGTCATTGGATGGAGGGAGTAATTTTAACATCATTCTATTGTAAGCGTTGGTCAACTTTCAGGCGTTAAGGCCGATAAAAGATTCTCAAGATTATGAATGCCCCCATTACTACTATTAGTTAATTGCTCATATACCCCCTTGAAGTTTAACTATTCTCTAATCAACCCCCAATCTTTTGGACGTGGTCTTCCGGGCACCTTCTCAATTTGTATTTTGTAGTAAATCCAAATACACAATTTTAATTACTCCAATTTCTAGTATGTCGTAAAAGTTAAGAGGGTAGAAATGATGCACAACTAAAAAGATAATTAAATCTTAATAATTAATAAATCATGAACCAAGAGAACTAAATGCACCATGAATTATGGAAGTGAAATTCCAACTAAAAATTAAAATTATTAGGCTACTTTAAAAGAAAATATTAAACTTTATGAATAAAATAGAACATGAATCAGTACGATACAAAGAGCTGTAAACTACAAGAATAAATCAAAAAAATGTATTTAATGCATAAAAATATTTGGGGAAAAAATTACCTAGCCATTATAAAATAATGGACTTTCTTATTACTTGTTTCAAATTTGTAATATCATGGTTTTCCAATTAGTGACAATTATCCTTGAATTGCATCATTTGGTGCACAAATGGGCGAAAAGGAAATATGAACAGAATTGGGGGACTATTGAATTAAAAAAAACATTGGTTAGGCAGGAACATGTCGACGAGCCGGACCAATGACAAAGCGACACGTCAAAGGAGGTGGTCTCTTGTCCTATATAATGTGGTTGATTCATGTCGTTTTGGAATTTTGCCATAATATTTGCAGACATTAAAGCATGATAATAAATTTGGATAGTTTATTTATTTCGTAGAAAAAGAAAAATATGGCCCTACTGTCATTTCCATCAAAATGCTTGTTTGCCATTCAATTTGCCTTTTACCACAATTTAATTCGTACTCTTTAAACTCTTCTTAATATTTTTTGGAAAGTTAAATTTGACATATGCACAAATCAAATTAATTTAATAAAAATTACTCCACCTTAAATTAAATTTAAATAAATCATAGAATCTGGGGTTATATGAAAATTGAATCCATTATCTAATATTCTCCAAATCTAGTACTATAAAAATAAAAAAATAAAAATTAATAGTTATAACAATAGATACTAAGTTAAATGTTGTTTTATAACAAATTTTTAGAGATAGAATGATACTAAATCCATACACCACAATGGTGTACCATTTATTATTTTGAGCTCAACGCTAAAGATGTTAATTTGAGTATTTTTTTTAAAAAAAAAACGCATGGGACCTAAATATAGAATTAATACTCCAAAAAAAATTTACAAAATGCCATTAAATTACATTAAAAATTAAGGGTAAATTTATAAAAATTCATAATATAATTATTCACCACACATTAAATAATAATATTTTTTAATTTACCTAGAGAAAATCAAATTGATACGTATCAAATGATCAGAAGTAATATTTTTTTTTTGCAATAAACAAATTTATGAAATTTTAAATTAAAATATACAGTGGGGTCATTAATTTGTATTCTTTCTCTTATTGAGGTGTGAATATAGGTTTGAGACAAGTTAATGAAGAAATGAAAACTTATTTATGAAATGACCGGGAGTATATATGCGTGTGTTTTTTATTTTTTTAAAATCAAGAATATCAAAGAAATAATTAAGATTTTAGCCTCTTTTTTTTTGGCCATGTGGTGTAACAAATATAGTTTAATTAATTGGATTCCATTATTTATTTCTTTATTAAGCAAAATAAACCTATAATTTTCTCAATTCAACTAGACAATTTGCAGAAAATTAGTAATTATTGCTGTCGATGTTTCCACTAAATTAGTACACCTGGAGACATATGTAAACCATTCTTTTTATATTTAGGGTGGGGATGAGGGTGACTTAGTCTTATTACTTAAATTAGGGGATGCCACAAATTATGACAACAAAGATTAGGATAACACGACATTATTGTTGCATGATTAGATTAATGTCTTGAAACTGAATCTTGAATGTTTAGTTAAGTCGAAAAGAATTTGAATATATACTCTATTTTTGACTCTAAATTTGGAGCTTCTACAGCATTGTATGTTAAAAATATATTATGTTAATTATCAGTTCACATGCAGTTTATGCACATGGATATAAAAATAGTATGTGTTAATGAAATAAAATCGAGACAAAATATATTACAGAAGCCATCCAATTTTATTTTGATCGATAATCAACCAACCGTTTACATGATTAATTAAAAAATAAAAACAATTAAGGGTGATTCTGGAGCACCTCCAAGTTTATTTATAGATTAAAATGGGGGAGAATGAGTAATTTTTTTTTTAAAAAAATAATTATTTTATTTTAATTAAATGTGAAGATTGAATGATAAATTAATCTAACCACTATAATTGTACCGGTGCACCTAACTGGACTCACAAATTAAACATTAATTTGGCTTTGATGGGCTTAATTGGGCCAATTCCAATGGGCCTTCCTTTGAGGCAAGTTTCAACTGATCCATTTCATATTGTCGCTAATTAAAATTAGTAATTTAGCCCAACGACTACAAGTATTATTGAGTAAATTAAATTCCCACAAAACGCGAGTATTTATTTCAAATTTGCAACTAGACTTAATTTAGCCTTAATCCGCACAAGTCCTTAAGTTGACCTCTTCCTTTTATTTACTTAATTAAAAATTTTCTCTAAAGATAAATGACAAAACCAACGCCCCGAGATCACGGAGGGATACTCCGTATCCCCATGTAAATACAACCCCCCCTCCAATTCTATTTAAACCTATGTATTGCTAGGGGTTTAAATTGCAAAGGGGCATGAAAATTGTAAAGGAGTACGGAATGTGCTCCGTGCGCCCGGGTGCACAGGAACCTCACTCAAGATAAATATTGTTGATTAATCTTAAGCCCTAAAAATATATCATAAATCTTTTGACAAAGATAGGTGTGGGATTGGGGCAAGTATGTTAATGAACCTTTATTTATAAAAAATAAATTATTATTTTTCTCTATAATAATCAACTTATAGTATAAATTCTTATGAATTATAAATAGACAGTAACTAGTATACTATCGGTTCCTTTTAATGAAAGGAACCGGTGCCCAAAAATTTTGTAAGTACGTAGATCACTTTATATAATAATACTCTTTTAAATCAATTGTATCACTCGTATAAATAATTAAATTACTATTTCGATTTTTTTTTAAAAAAGTGTTAATTCTCATCCAATTGTATCATATTTAAGGTAGTAATAACAGGTTATGTAGTAGTTCTCTTTAAAATATTATTACTCAAAGGGCAAGAAAGTCATTCATCCAAAAAGAATAAAAGATTTTGCCTGCAAATTTTTAGTAATTTGCAAATTTTGTTCCATTACTTTGAGTGACACATATTATTTACATAGTCTATATATACTAAAATAATGAAAATGTATGAAAAATATTCACAAAAATGGAAGGGTATAGAAATTGTAAAAGATGAAAGCTTTGCTTACAATAAGTAGTAGGTGTAAAGATGGAACTTCATAACACATGATATATAAGCATTAACAAAAATACTAGTGACATTGATATATATGAAGCCAAAATGAGTGTTGGTAACACACACAAACACACCCTTGATCTCATGGTTTATGACAGCTACACTGATGGGAAGAACTTGTTGAGATTGAGAGGGAGAGAGTAGAACTCTTCACTCCTCGTGTCCGTCTTGTAAGACCGGAACTTGTCCCACCACTGCATGCCTCTGTCTTTCCTCGTTGGGCTGTCTTTAGGGGGGAGCGTCACATCCAAGATCAATGCTAACAACCCAGCAACGAATGTTTCGGATGCAAAAGGGACGTTGATCATGTCGTTGAACTACCATTGAGGAGCACCAACCATCACAAAAAATGGTATGCAAACAAGTGAAATTAAGCTAGAGTATGTGTGTATTTAATAAGATGCTTACCCATCTTGCATTCGTGTGAACAGTCCCGAAACCTTTCTCGGAGAGATACTCGTTGAAGTATTGTGGTATTGATAAGCCCATGAAGATTGAGAAGGCAAGAATGAACTTTGTCCTAAAGCTGTTCAGATTGCAGAACTGTAGGAAACCAAGACCACCAGCACCTGCTCATGTTCATGCATAAATGGACTAATGAATTAATATGAGCCCAGAAATCGAGTGTCATGAGACGAATAACGAGCGTATTAAACGTACCAACATATGCAAATAGAAGGCAGTACAGAGCAGCAACGATGGGTGTGGGGATTGAAGCAAAGACAGCTCCAAATTTTACTGAGGTGGTGTAATAATGGTCAGCTTTGGAATATTCTGTATTTTGTAGTAAGAGGGAATTAATGATGATCAGATAGCTTACCAAGTATAGAGAAGAATATCATGAAACCAGCAGATATTTGTATCACTCTACGACTGCCAACTCGCGTTAATCCCAGCAAACCAGCATTTTCACTGCTCATTTAAAGAATCAGATTTGTGTCTTGATATGAAATATTATAAGTTAGAGTTTCTGTTGTGAAGAGAGCATAGACAAGCGTCTTACACAGACACTGATGATCCGGTCCCAGTTCCGAAAATCCCGGAGAACAATATGCCAACACCCTACAGTAACAAGAAGTAAATCAAACATGGAAGTTGAGAATTGCACGGGTAGCTAGATTTTTATTCTTTTCAAATAGACTTGGAGCACTTGTCAAGATTTTCACTCAGTTGAAGGTTGATGGTGTGGATTGATGATGGATAAAGAGAATAAAATGAGAGCCAAGTAAGGTTTTTCACCTGCCATCCAATGCCACGGCTAAGAACAGAATGCGGCAAAGGAGTCGCACTAGCATATCTCGACACAGCTATGAAAGCACCAGTAGACTGCCAAGAGAAGGAGAGAGACAAATTTCAGGATTAATGATTTTTAATATGAAGATTGATGAAGGAACTAAGAAGAGGTAGAGGTACCTCAACCAGAGCTACAAAAGATGTTGCCATCATGGCGAAAGATTCTCCAGCATTGAAAGTAGGAGCTCCCCATTGAAATGGATATGGGACTCTGATCCTGTTAATGCATGTATCGCTTATTAGCCCTGTCGACAGCAGAAGCTACATATTATTCAACGTTTGTTCTTACCAGGGAGCAGCACTTATGATCCCAGCTCGATCAGTTCTGCAGCTTAGCTGAGTTGCTAGTGCGGCGTTCTTGTACGCGCCGCCAACAGTGAGCAGGTGAGCATATATCCAGACAATGATCACTGTGAATAATACAGCGAAGCGATCAAAGACGGGACTTCCGCCTTTCATCAGACGTGGCAAGTACTGCAACAGGGCATTAGAAGAGCAAGATTAGGACATCTTCTAAAGAGAAAATCATGTTATAGAACATCTTACCTGTGAAAATATCACGAGTAAGACAAGCTGAGGCAGTCCGATCTCCACACACTTTGTAAGCTGTAGACAGAACAATGAGCTGAATATTAGTGATGCGAAAGCAGTGTTATGAAATTGTACTAAACTGAAAGATTCACATAAGTGCTACCAGAGGAAAGCCTAATTCATAGAGCCCAAATCCCGTTAGAGCAACCAATGGAACTGTTGACAGTGGGCTCATAAACCTGAGATTTAGAATGATGTAGTCAGTTTAGGTCATCTTTTACCATTGCATGTTCTTGTTTGGACAAAGATTGACCACAAAACACACATCACCTAGTAACATTCCGCCAAAGGCCACTGAAGCCGATGACAATCTGTAGAGTGGAAGCTACAATCATTGCCCCTTGAATTCCTCTCATAATCTTCCTGAATTTCTGTATATGAAAAGAATTCTAGCAATCAAATTAACTAAGCAAGCTTATAAGTTATACACAATCATGTGAGTCTCATTAATCACCTCTTGAGGATCCAAAACATCACTGTATCGGCCAGCCAAGACGATGGACAACGTAGCTGGGACGAACGTGTAAGAACCTCCAATCACAGCAGGCAACCGAGTCCCGAATAACGTCTGAGTTATTGTATTCAAACCAGCAACAAATTGCAGTGTTTGAATCATCAGAGCTTTCTCTTCCTAACACCAGTCAATTAAAATTCAATTAAAATCATTCAATGCTTCGAAATCCATCCAAAAATTCATGATCCTTACTTTTCCACCTCCCATTTGTGGAACCAAAAAGGATGGTATAAGAACAGTTGTGCCAAGCATCACAAGGTAGTGTTGGAATCCAAGCAGTATCGCCTCAGCTTCAACATTAATAGAAATAAAAATTTACTCGATCGAGTTTAATCAAACACGTGTGATATAATTCAGATAATTGTAGAAATCATAACGACTTACGCCATGGAGGAGGGCTGGTAATGCAGTAAGAGACTCCGGGGAGCTGATCTTTCACCGGATGTGGCTGCAATTCATCCTGCTTTGGTGGTGGCGCAGCTGCTCCGCCGCCGGCCATGATTTCTGCTTCCTATCGTTTTCTCACTCACTGCAAAATCAAAGCACTCAATATTTTAACCCTAAATCTCTGCCAAATTCCAATTACAACTCCTCAAAACAGAATTAGGAAGAACGCTAATTAAGGGAGCATGAAAATTAAAAGCATGCAATGCAAAGTTACAGCAATATTACCAAACTTTCAACTCACAATTAAAGCGAAGAATAGTGTATTACAGCAAAAAAGGGATTGAAATGGAGAAATTCAAGAACAGCATAAAGTATAAATGGGCCAAATTCAAGGCGAGCCGAGAAGAAAATGTGAAAAGAAAGGAGAGAGAGAGTGGGTAAAGGAGAAAAAGCAGAGGTGAGAGAAAATAACTGAAAATGCCCTCTGCAACACCTTCCTTGGGAATCACTCTCATCTCATTCATGCAATTTCAAAATTAATTATTTCTTTAATTAAAACCCAAAAAGAAAATAACAATTTGCATTTTCTTAAGCACTTCGCTTTGTTCCTCCCTCAAGTTAAAAGATAAAGTTGATGAGCATCTGCCACCTTTCTTACACTAAATATTTATCCATTAATTTATTATTAATATTCTTTTATGCTGCAAAACTTTGCACCCCAACGAATCAAAGTTCAGTATCAGTCAATACATGTTTGAAATTCAGAATTTCATTTTTCTCTTTTATATAAAAATATAAATCATACAACAGTTTAATGCGTGTTTATTGAAATTGAAATAGTGTGTGAATGAAATCAATAATTGAATATATCGAGAAATGAAGAAGCGAGTACGGTTTCTAGGCCTGGAATTAGGTTCCCAGCTGCACTAACTCGAGAGCTTCAAACGTACACCTCTGAGAAAGTAGACACGTGGCGGGATGTAACTGGATTGGACTCAATTGCACGGTAAAGTTACTGCATTGGATGCTGCTGTTTACTGGAGTGGCAAGAAACCCGACCCGATTATCACAACGAAAATCAAGGCCCAGAATTGTAAGGCGGAATTAGAATTGGGCTAAAAATAGTATGTGGGCGGATTATTAATTGGAGTACTAGCCCATTAGTTAAATTGAGCCCTTTTAGTGCTTCCATTTTTGTTTCTTCAATGTTCTCCTCTTCGACCTTACACAATTGTACACAATTAATCCGTATTCCATGTGTGTAAATTGTAATAAGGATGTAATTTAAGGAAGAAATTACAGCGTAAAATGATTAAAACAAAAAATTGTAAATTTGTATAGATACTGTTTTGATATTTGTATTAGGAACACCAAAAATACACGAGTTCGGAGTAATAATTTAATAAAAAGTTGATTAATTAAGGAAAAAGTGATAGAGGCTAAGTAAATTATTTTACCAATAATTAAAATTATAACATTTTTAATATAATTTTTAAAATGTAATAACTATTTTGAAAAACATAAAAACGATAACAGAAGGTCTGAAAGTGTTAGTAGTATAAGAGAATGGGACGGGTGAAACCAATTTTTTTTTCTTAATTAGTTATAAATTTTTATTAAAAATATTATATTTATATATTTTTTAAATGTTGTCGTTTTTATTTTGACAATAAATTATTTATGAAATAGTTAATTATATTATTATCATTTTTCATTATTAAAATATCATCACTTTTTATTTATTTCATATTAAATCATTCTTTGAAAACCCAAAATTTGCCAAGAAGAATAGTGTTTTGAGGAAAAAGTTTTTGATTAAAAAAGGGAATTTTTTTTTTCTTTCTAAAACTAGAAATAATGGTTTAAACTAAAAAAGTGGAGTAATTAATTTTGAGAGGGAAAATATTTGGACAGCATGAACCCTAAATTTGCAGAAAATGGAGTAATTAAATTAAATTAAATTAAATATGATAGAAATAAAAAAGTTGCACTCATCATCAACTGTCTTGATTCATCCACGCAAAATCTGAATCCAAAGAAAAGTTTCCACTTGTGCTCTTCTTCTCCATCTCCATCATTATTTTACACAAATGGCAACTGAGGTTTCTGTCTCCATCTCCTTGCACTGCCACTGCCATCCCCACCACCGCCATCTCTCCGCCGCGGGGCACCACCACCCTTTTCTCCGATTCCCCAAGCGCAACCGTTTTAATCTCTCCCTTATCCAAGCATCTTCTCAATCTCCGTCTTCTTCTTCTTCTCCTTCTCCGTCGTTTCAGAACCCACTTCAGAATGGGCGTTTCCTAACCAACGAGGAGCTCGAGAAGCTCGAGTTCATTGGGAACTACAGCTACCACGAAGAACTAGAATCTGGGCTTCTCTGGGTTCGCGTGATGAGGGAAGAAGAAATGGACATGACTGCGACTTTGCTGTCTGAGTCTTTTGCGGAGTCAATGTTGATGGCAACGGGTTATGTGAAATTGCTTGAGTTCTTGGTGAAGAATTACCTGATTGAGAGGAGAGAGAGGAGGCCTCACAATGCTACGCTTCTTGGGATCTACAGGGAGAATGGGGAGGAGGATTTTGAGTTGGCAGGGACGGTGGAGTTGACTTTTGATAGTAGGGGAGCTAATGCCAATCCACCCACACCTACTCCTCCCAAGAACTCTCCCTATATCTGTAATATGGCTGTCAGGAAGCCACTTAGAAGGTACTTCTTCTTGATTTCTTTTCTTATTATTACTTCTGTCTGTTCTGTTCTTCAAAGGTTGGTTTTTATGGAATCTTTATCTCTCTTGATGTGAAAAAATTGAACTTCTTTCCAATAGCTTCATTATGCTTGTTTTTGAGTAAGATAAATGTTGGGGTGCGATTTTAAGTGAGCTGTTCTCATAAGATTTTTATTTTCATGTTGGATGTAGAATAATCCTATTGACTTTATGTATTGGCTATGTATATGAGGATCAACAAAATGTATGAGTTGAGGTGGAGCTTGTGATGATTTGGAAATATGAATAAACTTTTGGCATGATTTTTTACTATCTCATCCTTTGTTTTCTTGTTCTCATTATCTGAAACTTTGCCTAATGATGTTTTCAAGGAGGGGCATTGGATGGCATCTGCTGAGAGCGGGTGAGAATCTTATTACAAAGATGAGTTCCTCCAGGGAGGTCTATCTGCATTGCAGGATAATCGATGAAGGTCCATTCAACATGTACACAAAAGCAGGTTATAGCGTTGTTGGGACGGATACCATCTTGACCTTGTTAAAGTTGCAGAGGCGTCGGCACTTAATGCGCAAAGACCTTCCCACCTCTGACGATGCTTCTTCACCAGATAATTCTAATGAACAGCTTACATGAACTGGATGTATAGAAATGACATTTTGAGGTAAAGAGCAATAAATTATGTCTAAGGTTTCTGGCTACAGATTTATATGTATTTGCAAGTCAACTCTCTTTTTCACCTGTTGGGAAGTGTTGCTGTACACTATACAGGCCATGGAAATAGAATGTATCTATTTTAGATTTTGTGTTGTTTTGACTGGGGATTCAACACCAGGCATTTGTATGCTGTCATTGTACATTAATCATTTAGACTGGTTTAATCTAACTTCAAGAGATGTTATGTTCCAAAGTATTGGCTTGAACCTCAGTTTATTATAAGTCTAATATGGCTTCAACATTCTGATTATATATCTTAGGTGCTAAATAAATGTGAATGCCTACACTTGTATCAGCTTTAGTTTACCTATCTGACTTAACTAATTTTTTCCATTTTGTAGATTTATGAATTCATCTTATCTCCTTGTAGTCCAATCATTACATCAAGATGCAAGTAACCATGAAAGGATTGATAAAAGCTATATCGTGTTCTTTATCGCATAGACTCTTCACCAAGATGATTTTAACAAAACACGACAGAATCAATAGTTGAGAGTATGACAGATACATGAGGAATGACATACTATCCTTGGACTGCTCTTGAGCTCTAATTATTTTGTTTGTTGAGTAATTTTAAATTACTTAGAAAAAATATGCCATCTGAATCTGTGTTGGGTTCTATTGACGATTCAACTTCCATTATGTCGGAAATGCTGATTTCACCCTTTGAAAAGTTCTGTATGTGAAGTATTTGGTACATCGTGTGCTCCAAATTTGGAAAATCTTTGGGTTAACCTCTCTGTAGAATGCCTTATTCTGTCCACACAGAACAAATCACATTAGAATCACAGCATTCTGAGTGTATGCATTGTCATTCCCAATCCTTTAGAATTGGTGTACAGGATCAGTTGGAGTTCTCTCACACATTCCATCATTGACGGCCTCTCTTGACTGTCTATTCTGATGCAGCGTAATGCTAGGTTTGCAAACATGGTAATTGACTCCAATGTGTATGAACTCCGTCCCATTTCAGGATCAATCACCCGTTTCAATCTCTTCTTGTCATGCAATATATGCCTAACCTGTGGAATTTCATGTGCATTCATTTCATATTGGAAATAATCTGGTTAATTCTAGGATGTTCAGGATGCCGGTACCTGGAGTACTAAGTTTTGATCACTTGGTCCTTGGTTCAGATCAACTGCCCTTCTTCCAGTCAAAAGCTCAAGTAAAACGACTCCAAATGCGTAGACATCACTTTGCAGAGTGAGTTTCCCTGTCTGTTGCAAGGTAGACATATCCATTGCTCAGTCCCCTCTTGCCATTTGATAAGTTTAGAGTTAGAATTGGACCCCCTGTTTCTTAGTTTCAAATTCGTATCTCAAGAAATGAATTTTAGCTAAAAAGAAAAAAAATAGAGGCTTCCTCCTTGATGCTTTCTATAAGAACCAACTTAGGGACTGAAATCCTAGATTTATGAGATGTAGGAAGCTGTTACATAATTAGATAAGTTAATACTTGGCATGCATCTACTTGTTGTAAAACTAAGTAGTATTCTCAGAGGTTTTAGCCTTATTCATAATCATTGCATCATTTCTTTCTTTAATATAGATCCATAGCAATATAATACTCATAGTTGTATAATCACTGAAAATATCTACAGAAGCAGCATGATGAACAAAGGATTTGATGTAACTTTGTATCCAATGCGTAATGGTCTAAATTAGAGGCCATTTTCAATAAGGCATGTTTCCGACACCCTCGTATGAGAACTTTGATTAGATAGTTATATCAAACTGTTCTAAGTATAAATCATTTTAATATCTACATCTCATCTTATTAATGCTGCTTTGAGTGATCTTTGCAAAATGTATTGGTGCCAGTTATTGATGTGAAAATTATATTTCATCTTGTTGTAGAAAGAGCCATACCAAGGTATACTCTGGATCGAAATAGCCAAAGGTACCGAGCACTGTAGCTGTAACACAAGTTTCCTGGCCTTCTGGCATTAACTTTGCTAGCCCAAAGTCTGATATCTGCATGTAGAGCATCTCATGATAAGCATTTATACTCTCTTACATCATCGTGATGAAGTTCTACCAAAAAAAAAAAGGTGTTGGATTATAACTAATTGTTACCTTTGCTTCATACTTGTCATCAAGAAGAATATTGGTGGATTTAAAGTCTCTATGGACGATAGGAGTTCCGACATCAGGACTTGAATGGAGGTATGCAAGCCCTCTTGCTGCTCCAAGAGCCACTTTGAGCCTCAAAGGCCAATCCATCTTTACATCTCTGATTCCTGGAGAATCATTCGTAGATTGACAGGCTATTATGGGGATGATCAAATGTGAGAAAGGGAAGAATCAGCCCAACATTAGCTCTGTACTAACTAACCGTTTAAGTGATCTTGCAGGTTCCCTTTGTGCATATATTCATATACCAAAAATCTTTGCTTCCCGTCTGCGCAGTATCCTATTAAGTTTACAAGATTGGGATGGTCCAATCTGCTCAAGATATCAACCTCCACCCGGAACTCCCTCTCTCCTTCAGCTTCTTTGAATGGTGGTAGCTCCATTTTCTTGATTGCCACAACCTGTTTGAATCCCAAAATAGTTCATTATTTGAGGTATTGTGTTTATGTTTTACAGTTTGGTTTGTGATGTGCAGAAACTCCCGTTAAGTTAGAAACGTACCTCCCTTGACCTTAGAGTGGCTTTATACACTCGACCAAACCCCCCCTTCCCGAGCAGATTGTCATCGCTGAAAGAGCGTGTCGCCTCTTCCATTTCTTTGAGTGTAAATACTGCTGATGCATTTCTTCTCTTTGCAGCTGGCTTTTTGTAGTCGATTTGCAAGCGCTCGACTGGCTTATATACCCCTGAAAGACGATAAAACACTATAAGGAAGTGATCAGGACAGGACAAGGAGTGGGAGAACACAGAAATGTACAGAGATTGATCTGGTCGTCGGACTTGCTTCTCCTGCGCTTGTTCCACGCAGAGACCAATCCAAATGGCATTCTCGTCTCTCCGGTTGTACTACAACACATGAAAAAGCATCGTCAGGTGCATGAGAGGTGTATATGGTTTTTTATGAAAGAAGTTGCGAGTATAATGTTGGAAAGTGAGATTATATTGTTTAGTAGTACGAGAATCCATATATGAGTATGTATAAAGCAAATGAGAAGTTAGCTTTGTGTGCACTTAGTTCCAACAACCAGGATTTTTCACTTGAAGTTAAAGAAAATAAATAAAAAATCAAATATTGGAGTATTTTTTTCTTGCTTAACTTTAGGTGGGAGTATATTGATTAATGTGGGTGATTCTGAAAGTGAAAGATAAACTGCTAATTCTTGTTGAATAATTTTTCCACCAATGTAATAGTTCTACCATCGAATGTAATAGTTAATGTAGTTGGGTGGTGATTTTCACATTCATCGTTTTCTCCTGTCACCATTCTGGTTGTTCTTTAAATATTTTATTATTATTATTATTTACACAGAGACTTGGTCTGATTTTGATAAATTTTCTTGATTTGAGCTAATCTTAAATTCGAACAAGAATTATGTGGGCAGCAAATAATTTGTGATTCTCACTAGAATTTCCTTGTTTGTGTGGCCTATTTTCAAGAAACGAATCAACAATTTCCATTTGAAAACAGAGTATTTCAGAGTTTCAAGAAACGAATCATCAAAACGATGAATAGTGGCACATGTTCTCTCTCATCTCTCTTACTATATCTTTCCACCATGAAAAGTAATTTTCATATCCAGATACAGTCAAAGAATTCATTTATTATGTAATGTGAATACTATGAGCATTTATTCCCATACTTAAATATTCATTTTAAAACATTATTTTGAATTTGAATAAATTTGGAGGCATAAGATGATGTATACTGAAAATCTGAAAAGCATAATTTGTTTGCATCCATAAAATTTAACATACCAACTGCATAACCCCTCCCTTTTTTTGCACATATCACAATCAACAACAATAAAAGGAAACCAAATGATGTGGATGGGTGGATGCATCAACCAAATGAATAGTTTCTTCGACCTAGCTGCCCTGCAAAATCATCCACAGCCAGCATAGCACAGGATGCTGATCCAGTCGAGCCCTTGTATCTGCAATATCAAACGTATACGTATCATTTTACGAATATAATCTGCAATTGCATAACAACTTCCACACAATCTGAATTAAAATGACTTACAATCCAACCAAAAGGAATCCCGACGTCTGCATCACAATAGCACCTTCACCAGAATGCTGTGAACTGTTCATGCACCTTGCGCAGAACCAACTCTCATGAACCGTGGTGGCTACATCTGTTAAACAAGAATCGAGCAATAGAAACAAGTGAGCATTGAGGGTATTAGAAAGAGAGTGAAGTGTGTGTGAAATAGTTCTCCCATTCTATAGAAAATGATGCTGAAATCTTACGACACAATCACACGAGTCAAAGCAATAGAACCAACTCACATTGGTTTAGCCCGATAAAGAACATCTCCTTTTGGAATTTGTTTCTCTTAACCAAACTCACAAATTGACTTATATCAATAGGATCAGCTTCTATACCCTCTTGCTCTGCTCTGCAAGTAAGAAATCAAGCTTCAAAGCTATGGCTCTTGTGAGCATGACTGGAAATTAAGAGGCAATGAGATGTATAGGCTATCAAATTAACTATTTAAATCAATATCATATTCAAGCATGAAACATTTGAGTTGTACAAGGGAGCAAAGCATCATCCTAAACTCTCCAAATAACATTCGAATTCTTTTCATAAAGCTGTATCATTCAAATGGATGGAATTCAAGTTAACCAACACTAGTCACATCTGATAATCAGCCAAATGCAAGAAACAAGTGGCATTTTTTTCAACAAAAAAAAAAAAAAACGCAACTTGTAATCTTAAAGGACCTAAGCTCAGAGCTTGTAATCTTTAATCATGTAAGCATACATGGTGCAATGAAGACTTGGAAAGTTCTCCAAGAAAGTGAAGAAAAACAAGTCAGACCACAAACACAAGGTACATTACTCGTCGTCCAAATCCAGTGTTGGTAGCTTGGCAGAAGGCTACCGGAAGCAAAAGTCGAGAGCCACACGTGGCGATTCTACCTGGAGCCACATAAGGCAGTTCCACAAGACAGTTCAACCTAGAGCCACATAAGGCGGTTCCACAGGACAGCTGCATATGGCAGTTATCCCAGTCCAAAAAATACCACCGGTGCAAAACCCCACATCAACATCCAGAAATAACCAAAATTGTGTTGCAGCTTACATGGTGGATAACAGGCGAGAAGGTCCAGTTGGATCATAGTTAATCAATAGAGCTGCTTTCAATGGCTGGCCTAGAAATTTGCATTTCATTAATCCATTATGAACAGAAATTGCATTTTTAAGGAGAAAACAAGCAAAGATTGTTAAATGATCACTTCATCTAAAAGATTAAAAAATTAAGCTTATAGAAAGTTTAATACTTAATCAAGATACTCTAACAAAGATCACCTGAAGATCCCACATTAGTATACACCCACTTCTCCCAAAGTCTTCGAACAACATTCCACTCCATTCCACTCCTAAAACCATAAAAAATCAACAACATTTAAAAGAAGTTGCTCAGGAGTAATTTCATCGAACAGTTCATATGCAGTCGGGAAAACAAAATCGATAAATTAAATAAAAATTTTACATTTTCTTAAAATCCTTTAAAAGAATAGTTGGTAATGGAGTGAAACAAAGGAAGAAGTATTATTACATTGATGGTACGAGTGCAGTTGCATCCGCAGTCAGGGATGACAATTTGGCCACCACTATTTGGCGCGGAAGCCCCATTTTCACAATGGAGTGGGCCTGATCATAGTGGTTTTGTGTGGATTTTAAAACGTTCTTTAATTTTTACAACATAATAATACATCAAATTTTTATACTCTTCTTCCGATATTTTTACCTATATTTATATGAGAATGGAAATTGATAAATAAAGTGTATAAAATAAATAATAAAATATTATCATTAATAAAGTGAATAAAAATACGTAAAATAACCCAAAATAGAAAATATGCAAAAATACGTGGAACGAAAGGAGTGTTTTATTTTACTAGTTAGGAGTATTATTTTTGTCCTAGAATCCTAAGGATTAATTTAAAAAAAAATATAAACACCAAAATTATAGTTTCAAATTCTAGAATCAATTTGTACTAGTTACCACCTAGAGACGTGAAATGGTAATGGGATTATTGTTTTATGTCGCATTTCACCCTTGAATCGAGTATCGAGTGACTCATGTAATTACTTTTTCTTAAATTAAGATTATATTTTTTAAGGATTAAATGATCACTTATAAAGGTGGACATATTAAGTATTTTTGAAACCACCAAATACGTCCGAATTATGGTGCAATTAGTGATATTTCACATAAATATTAACAAATTTTAAACGTTGTAATTTTAATTGTTATTTAAACCAAACTCCCTCTTTTATATACTACTAATTTAGATAGATGGATATGCGTACATCCGGTGGCTTTTTTGCCACAAATTAAGAGGCTCATACATTTCTTTTCTAATTGTAAATGGAAATGAGTAATAAAAACATACAAAGCAGAATTTGTCTGTATTAAGCACAATAAGGGTGACATCTCACCATTATTAAAAAACTATATAACCTACTTGATAAATTAACCATATAATAACACACCACCACAAGTTATTGTGTTATAGCAGAAGGAGATTTTCCAGATAAGGGAGGAAATCGCTATAGCATTTTGGTTCATAGTTATTGAGAATCTTTTCAAGAGTATCCTTACTCTTGTCATACAGCAGAAAAGCAGTCTTACCCTCGCTCACAACTTTAAGTAGGATCTCATTTTCACTCAATACACACACCGGTCTGGGGCAGTATTCCGGTTTGTAACTGGATAAACATTCCTCCTTCGACTCCATCCATCCATCCTTCCCATCATTGCTAGTAACTTTTTTCATAATCTTAAACCCACTGTACCGCTGCACCCAATTGCTGCTGCCAATGAACAAACAAAGATAGCCCCCAAGCGAAGTCAAGTATAATTCACTAGTTGTACAATTTGTTGGCAAAGGGAGTGTCTTGAAATTTTCATTCTTGCAATCAAAACAAATTACTCCTCTTGGTTTCTTATGGACCTCCTCTTCCATATCCACGGTGCAATCCATTGCCAGCCAATAAATAGATCCATCAACTTAGACAGCATCACCAGGGAAATAGTTCCCCCAGGCACCTTTCATCTCTTTCACTTCACCCCATTTGTTGCCTCTGCAGGAATACACATCATAACATTCCAAATCAGCAATTACTATCTTATAATCTTTCATCAATGGATCGTAATGCATTGCATGAATTGTTGTTCTATCCGATTCTGCCAGAGGACTATACAACTCCCTGTACGCTCTACAGGATGGATTCCACAGCAAAATAATAAGGAGGCACACCGTCTTCACAGGGGCAGCATTTCAAATATAATCCGTCACAACTGCAAAACATCCACATATCACTGAAGTCATCATATTCCCTTGAAGGTTCGTATGCCGACAAAAATTCAATACAGTTGTTTCGGAGCTCGACAATATGCAGTTCTTTGCAATTATGTCGTGGGTTGGGATAAACCAATAGATGATTTCGGGAGGATAAATTCGAATTCTTGTAGCGTTGGAGATGAATATCAGCGAACACTGGATCAGAAATAGTGGCCTCCCACTGTTTGAAAACCACCCTGAATCTAAGTAAATCCTTCACAGGCAATCGACAAAAGATGTTCTCTATTATTTCAGGTGGAACAACACTTGAACTACCACCACATCTCTGCATTTTCTGTTTCCGCCTTCCAACATCACTGCCTTCTGATTCAAACTCTAGAGCTAATTTCATAGAATTCAGAGCTACAACAATTATATAGCTCCAATTATGGACTAATTTCATTAAAACAAGAAAAGAAAAAAGCCAATCATAAATTAAGTGACAGGCCTCCAAATGAGACAAAACCAAATCCTAACCCATGCTATGAGATCGATATTAATTATAAAAAAAAAAAAGAAATTGAGGCTCAAATTCAACCAAAACCAGACCAATCAAATTAATTAAAGTGGTTCTTGGATTATAAAGGAGAATAAGAACAGTTCAACCAAAACAAATTCAACTGCAATCTCAACACTATATTCATACTTAAAGAAGACACACCTCAGAAATAAATAGCTTTCATCAAGTTATGATTAAATATAAAAATAAAACAGATTAGAGCAGATTAAAATCTCACTCTGAAACGATCGACAACACAGCAGGAGCGAAGCTTTTGGCAAAAGGAGAAACTAGGGTTTTTATAATTTGATAAATCAACTAATTTGGGTTTGGGCTATCAACTAAGACCCTCTGAAAAATCACATCACATAATTTATTTAGAACTGAAACTGATTTAATATATTAGTATTAAAATTTTATTTACTTTTCAAGATAATTAAATTTATTATATTTGCAAGATTAAAAAGATTAAATAATGCATATGAATTTAATAATGAGTTGGTCTTCCGTGTCCCGATAACACACCGTTCGACTTTAGAATTTAATATTATGGGTAATTAAGGGTAGATTTGTTTTGTTTTAAGGGTATACACTTTAATTAATAAGGATACACCATTTTATTTTAGAGAATATACACTTTTTATTAATTTTTTTTATTTTTCTTCAGAAAATAAAAGGTACACATCGTTATACAATATATATATATATATATATATATATATATATATATATAATTTAACACAAAATTCTAAAGGCGCACGAAGTGTGGTCCGAGTGCACACAAGTGTTTTGTTCTAAGGGGATACACTTTAATTAATAATGATCCTAATTGATAATATCTATTAATCAAATTAAATATATTTTAATATGTGTGTTTATCTATCTATAAGGAAACTTAAATTTCTATTTTTATCTTTAAAAGTTTAAATTTTTATTTTTATCTTTAATTTTCTTTCAATTTTAATTTTAACCGTCTATTTAATATTTTTTTTATCTCAACCATTAACCCCTATTTATATCAATAATATGTTAATTTTAATTAATAATATAAATTTGGTAAATATTAAAAATATTTTTGATATATTTAAGAAAATTATACATTACATTGGAGAGCTGAGAGTCGACATGTCAATAAGAAAAACTTTTCCTATTGTATAATTATATTATATTATATGCATGCGAGTCTAGTTTCTTCAAGTTTTAAGATTAATTATATATTTGTGCCTATACTTTATTTAATTGAGATTTTTTTTAATTTAATTTGTTTTTATTATTATTTTTTCAATTCTTTTATTTCATACATATTAAATTTATACCTTTCGAATATATATTTTTTTAATTTTTCAATAATTTTTTTAGTTGTCAAATTATTTTTTTCATTTTAATTTTTTTATTATTTCCATTATAATTTTTTATTAAAACTTATATTAAATTTATTAATATTATTATTTTGATGAGGTGTATTTTCTATTATTTTTTTATTAATTAAAATTTAATATAGATAAATACATATATTTATTTTAATATTTATTCTATAATTTTTCTTTTTACTTCTTAATCTTTATTAATTAGTAGGTGTATTAATTATTAACTACTTTTTTTATAATATACTGAATTTTTTAAAATTAATTATTTAACATTGATTGTTTATAAATATGGGGTGTATATTTACTATAAAAATTTGGGATTATTTGGGGTTGCATCCTGTGTACATGTAGGTTTATAGAATAAAAGTTAATGTTAGTAGGTAGTTATTATTTTTAATTTTAATTATTTTATTTTATTTTATTTAATATTAAGATTAAATAAATTTGAAGGTATACTCATGTAATCCTATTAATTATGCTACTATTAAAAACGGCAAAGTCAATTTTACTTGTCAAAGTAAAATTATATTTTTCGATTTTAACTTAAATTTCGTTTTCATTTGTCGCATATTAAAATTTGCTATATTAGAAAGAAAACATAACATCAATTTTCATACCTAAAAGTACATGTTAATTATAAATTTATCATTCTCAACTAACAGTCATGACATACTTTATAATTTATTTATTAACTAAAATTACTATATTAACCTTCCAAAGTCAATAAAATTGTAAAAGATAATCTATTTTTAAACTTCGTGTCTACATTAACTGTGAACTTCCGGAGCATTATATTATAAATTCAAATTTTACTCTTCAAAATAAAATTATAACTTTACAACCCTTGTAATACGTGTGATTTGTAATATATATATATATATTAAAAAGATATATACATAGCTAAATATATTTAATTGTAAAATAATTTTAATACAAATTGTTTATGGATTATAACATTTGAGTTGTTTACAGAGTTATCTCATATCTTCAATATCCTCATATTTAATTTATACCTCATAATATATATTTTTTCTAAGGATGAGGAACCTTTAAATTATATAACCATTTACATTTTTTTTATATTGTATTGTTATAGGAGTATTGTAATTCAAGTATACCATTTTCTAACCACCTAAAACTACATGATAAATCGTGATTTAAAATTAATTGTTAAATTGAACCGTGCATGACAATACAATTTACATTTTGTTAAAATAACCACGGAAATACACCGTGATCATCCCTAGTCAAGTATGTTCTCCTTCTATCCCAAGTAGAGATTTAGGTCGTGTGTCAAATAAGTTTTACATTAATTTCCCATTTTTTATAAATAAGATCTGCACAAAATTATGAATATCATTATATTAGATCACACAACACTTACACAATTATGCACTAAATATAATCAAATTAGAATACTCCCTTCGTCTGCTTCAAAGAATTTCATTTTTTTTTTGTTTTGGACGTCCGTCTCTAAGGATTTCATTTCCCTTTTTACACACATAAAATTCACGCACATCTATTAATACAATAAAAATATAGAGTCTCACATCACTAATATAAGTACACATTATATATTAATAATACCACTTAATCTATATTTAAAAAGTAAATGGACCCTTTAAGGCAGACTAAGGTAGTATTAACCCACTACTCATCAAAGTAACTTATCTCTTCATCTACATCAAAAAAAAAAAACGAACCAAAATGTTTGATCGTATTGTTGCATGGAGTATATAATTTGTTAAATTCAGACAAAGAGGCAGGTAAGATATTAATGTAGATTTAAAGAAAAGGAGGTCCTTCAATTCTTTTGCTATTCAAAATGGATCAGACACGGGTAGTTGCACCACAAACATTAATTAATGCACTCTAAATATTATGCGATGCTTCCTCATTTTGTTTCCTTAATTAATAGTAGTATCTAAATAACTACCCCATCATTTACATATGTAATCTCGTCTCATGTATTAATTCCAGCTCTAAAATCAGTTGAATTAGTTTCTATAACACGTTAATTAGTTACACGTGCATTTTCCCTCCATCCAAACACTATTTTATATTCTCTCCATTCCGAATAAGTTAGCACATTTTTTTGCACGGATATTAAGTTATTTAATAATTTAATGTAAAATGAATTAAATTGAAGTGGAAAAAATAATATTTAATTTGTAATAGATAGTTATATTAAAGGTGTATGTGGGTCTATTAGAATAAATTAATTATTTTCGGGTCTCATATATTAAAAAGAAAATGTGTCGATTTTTATGGGAGTGAAATTCTATGGAGAAAGTATTATATGGAGTATACGAAAAAGGCATGTTTATTTCAAGATTGTCTAAATAAAAGGAAACTCTTCTACATTATTGTTGCATGTTAAAAAAAAGGTGCCCATAACTTATTCGTCATATATTTTCTAAAGCATCAAGCTTTCTTTTGGAATGCATGCATTTAATCACGAGAAGAAAAAAAATGTTTTTTTTTAAATTTTTTTTATTTATGTGACTATGTATGGAAAATGTAAGGTATTAATGAGATAAAATATTGATTTAAATAAAATGTAAAAATAAATTATATGTTTTTAGTATTACAGTATTATAAGAACATTAATATTTAATTTTCAGTAAATTTCATTAAAAGTGTTCAAATAATTAATTTTAAAATTGAACATCAAAAGAAGTTAAAATTTATTAGCAAAAATAATGAGTAGTAGTATTAAATAAGAGTATGTTGTAATTTGTATATTAATTTTTAGTATATCAATTTGGGAGGCTTACTTGATGACCCGTGGTCACCCCTACTCCCTCATATACTCCCTCATATGAGAGGGTCATGGTGACCACGGATGATCTAAGAATTACCCTCAATTTAGATTAAATACATTAAATTTTGCAATAGAAATTCGATTGGAAGACGGTTGGATGAAAATAAATGTTAGGTAGTTGGGGCAACACAGTTTTCATTAAATGTGGTAGCGAAACTCTAGCTTCACATAAATTTTTAGTTTTAATCTAAGTGAAAAAAAAAAAACCAACAACAAAATGCATATATTGTAGCAGGATAGATGGAGTACAAGAATTAATTTAATGACGATAGACACAATCGTACGGCGTAGGATGTCCTATTACATTTTGGTATTATATCTTCTGTTACACGCTGTAGATGAGTGATACGTGTGCGAGGAGGAAAATCTCAACATTTCCCCTTAGAGTTGATTGTTAGGGTATAGAATAATCTATCCTATGTGTCAATCATTCAACGGCTTGTAACAGGAGATGTAACACCAAATATAAGAGGAGATCCGAACCGCCTACGGCATAGGATGTTACAAAGCACCTAGGGTTAATTTACGTATTATTTATATAACTATCTTGTGACTATAGAAGATGATACATCAAAATGAATTATTATAGTACAATAGACATGACTTATACGACATTTCGAAGCACCTTAGGCGAGTTATATGAAAAGTCTCTCTTACATGTATCAATTGTCCAATTAATAGCCATACAAGATGATACACAAAGATACAATAATCGCCACCATACCACATTATGAAGCATCTTTGGTGAGTCTATATAAAGAGCCCTTCTTACAATCTCAAAACACCACACCCCTCTGTTTCTCTCTGATTTTAGGGCATTCATTGATATAGGAAAATGGGATCAAAGATAGAAGTGGAGGTAGAGTTGAAAAGTGGTGTAGAAAAGATATGGAATAGCATAAGGGATTCAATCACTGTCTTCCCCAAAGCAATGCCTCATATGTATCAAGCCATTCAAGTTCTTGAAGGTGATGGTAAGTCCGTCGGCTCTGTTCGTGAGGTTCACTATCCACAAGGTACACACTTGCATCATTCTCTCTCAGCTCCTACGTATAACTATAAGGGTAAATATCAAAATTGATCCTCTAAATATGACATTTTCCAACTTTAGTTCTTTATCATTTGCAATTCTCAATTTTGGTCCTTTTATGTCCAGTTTTAGTCCTTTATGTTAAAAATATCCAAAAATAGTTCGAAAGTGTATACATTTAAGACGGTGGACCAAAATGATCAAATTTTGAAAAAATAACCAAAATGACTACAACTGAACAAAAAAAGATCAAAATTGAGAATTGCAAATGATAAATGATTAAAGTTGAAAAATGACATACTTATATGACTGATTTTGATATTTACCATAACTATAGTCTCTTGTGATATAGGCATATATGAGACATGCTATGATCAGAAGCATATTTTAATGTGTCGTACAAACATTCTTTCATATTAGACTTTGTCTTATAAATTTAAGTCGATTTTAAAATTATTTTGAGAAAAAGAAACATAATAAAAAATGAAATTTTAAGAAAATAACATAAAATTACTTAACATACAAGCAATTTATGTCTTTGTATGAAAAAAAAAAGAAGAGCAAAGTATTCCTCATAATGTGTTCGCATAATTAGTTACTCTTAGCCTTTAGTATATTAAAGACTATAATTGTGTTTTCAATATATATAAGGAAGATAATTTAAATGTTGTAGGATTATCGGATATATCATCAATTAAGGAGAAGATAGAATTGGTGGAGGAAGAGAAGAAGAAGCTGAGTTACAGTGTGATAGAAGGGGATGTGTTGAAATACTACAGCCCATTTAAGGGCAACATAAGTGTGATCGAAAAGGGGGATGGAAGTACAGTTCAGTGGTCGTGTGAATTCGACAAGACGAGTGAAGAACTCCCAAATCCAGATCTCATCAAGGATTTTGCCATCAAGACTTTCAACGATTTGGATGCTTTTCTTCTTGCTAATTAAATTAAATAATTTAATTTAATCATCTTGAAATCCCTTTGATCATGGATGTCAGCTTAATTTCTTTTGAGTGTTGTTGTTTTTGATCCATGGTTGTGTTCGAGGGTCTTTTGGATTATTCAGTAATTGTGGCACTGCTTATGCTGCAATATTTATTATCTTTACTGCAATTTGGTGATCGTTTTATATTTGATCAATTTCTCATTTTCCATTATTTTTTATCTTATCATCTTGATTCTTGTGAAATAATTATTTATTTAGCGTAAACCAAATATTTAATTCAAAACGAAAATGGAGGGCAATGAAAAAACAAGCCCTTCCAAAATACTATGCACATACAACATTCAAAACTTATTTGCATAATTGTAAGAAAAAGAAAAAAAAAATTGCATAGGAGAAAACGATGACGTTTGGATTCATTCTTCACGTGAAGGCTGACTTGCGTTACATCAATCGACGGTCACGATTCACACTTAAGTAATTTTACCGTTAGAACGATGAGAAGTAGTTCAAAATTAAGGTCCAATCTCCAGGCGTTAGGATCTCTTTCCAAGTAGAGTGCAACAGCTGTTGATTGGATGGTTTCAAATAAGGTATAAAATGCGATTATTTTCATGATTTGTGGACACATTTTCACTGTTCCCACCTGATCATCATCATCCGAATATTAATAATGTCGCTTATTTTTTAATTATAAAATATAAATATAATTAATTAATTAAGTTTAATTAACCTGGTAAACGTTCCAGATGGCTAGGATGAAAGTGGCAGCAGCAAAGAGAATACAGCCGAGAACCCAATTTTCATGCGGTGAAGTGAAGATCAACAGCGGCGGCGCCGCCTGCAGGGCTAGTGGGTGGTTTCTGATGGTGGGGCCCTTGTAAAGAGACAGTGATATTGCGCCAGCGAATGAGATTAGGGTGCCTATTAATCTTGCTTGGCTCCCTGATCTTTTCCAATCAAATTTTGTGCTAACAACGCCAAATGGAGTATAAATTCTTTAAAATACTCAAATTTGAGTTTAAAACATGAGTATGTAGCATCTTTTAACTTTATTTAAAAAAAAACTCCCACAAAGTCAAAACATTCCTTTTTCATCTCAAATCTTTCAATTTTACTCTAATTTATTTTAAATAATAGTATTTTTTTTTTCAATTTCGTCTCATAACTTTATAAAGATACTGATTTAATAGCATTTCAGGAAATTAAAAAAATTGAACATTTTTAATTTAAAAATAACTATTTTGATAACAATTTAAAAATTATAAGACCATTTAATAAATTTAAATTTCTTGAAATTATATATTTTGAATAAAATAAATTTGTATATAACGATTTTGATTTAAAATACTCAACTTTTATTTTTTCTATAAAGATGGTGAAAAATATCAAATTTAAAACAAAGTTCGATATTAAAATGCAAAAGCTCCTCTGCACCCCGGGATACGGAAGGATACTCCGTGTCCCATGTGAACACAACTCCCCCCTCCAATTCTATTTAAACATATGTATTGTTAGGGGTTTAAATTGTAAAGGGGCATGAAAATTACAAAGGCGCACGAAACGTGATCCGTGCGCCTGGGTGCATAGGAGCCTCACTCATACTAAAACAGTAAAATACAACTTTTTTTTTGTTCCTCTTCATCATAAAATTATTGTATATATATGGCATCGATCGCGTGTAGGGTTGCGCGAAGTTGAGTACAGAATCGCGCGAGTAATTGTATGTGGTTGGACGAGGGATGTTTGTAGTATATGAACAATGATTTCTAAAATTTTGAAAAAATTGCATTAGTTTTCTAAAACAATACTCCAGTATATGTGGATGACATTTGTGAAAAGTGAAAGATATAAAACAGGCATTTTGGGTATATATATAACTGAGTACATTTTACATATAGTATAAGCAGATTAGATTAATTATTAGATGTACCTGAGGAAAATGGCCAAAATAAAAGAGAAAGCAGGCATCTGGTTGGCCATGCCACATGCAACTATTGGAGAGCTGTAGCTCGCCCAACAAATGCTACATTTTGAGCTATTGTTATTCTGCATATATACATTAATTCATCATTCTCTTCAATATATAAATAATCATAATTAAATTCTTGAGAGATAGAGAAAGCAAACCCTTTAAACCAAGGAAGAACACTCGCACTAGAAAAGGTAGGCTCAATGTCGCCTCTCTTGGTCTGAAATTTCGTAACCAACATTATAGCTTATATATATACTTATAATATAATCTACATGCATGCCATATATATCTTTATCAACTACAAGCTAGTCCACATTAATAAGTGTTTAATTAATTAACATATATACCTATTTTTATCATAAAGGAAGTAAAAGGGAAGTAGTAAGATAGATCCAAGGGCATTGGTATACACAACAAACACAAAAGGGCTCATTCCTTTAGCAATGGCTGTGCTTGCCATTATGGTGAGTGCAATTATGCAACCCTCCACCACCACCATCACCACCCACGGCACCGCCTCCCTTATCGCCGCCTTCATCCCACACCCATTCTCTCTCTCTCTCTCTCTCCCTCTTGTGTGTACAATGTGCAATGGTGATGAAGTAGTCCCCCAATTTATAATGATGACTAGGCTACTGCTTTTGTAATAGGAGGAGAGAGAAGGCAACCCTTCATGGTAATGTGAAGCTACTTGGAGGGAATTTGCTACTCGGATTAATGTGACCCAAGGACCACCAAGTCCATATATACATCATCACCATCTAGATATATTAATATTTATCTTCACAAATTATATATGACATCATCACATACTATTAGAGGAAATTAGAAGTCCTTTTTTTTAAAATTTTTTTATAGCATTTGAACAACTTGGATTAAATATTAAAATGCTTGCAATTTTGTTTTCCTTTTGGAGGTTACTAACTTACTGTCAATCAAGGCCGGCTACAAGATAATTAATTTTATGAAGAGAATGTATTATGTACGATCAAGGGTATGTATGCAGTAGCATTAATTCTCTATATACACACACTTATGTGAGTAAGAAGGAGAATAAGCTACTCGTGGAAGTTTGGATTTGCTTAATTAGTGTGACTGGTTTGGAAAAAGAGAAATGAGATTGTATTTAAAAATGGAAAATGAAACTCAAAAGAAATCATGGCCGGGTTAAAAGAAAAGAGAAATTAGGAGCGACTCAAGCTATGAAATGTGGAGCTGGATCAGAACACTTTTACTTGTCTATTGCAAATAATCTCCTTTATCTAATAGACTTTGAATTAATATATTAGAATTGTGACATCGTGATTTTTATTACATATTGAAAAATGCGGTAGAACTAGGATTTGTGCAGAGTGTGTTGAGCCCTTGAACGTTGCTTGCACTTTTTAATTGTATTTTGGAGTATTTTTCATACCCAGCTGGTACTTTAATAATTTTTTCTTTTTCTAAAAAAAATAAAAAAAAAATAAAAATGAGATGAAAAGATAATTTCCCATTAGATTAAAATTAAATCCTAAGAATAAAAATTAAAATTAACACTAAAACCTAATTAAGTAAAGACTTCAGAAAATAAAATAGTAGTATATGGTTACACCCATCGTTTGCCCAGTATTAATTGTTTAATATTTGGGGCAAATTATTAGGATTACGCATGCATGCCTAATAAACCACGTTTCAACAGTTTGAATTGTTGAAATTAGGGTGAATAAATTAGTTGTGAATAATAATGCAAATTAAATGGAATTATATAAATATATATTTAGAGTTCAGTGATTGGTCCTTTGATTCACTCCAAGGTTTGTTTAAGAGTAGTTTAATATATAGAATTAAGGATATGAATTAGGTGTTATGAGTTGTGTCGTTTATGCATCAGCAGAATGAGACCTAACAATAAGTCTCGTCTTCGACAATAAATAATGGAATGTGTGTAACTCCTCAATTAAATTATGGTGTTTGTGTACGTGGAGTCTTGTCAACTTATTTGTTTCCTCACATAAACCCCTATTTTTCTGATAGTCTTCTGATTCATTTTAGTGTTATATATTCTCATAGACGGTGCCAAAAATATTATCTAAAGGCGAGGCCAATTTCCTCCTTCCAGATAGACCAACCTCGATAGAAATTTTCACTTTTTGTTTTTATACGTAAATAAAAATGTGTTGCTTTAAAATAATTTAGTATTTTTAAGTATAATTAAAGAGTAAATTAAGTATGTTATGTGTTTTATATTTTTATAAATAATTAAAGTGTATTAAATTGTATTTATTAACTATATACTATTAATATAAGGTCAAAATTTTTGAGAGGAAATACTTATGCTAGACATAAAATAAAATGTAGAAAAGACATAATATAATTATTAATTAAATAGTATTATAAATATATTTGTAACATTTATTTTAAGAGAATTAATAATATATTATATGAATTACATGTATCATATAATATATTCTAATATACAATATAAATGGAATACATTATATTACTTTATTCTTAAATTAAATATAATAAATTAATCTATAAAAAGAAAAAAGTAAAAATATCATAATAGTAAAAAGAATAATTGACATAAAGTAAATTAAGTATTTTGAATGGAATAAAAAAAGGGAAAAAATAATTAAAAATAAATTGAATAAAAAAGCAAAAAACAAGTAAGCATCCAAAATATTTTTAATATTATAAAAAAAAATAAGAAAGTGATTTAAGGGAAAAAATGTTAAAAGAAATTATATATAATAATAATAATAAAATGGAGAGAGTGATTTATCATTGAAAGTAAAAAATAAAAATAATAAAGTAGAATAAAAGGAGGGGAAAAGGCTATAGCGGAGAAACAAAGACTAGCTAGCTACCACTTGACTAATTAAATATAAATAAATTAATTTATAAAAAAAAGTAAAAATATAACAATAATAATAATAAAAAGACAAAAATCAATAAAGTAAATTTTGAATGGAATAAGAAAAAGGGAAAAATAATTAAAACTTGAATAAAAAAAACAAAATACAAGTAATTAAGCATCCAAAATATTATCAATAATATAGCAATAAAAATAAGAAAAGTGATATAAGGGGAAATATGATTAAAAGAAATATTATATATATAATATATAGCTAATAAAAATGGGGAAAGTGATTTATCATTTAAAGAAGAAAAAAAAGGTAGAATAAAGGGATGGGGAAATAAGGCGTGAAGTGGAGTACCCATCCCCAACAAAGAAATTCTTATGAATTTAACACAACAATGTGAAACAGCAATGCTTTTGATCTACAAGCTTCCTCAATCAATCCTATACCTAATGTTGTGTGTGGATTTGAAGCAAACTGAACTTAAAAACTTGAAGTAGGAAGACAAGAATTATAGTGGTTCGATCATGTTGATCTACATCCACTTTCTAAAGGAGAGCAATCACTATATGAAGAAAACATGTTTACAACATGAAGATGATGATGAACTTAAACACTTGGAAAACCCTAATTTGATGCACTAGCTTGTATGGTGATAATGATCAATCTCTCCCATTTCTGTGCATGATACATCTCTTATATACCACACTGATGCACCCAAGAATGCACCAACAGTTTCAACTTATCCATGTGATCAGTTGAGTTGGTTATAATCAATTTCCAAGTTACTTAACTGCCTAACACAGCATCCTTCTTGATCCTATGGCTTAATCTTATAACTGATCATGCTGTGTTAAATCTTCACCCTCAATGCCAGCATCTTATCTTCTGAATTCCAGCTGATAACTGACTGATGGAATGATGATGAATCAACAACCGAAGCATCATCATATTAACAGCTTGCATCAGTTCCAACTGTCATCATGTATGCATGTGAGCAGCTTGCCTTTATCAGTTGGTTATAACTGATTATTCACTCCTTCTAGCTGTTACCAACAATAACAACTAATTTATGCTTCACTCACTTAACTCAATGCATGACAACACACTTGTTACAGCTAAAGCTCACTTCTTCTTATGCAGCTTGTTGATCATACTCACTCAACTTGCTGCTTCTGTCAAACATCACCTACCATGTCTCTATTGCTATATATTACACATGATCATGACCATGCTTCCTCTTATGCATGGTCTACACATACAACAGAAATAAAGGTAGATACCACTGACACTTGATTACTCCACATAAGTGGAATTGTGGAACATATATAACTAACACACATTTCGCGAGGCCTAGTGAGCCCCGACGTGACTACGTTTCTGCCTGTTTATGCATGTCGCGAATAGATGTGACGGCTACTTCTGGACACCCGATCAAAGAAAGATTAAGATTTTTCTACCATGTATTGTCACTAATTATCTATTCATTTAATACGTGTAATGAAAGATTTAATTCTAAAATGTAAGAGGGCGCTAGTCCTCTTCTCTTTTTGTCATTCTATTATTATTATTTGATGTCATAATCTCTCTCCCTTTATACAATAAGTTATAATTACATTTTTTTTTATCGAAAAAGAAAATCATATTAAAGGAATGTAGAACAGTAGAAGTACTCGACAATGAATTACAATTAAAGTAATCAAAAACAATCTCCTAAGCCGTGCATAGAAAAGGAAAAAAAAAATTTATGTCATTTCGATAAGTTACGATTAAACCCTTAAAAACACACAAAAATCCTAAATACTCCCTCCGTCCCATTTCAATCTTTATGTTTGCTTTTTGCACGTTGATAAAGAAGTATAATTTTTTAATAGATAGTGGATGGAAATATATAATATTTAATCTAAAGTTGGTAAATGTATTAGTGTTGGATGATATATTAATTATTTTAGGTGGGTCCCATATTCAAAAAAAGAAAACGTAAACATTGAAATGAGACGCGCAAAATAGAAACGTAAAGATTGAAATGGGACGAAGGGAGTATTAGGATTGAATTTCATTCTATATACACATATAACTAGTATTGACTATAAACATTTTATTAGATAATAAAAATATTTTATAATCAATACTACTCCAGTTTTTATCTCATTAATTAGTACTCCCTCCATCCGCCATAAAGGTGGACATTTGCTTTTTGCACGTGGATTAAAGATATTATTATTTAAGGTATAGTTGGTAGTTGTATTAGTGGGGTGTATGAGTCCCATAAATTTATTGTATTAGTGATGTGTGTGGGTCTCATATGTTTAAAAAAGGAAATGTGGAACTTTGGTGCGGACGCCCAAAATGACAAAATGTGGACCTTTCGGGCGGACAGAGGGAGTATATATTGGCTATAAATATTTTAAAAAATTAAAATAGACTAAATTAGCTTTTAAAATATACAAAAAAAATCTTAATTATTCCAATATATCATGCATAAAAAAAATAAAAAAATACTCCCTCAAGTACCAATACATTTTATTTCCATCCATCTCACCATTTCGGCATTCTTAAAAAAAGTCACATCAACTAATAATTAAACTCAAAATTCAGAGAAAACTTGTGTGAAATCCAGTTAAACAATTTTATATTTTTGTAATTAGTTAAAATTTTTTACTCCCTTCATCCCATAATATTCTTTATATTTTTTTTATTAATTTGTTTATCCCACAAAACAACCATTCACAAAAAAAAAAAATCACTTTATCTAACAATTTCAAAAGCTACTTTAAAGTCAATAAAATTAGTAAAAAATTCTATAATACCCTCTAAAGTAAATAAATTGGTAAAAAAGAACAATTTTTTTTAAATAACATAGAATAGTAAACATGAAACGATTTGTGGGACAAAGGGAGTATTAAAAATTTTATATACTTTTCATTTATACTATAAATTGTTCATGAATAATTTACAATACCCTAATTACTTTTCATTAATTGGGTATCACTTTTTATTATAAATGTTATCACTTCTTAGTCATCTCATGAAAGTCATTCCGTAAAAGGGTCTAACACAAATCTTTGTCCAAAATTCATCTTAATTTCAAAAATGTTACTTCCACACCCAACACACATGTAGATATTATATATTTTATATTTTATTTATTACCTAAAAATATCATATTACCCCTATAAAAATCAATAAAATTAATCAAATAATAATATTTTTATTAAACTACTTATAGTGGTGCTAGCGAAGATAAACCCGTTTCATTATTGCAAAACAAATTGGTCATATTTGAAAATATTTAACTGCAGATCGAATGCTAAAAAATTGTTAAGGATAAGATATACAGAAGCCGTTTGGTATAGTCTTTATAAATTATACCATAACATATTATGAAAGATTAATTATTATAAGTTGAGTGGAAACATTAGGGTTTGAAATTAAAAAAAGAAAGGCATAAAATCCAAGTATCCTATCCTATAAATAAAGATCCACCGTCCTATCTAATATGTAACAGTAACTCATAATTATATCCACGACCATGCATGCATCGTTCATTTCAACTTTATAAAATTGACATAAGATATAGGCTCTACTTATCTTTGATCTAATCCATTCAAATATATAGAAAAAGAAAACTATATATTATGAAAATATTTTATGCAACTAAGTGTAAGTATTTTTGATAATTTGGATTTTTTTTCTCTCTCCAAATAATCTATTAATGGTGTTTGGAGCAAACTTGTGTCAATCAATCTCTAATTATTTTTAGCTTTTGTAATTAATTATTACTCCCTCGTCCCGCCTTAATGATTACACTTTATTTGTAAATTACAAAGGAAACGTAATCATTAGGGCGGGACGAAGAGAGTATTTTTTATTAAAAATACTCCTATTATTATTTTTTATAATAAAATATAATATTATTTTTTATATGTATTATAATTTGTTTATAAAATAATTTACAACATCATTCACTTTGTATTAATTGAATATCATTTTTCATTAATATAATTGCTAATTGATGGTGGGATTAGTTTGAATTGGAGTCATCACTAGTGGATGGTGAGTTCTGGCTTCCCAAATTAATTAGTCAAAAATAGGGAGTCCTTGCTAGTAGATGGTGGATTCTAACCTCCTCGAATTAGTCAATCAAAACGTACACAAATTCAAGGCGGTTGGGCGTGAAATGGAAGTCCTTGTTAGTGGTCAAAATATAATTTCTTTAGTATTAATTATTTAGTTTAATTTATCATCGAAATTCACAAAATCAAGTATACCTAAATCTTCATATCCTACTCTCTACATGTTGAAATAAAAACACAGTATCTATTTACGACAAACAAACCCATCTTTAATTTAAGCATAGAATTATGAAGAGCATAAACAGACAAAGCTTTGTAAGAAAGAAAACGGGAAATTTAGAGAATCCATTTCTAAATTTTTGTAGCCCAAAATATAAAAAATAGAAGTAAAAGCACTAAAAGGCCTTAAACGCACTAATGGGCCTCCAGCCCATTTAGCAAGTAGAATGTTTTGCAGGCTAATTCCGACGAGACTTTATCTCTCTCTCAAATCGCCATCCACTCGCCGGAATCTGGTTCAGATAAGATAGATATCCGGTAAGCTACACTGCTTGTGAAAATGTACGGTACCATCCAAATTGTAATGATTTGCATTATCTTTTCTATAGATGGCAACAATCTGTTTCCCCTCCTATTGGTTGGTGTTCTTCCTATTCGTCCGAAGGTAAGCATATATATCAATAAATGCAATCTAAATGGGTTTCTCTAGGGATCAATTACATTTTTGTTGCATTTTTTATTTCTTTATGTACGTTGAAAGTAGTTAAAAATTGCTTGGAGGAGGGTGTTATCCAATGGCATTGATCAAAGGGGCAGAGATATCAATTTTGAGCTTCTATTTAATGCTTGCACCGAATCTGACGTGTTCATGCTCTTCTATTGTAAACAGGCTCGTCAATATTTATGCCTATTTTGGCAATGTATGTTTTGGTAAGGCGATGAAATGTGCATTCGAGATGTTGTCTAGGGCAGATGTTAGACCTGATTTTTGCACTTTTTCTGTGTTAAAAGCTTGTAAAAGATTAATTGATGGAGTGAGGTTGCATTGCTTGGTTTTGAAATTGGGTTTTAAGTGGGGTTTGTTTGTAGTTGCTTCCTTGTTGAATATGTGTTTTGGTTTTGGATTCGCTGGTCATGCTGGTTACAAAGGCCTTGAATTGCTTTTTAGAACTCAATTCAGAAGATGTAGGACACTATGTTTTGATGTCAAAACTTTATGCAAACTTTGGGAGAGAAGGCGTTTATGGAATTAAATCATTGGATTAGGATAAGGCTTGTGGAAGACTCCTGGGTGGAGTTCATTGGACTGAAGTCTTTTATATGGGTTGTCAGTCTAAACCACTGAATGAAGAGATAGAAAAGGAATTGTCAATGCTAAATGCTAGAATGAAAGGTCTTGGTTATACCCCAAACTTTAATTTTGTTCTGCAGGATGTTGAAGACTACGAGAAGGAAAACATAAGTGCAAATCACAGTGAGAGATAGGCTATTGTGTATGGTATTCTCAATACACCCCCACAAACTTCTATTAGGATATACAAAAAAAATTGCGGGTATGTGGGGACTGCCATACTTTAACGAAATTCATATAAAAACTTACAGAAATGAATCACCGTAAGAGATTCCAATCGTTTTCATTACTTTAAAGACGGGACTTGCTTCTGTGGTGGTTATGGTGGCATGTGGATTGACATCATGAATTAGAAATTGATTATCTGCTTTGATATGGTTATCCATCCTAGAAGGCAAAAGTATGCCCTTATCAGTTTGTATTTGATGTTTCAAGTGTGAGGTAAGGATGCTCATCCTTCGCTCAACCTGTATATTGATATTTCAATTATCTCACATGCTGTTCAAGTATTGAAAGATTTCTTCTGTTGCTACCAACATATAAACTGCCAGTGTAAAAAAGGATTTAATTATCTACGTGAATATTGTGTTTGTATTTGTAAAATACTTTCATAATAAAAATGAAAAAAAAAATACTAGCCTAGGCACAAAGGATGCAATGTGAATATTTTGTTTGCCTGAACATGTCCATTTCAATTCTGAAATTATATGGATGTATTGCTTGGAAACTCCTGGACTGCATTCTGTAGATTTAATTGCAATTCTCTTTCGTCATGTATGGTCATTTCTCTGTGATGTTTGTAGACAGGAGCTCAGTTTAAGTGGGGCAACTCTAGTCTCTAACATCTTTCTTGTGATGTTTCAGATTCTTGAACGGAGTCCTACATTATAACTTATGACATTCCGAAATATTATAAGTGTAATGGAAAATTATCAACATCATACAGGTAATGCATAAATATTTTTCCTGATGATCATATAATTTTTTCCTGCCTTTTTAAAGCCCTACTGTTATACATGTGTACATGTTCTTTTCCTGCAGGGGTATGATGCAGTCGAAATTAACTCTTAAAATTAATGAACCCTTTTCATTAGAGTGTTGAAGCATGAAAATTTTTTATAACATGCACAATCCCTCCCTCTATCAGAAGGTGAACTCTGCTGCTTTTCTTATCCCAGTTTTCCATTAATCTAATCATCAACTTATCTCGTTATTGTGTATTTTGAGAATTTTGTGAAAGTTGTGTGTTTTTTACTTGTCATTTTAGTTCATTCTTCAGTATTCTAATTTTCTGCGTTGGTTGATTAGTTGTATGAATTATGATAAATCTATTCACAGTTAAGCTGAATTAGGGGAGTGTTTGCTGTCATGTTAAACACTTTGTTCTGTGATGGTTCCTGTACATTCCGATTTCGTGGAAATGGATGCGTCAACAGGCCAGGCATCAGATTAAGGTATGTATATCACTGCACTCACTACACTTAACCTAGGATCTATCATCTATGTTCCTCGCTATCTTTCCATGCAGTTTTAATCACACAAAAAGTAACTAGTTTATATTAGTGGTTTTTTGGTGAGATACAACGTTTCTATTTGAGTAATAAGTCTGATCGATAACTGTGTGATAAACATATGGTGTCAAAGACTTGCGTGGGATCGTCGTCCCATGTGAGAAAGTTTTTACATTTTTTTAAATAGTTATCACTTTTTATTTATACTATGAATTGCTTATAAAATAATTCACTACATCACTATTACTTTTCATTAATTTTGAGTATTACTTTTTATTAAAATATTATCACTTCTAATTCGTCTTACGAAAGTCTTCTCGTGACACAGTCTCACCCTAAGTGTTTAGGGTAGAACATGCTATATACTGAAACACGTGTCTTGATGATAATGGCAATGATTAATCAAATAAAATAACAGTACTATGTAACATTGTTGACAAGGAATTATGAGTTCTGGAAATAGATTTCTATCCACCGGTCATATATGACGTGATCATGATATGATGACACACAAATGATTATGTTATTAATTTATTTTCTAAATTTGTGGACTTCGGGTCTAGAAACTATTTTCAATCCTTGGGAGTATCAGATAAGAATATACTTGAGGATTGAGATCATTCATTTTTGATTTGTAATTGTTCAGATTTTCTCAGTGATTTGGTCTCTTGTGCGCCCTTTCGCATCGTAAAAAGCGTTCGAAGGATATAACATTTTGTTTTAAAGGATAGTACATTTTATGCGCACAGAGCGTTTAAGGATATAACATTTTATTTTAAATAATATACTATAATTTAATTTATAAGGATATTATTTTTTAAATAAAAGAGTCTGTTGAAATATGAATGATATTATTGTTTGAATAAGATTTTTTTCCCTAAAAATTAAGGGTACAAGTTTTTATACTAAAGGGTGTGATATTTAATACTTAAGGGTACAATTTTTTTATGTCGTCGGATTTAGACGCATAGTGCGCCGGAGTCACGCAAGTTTTATCACTTCTTAATTTCTAAATTAGGTCTCGCTACTTTCGATTTTATTTTGATTTGATATAACATTTCTATTTGTAATACCTAACATTGTACCTTCGTTTGCGTATAACATTGACTTTTATAAAAATTCCAAGTATTATAGTATGATATAAGTATAATGTTTTGTGACAAATACAATATACTACAACACACTTATTATACCTTTAAATTTGTTTTACAAGGTAAAAATATTTGAAGCCTATAGTTCATAGTCACCCTATTAACACCCTCGAATCTTTTATGTACATCCCCAAAATAATTTAGACTAAGCAGTCATTAAAAGAAAAGACAAATTTATTCTTCTATACTTGAACTAATTTCATAACTTTGTGTTCCAAAGCTAATAAAAAGCATTTGTTCGGTAGCTAAACATCCTACATAGAAAACTTTTCATAGCTTTTTGGTTAGGTGGTCGAACAAAAGCATTTTGTTCAGCTATTGAACACCTTTACCAAGAAATTTAGACGAGGGTAGAATTGTCTATTTTGGGTGTATTTAGAGAGGAAAAAAAAGAAATAAATTAATATGAGTTGAAATGTTGAATACAGAAATTAGAAGGTTCGGGCGGGATTGTTAATAGCCGGGCCCGTACCCATAGTTTACTTTTTTGTCAAGATAATTTTCAGTTATCAGTTTGGTAGTGACACAATATTTGTTGTTGTTACCAATTTCCTTTGTCACTAGTGGGCCCGGCAGTACCAACTCGGACTCTAATTCGTGTGTCGGGTCCATTGTTGTTGGACTGATCCGACCCTATGTTACTTTGTCTTTAAAAATCAAAATTGATACTCCCTCCGTCCCGGGTATTTTTATCCGTTTGTACGGGCACGGAGATTAAGACGTTTTATTTTTTTAATATATAATGTAATAGAAAGTAGTAATAAATTAGTAATTTAAAAAGAAAAGGTGAATAAAGTTATTGGGAATGATGAATAATGTGTAAAAAAATAATTAAAGTTGTTGGTATTGTAAAAAGTAGGTAATAAAATATTATATATTTTTGCCAAAAATAGAATGGGTAAAAATACGTGGGACACCCAAAATGGAAAGTGAATAAAAATACGTGGGACGGAGGGAGTATTATAATTATAATACATTATCTCCTCATCTCTTGGAAGAAGGAATTGAATTTCATACAGAGTTCTATTTTCCATCAAGTAAAAGCATAGCCAAAATTAGCTAGTAGTGGGCAATAGAGGTGTTGTTTAACTATTGACTTTAATTAGTTGCATAGCATACAGAAAATATTCACATTATTGTCTAATTAATAGTAATTATCGTATCAAGAATGCTAGCTATTTCATCTTTATACACTATTTACTGCATCACTTCTGTCTACCAGCAATGGCACCTTGTTCTCATTTGATTCCATTCCCTTCGATTCACCCGTCTTCCCTTCCTTAGCTTTTCCCCACACCACCCCGTAAAATCCAACCATCACCACCACTGATCCCAGTATGCTGTTACAGATTAGGAATTTAAGTTATATTTATGGTAAATAACAACCATCCAAAAATGTTTGTTGGAAATTTAACTACCTTCCTAAGTAGAGCGCTTCTCCCAAGACGATGACGCCCATTGCAGTGGCGAAGATGACTCCCAAAGGATGGAACAGGGATGCAAACACAGGACCTCTTTTTCTTACACACCACATTATGATGCATACTTGGAAAGCATTGCCAAAAAGGGCCTGCCACACGTGTCATTCAAATCAAGAATTTATGGACTGAGTGCTTCAAGATTCAGTAATTTACTCTACTTACCGAGTATATAACAGGGATCAACCTCATATTTGATTTCAGGCTCCAGGCACTGAAGTCCTTTTCTACTGTGAAAGATATCGCAGCTGACAACATGGCGATAAAGCAGCTATAGAACACCATTAAGATGACCACAGCTGGGCATTTCTTGAGAACTAATGCCTGGAGACATTCACAGGATAAAACTTAGTGAATAATAGTAGCATCACAATAGTGTATTGATAATTGGTTATAGTGCTGAGTTCTGTACCTGTGAAATGATAAACAACGAAGAAACGAGACTGTCTATGGTAAGAATGAGTCCCCCAAGAAGCCAAGTAGATGAAGCTGCGACTGTCTGAGAAGCAGTATTTGAAGGCGGTGAGATTGCCCAAATAGAAGGTCCCTGATAGATCGTTACGATTAGAGCACCAATTATGGATACCAGGGTTCCAATAGTTTTAGCCAACGTAGCTGAGCTTTTGTGGTTGAACTGTTCCATCCTGAGAATCAGGAGTCGCATGTTAATCATACAGACAAAAGATACATGCAAGCGTCTGGAGAACACTGAGAATGATGGGAGAGAGAGATTATGACCTCAAGATGATGGCAAAGAAGAAAGTGAAACCAGGGATGAGGTTGAGTAATGTAGTGGAGAGTGATGCAGAAGCATACATGAGCCCAGTATATCCCAATATCTGCACCAAGAACCTAGTTTTCATCACAACAATTTGTCAGTTTCCCTTTCTAACAATTCAAATGCATGGATGCAGGTGTTCTCGTACCCGAGAAAGCCAAGCAAGAAGAAGCCCGAAAAAAAAGCGGGGAGCAACGGAGGACGACCTGATCTGAACGACAACAAAACTTAAGTCTCTTTTGCAGGTATATATTTGAACTGATGTGCATAATTATTTGAAAAGAAGATTACCTGTACATAAAAGAAGAAACAGGTAGAAGAATGAGAGAAGCAAGTACATTAGAATAGCAAGTAAATGAGAAAGTAGTCATCCCATCTGATATTGCTATCTTTCCTGCTACCATTAGTCCTACCTGAGATAACTGTACTATCACCATTCCTACATATGGACCTGCATTTTCCATATTCATCATTCTCTCTCTCTCTCTCTCTCTCTCTCTCTCTCTCTCTCTTAGTTAACCTTAACTGTTATGCTATACAGAAGTGCTCACACACACGTGCATTTATATACTGTAACCTGAGGCTATCCACTTGTCTCTATCTACTGAAGGGAGATTTCATGAGTAGTTTCCAAGATTTCATCTTAGTTCCTTATTGGTTGGCCAGATAGAGCTATTAAGTAATTAAATATTCATACATAATCCATTTAATCCTGTTTCCTAGATGACAGCCAGATTATATTCATTATTTTAACAAATAGTTGTTCCCCAGATTATGTTATACTGAATCTCACATCGAATACACCGCCAGAATGTGTACTAAAATAATAAATTAACATGACTTATAACTCAATCCTTAATAAGTGCTTAATTTTAATCAATTAATCAAATATTTAAAACTGACAATCCTGACTTGGAATTCGGTCAAGGAAGCTCACTCGATTAAATTATATTAGAAGGGCTTCATTTGTCATAATCATTCCAGATGTTCCTTTATTTTTCAAGACACAAAAGTACGTCATTCTTAGATACAATCCACGATTCATTGAACCCAACATTATTTTCTTACATATTTTTACGTGTATGTCATAGAGCACAGATCTGGAAAATCAGTTGACTGGGATTTTCTTGAATTTTACCATATTCATTTCTCAATTGAACATTATGTATATATATGTACGTGTATTATTATCCTATAGATTTGGAAAATAAAATCTGAGACTACTTTTACAGCATAGATTTGGAAAATCAAATCTCTGAAATTTCATCTATTTGACAATTTCTGGATCTCAGTTCAGATTAAGAAATATACTATAGTCAAAATACTATAGTTTATTCTTTTATTTTATTTATATTGATTTTTAACTATTATCGATGAAAATTAAATCTTATAGCTTTCAAATGGTAAGCTCGTTAATTGATTAGCCTAATAATTTGATTGTCAATTAAAAAACAAAATTTAAAGTTGTTCGGCTTATTTTGCATTGAAAATAACCCATTTACAAATTGATGTAGTAAGTAGTGTTTTTATAACCAACATAGAACGAATTGATAAAGACTACTGTTTGAGATTAAACTTGTTGAATCAGGAAAATTAAATTTCAAATATTTTCAAGTATATTTTATAAAATTATCACTAATAAAAATATATAATCACTTAAATATTTTTTTTAATTTTATAATTCAATTTAAAATCAAAATTTAATTGAATAAAAATATTTGTAATTTGTAATTTATATTTGATGCATAATATGTAATATATCCACACAATATTATACTCCCTTCGTCTACTGTCAATCTATCAATTTTACTATATTTGCATCGTCTACTCTTAATTTATTCATTTCTACTTTTAGACACATGGGATCTACCTACCCACTAATACAATTAAAATATGGGACATACACACCTCACTAATACAACTATCCACTACATATTAAATAATAATACTCTATAATTTACGTGCAAAAAGCAAATAGATAGATTGGGGATGGACGGAGGGAGTAATTCATAAAATCAAATGTAAATATTATGTTTTAAAATAGACAAAAGTAGAAGTGAAATGTCATTTTTTTTAAAAAATTGCTAAAATTGGTTGATTGCTTCACTCGCGGTTCTCGATCTAATCTGTTGAATTGATCAGTGGGTCCAGTTTGATTTTAAAAAATAAGGAATAATACTCCCTCCGTCCCGGGTATTTTTATCTATTTGTACGAGCACAGAGATTAAGACGTTTTATTTTTTTAATATATAATGTAAGAGAAAGTATGGATAAATTAGTAATTTAAAAAGAAAAAGTAAATAAAGTTATTGGGAATGATGAATAAAGTGTAAAAAAGTAATTAAAGTTGTTGGGATTGTAAAAAGTAGGTAATAAAATATTATGTATTTTTGTCAAAAATAGAATGGGTAAAAATGATGGACACCCCAAAATGGAAAGTGAGTAAAAATACATGGGACGGAGAGAGTATCATATTTTTGTGACATAATTTAAGTTGAGTCTGTATTTTAGTATTTTACTTTTTTAATTATACTTGTTTTTATTAAATATTCATTTTAGTCATTTTACATTTCAATTTCAATTTTATAACTTTTTAATAAGGCTAAAATTAAAATTAAAATAATTAAAATTGAAAAACCAAAATGTTAACACGATTATAATTCATATAAAAGGTCTAAATTAGAAAATAAAATTTTACATGTCAAAATTGTCAACAAATATTACTCCCTTAAAATATCATATATGGGGTCTGTACACACAAGGTTATGTGATTAATTAACTACTTATACTATATATAGAATTATTTTGGTCAATTTAGTATGTCACATTTACTATTAGTTAAACATTTCTATCACTTTACTTTTATATTTTTATTTTACTTCCTCATAATTATATTTTTTTCCAAACATGTAGGGCAACACTTGACAAATTCTATAAGTTAAACATTGGACAATTTCTTTATTCAATATTTGGGCCAATATTATTGTCAGCCCTCCACACCCAAAGTTCTGGCCCATGAACCCGATGGATTTTGGCATTTTGCATCCCTCTTTAAAATATAAAAAGGGTACTTAGACCTTATTATATTAATGTTTAATATTATACTAATGCAGACCTTAAAAATTACTCTCTCCGATCACTTGAAAGGTAATCGTTTGTTGTTTGCACGTTGATAATTCTAAGGTCTTTATTTGTTTTTTGCACGTAGATTAAGGAGTATTATTATTATAGATAAAGTGTGTAGTTGTATTAGAGGGAAGTGGTGGGTCATATTGTGTACTCTCTTTACTAAATAGAGGAAATTGATACATTTGAAGCGGACGTCAGGAATAGTGAAATGTATACCTTGTAAGTGGCCGGAGGAAGTATTAAAAGTAAAGATTTTTACATAAGCAAAAGCTCATGCGTCTTCGGAACACGTTGTGTCCCCATGTGAATACAACACTCCCTACTTCATATTCTATTTAAACATATGTATTGCTAGGGGGTTTAAATTGCAAATGAGCACAAAAATTGCAAAGGGACACAGTTTCCTCGAAGCACAAGAGCCTCACTCTTTTACATATTGATTATACTTAATTATGTGGATTCATTTCTCCTTTAAAACCATTAATAAATAACCAGGGTCTATTGAAATACAATTAGAAGATGGGGAAGTGAGTTAAAAAGATGTACTCCCCCCATCCCTCAAATACACCACACTTTATTCACCCAAAAAAAAACTATGTTAAGTATGTAAAAAAAAAATGTTAAGTATGTTATGTAGGGGTTGTTTTTTTTTTTTTAAATAAAGTGTATGGGGGAAGAATGATTATGTTTGACTTTTTTTTAAGACATTTCAAAATAGAAAGTGTGTCATTTGAAATGGAATGAAGAGAGTAAAAAATTTACATTGAATTAATGAAATATTAAGAAAATATTATAATCACACCTTGTTTAACATATTTTAAAACTGTATGAATCAGATACACCTAAATAATTATAAACCACAGTAACTACAATTGTATAATGAACCACGTGAGTTAATTTACAATTAAACTTATAGAATTAACATTAAATTTTAAAAATAAATATTATAGCTTAGAAGTTTTATACATCTAGAAATAAAAAGGATTATGAACCACCTAACCACAGTATAAAATTATAATTATGTTCAAAAAAAAAAAACTACATGACACAAAATTCCACAATGTAGTAGTAATAAACTTCACAGAAAACATTTTGAATATGAAAAATGTAGATAATTATTAGAAGAATGGTGGGACAAAAGAAAAAAGAGTGGTTTACAACTCATACGCACACTATAAATGATGGGGTTTAATCTTTTTAAATAGTATGAAAAATGACAGGCCATGGGGAAATCAATTTTTAGTGATTATAATCTCTCTAAATAATGCTAGGCAATCGCATTTGTTTCGATTCTCTTATCTTTTTATAGATTTTTCTAAAATAGAAATAGTGACATTCACTATCAATCACTAAAATATCTATATTCTAAAAAATTAATTATAATTATATATCAATCCACCATTTTCCATATTTCCTCTTTCCATTATTCATTTTATCTCTTACTAAAATAGTGACATCCCAATCTTTTCCATTATTCATGTTCAACTTTTCTAATTCAATTTTATGATGAGTTAAGTTGGGATGATTTTTTTTCCCCTTAAAACCCACCAAATCCCTAATTCCTTTAATTGGCTAATGACTCTGTTTTTAAAACTCAAAATAGATATCTCATCACATGGAAGAAGGAATTAAACTCTATCCACAAAGTTGAAAACATAAAAATTAGCTAGAAGTAGGTTAATAGGAGGAGTGTTGTTTCACTACTATTTTTGGACTTAAATTGAATTACAAAATACAAAGCATAGAGAAAAATCTCTCATTATTCACTACTCATCATATCAATAAACATGCACACACAAGTTTTCAAGCTATTTCATCTTTACACACTACTATTTACAGCACTTGTGTCTACAAGCAATGGCACCTTGCTCTCACTCGCCTCCGTTCTCTTCGCCTCCTTCGCCTTTCCCCACACGACCACGTAGAATCCAGCCACCACCACCACTGATCCCAGAATGCTGTCACAGAGTAGTACCACTTCTAAGTTACATTCATGGCAAACTATCATCATCCAAGAATGTTAACTAGTTGCAAAATTAACTACCTTCCTAAGTAGAGTGCCTCTCCCAAGATGACGACGCCCATTGCGGTGGCGAAGATGACTCCCAAGGGATGGAACAGGGATGCAAAAACAGGACCCCTTTTTCTTACACACCACATTATGATGGATACTTGGAAAGCATTGCCAAAAAGGCCCTGCCAAGCGTGTCATTCAAATCAAGAATCTACAGAGAGAGTGATTCAATAATTTTCCTCTGCTTACCGAGTATACAACAGGGATCAACCTCATCTTGGGCTTCAAGCTCCAGGCGCTGAAGTCCTTTTCGACTATGAAAGACACCGCGGCTGAAAGAATGGCGATGAAGCAGCTGTAGAATACCATTAGGATGAGCTCTGCAGGGCACTTCTTGAGTACTAATGCCTGAAAACATTCACATGATCAAATGAATCATCTTAGCATGCATCACAATAGTGTAAGCATAATTGGTGAATTAATCTGTACCTGTGCAATGATAAACAAGGCAGAAATGAGACTGTCTATGGTGAGAAGGAGTCCTCCAAGAAGCCAAGCAGACGACGTTGCGACTGTTTGGGAAGCAGCGGCTGAAGGCGGCGAGATGGCCCAAATAGAAGGTCCCTGATAGAGTGTTATGATAAGAGCACCAATTATTGTTACCAGAGTTCCAATAGACTTAGCCATTGTGGTTATGCTCTTGTAGTTAAACTGTTCCATCCTGAGAATATACATATCAGAATCATTCATATGAATCATTCATACTAAGAATGCTGGGAGAGAGAGATTGTGACCTCAAAATGATGGCAAAGAAGAAAGTGAAACCAGGGATGAGGTTGAGCAATGTAGTGGAGAGTGAAGCAGAAGCATACATAAGACCAGTGTATCCCAATATCTGCACCAAGAACCTAGTTTTCATCACAACAACTTGTCAACTACCTCATCATTCATAGCATATCAAATGCAGATGCAGGATTTGTTTGTACCCGATAAGGCCGAGCAAGAAGAAGCCCGACAGGAAAGCGTGGAGCAACGGAGGACGATTAGATCTACACGAAACACAAGTTTGAGCCTGTGTGTTGCAAATAGATACATATTTGAAGTGATAATGATAGTAAAAGAGAAAGATTATAACCTGTAGATGAATGAAGAAAGGGGAAGAAGAATGAGAGAAGCAAGCATGTTAGAATAGCAAGTAAATGAGAAAGTACTCATCCCATTTGTTATTGCAATCTTTCCTGCTATCATTAGTCCCACTTGAGCTAACTGAACTATCACCATTCCTACATATGGACCTGCATTTTCCATCCCCATTTCTCTCTCTCTCTCTCTCTCTCTCTCTCTCTCTCTCTCTCTCTCTCTCTCTCTCTCTCTCTCTTCAGCTTTGTTAAGCTTGTTAAGCTTCCAAGTATGCTATATACACTAGCATTTTTATACTGTAATCTGAAGCTGTCCACGTGGACAGAGAGACCTTCATGAGTAGTTTCCAAGATTTTATCTTTGGTTGTTTATTGGTTGGACAGAGAGAACAATTAACTAATTAATTATTCTTAAACAATTCATTTAATTTGGAATCCAATCTTGTTTCCTAGATGACACCCAAATATTTCATTATTTTGATAGAAACTGTGTTTGTTTATTAGATTATGTTATGTTGAATCTCACATCGAATACAATGTAAGAATGTGTAGTTTAATGTTAAATTAAAATGACTTGATAACTCATTCATAGATTAGTGCTTAATTTGTAATTAATTATTGTAAACTGAGTACGATCCTGACTTGGAATTGTGTCAAAGTAGCTCACTTTAATTAAATTAATTAAGATAAGAAGGCCATCACCAGTCATAATCATTCCAGATACAAAAAGTATGTCATTCATAGATTCATAATCCATGATTCATTGAACTCAACATTATCTTCATAGATATATTTATGTGTGTGTATTACACCACAGATTTGGAAAATCAATTTACTGAGATTTTCTGAATTTCATCTCTAAATTGAAGACTAAATTATTTATGTATGTGTGTACGTATTTAGAAAATCAAATCTCTGAGATTTCCCTGAATTTGACTATTTCCAGCTGAGATTAAAAAAATACTCGTTCTTAGTATATTATTGTAGATAAGAATATTAAATACTCCTTTTTTTACTTTGGACTCATTTTATTGATTTTTGAATGATTATTTAGTATTTTTAAATAATAAAAATATATAATTTTTTTTTTAATTAGATGATATAACAGTTTTGAAATTATATAAATATAATATTTTTATGGAATTAAAATGACTTTTTTTAAATGAAGAAAATGTTAGAAAGGACAAATACACAAGTGTAAATGAAATATTATGGCAGGTTGTATGTTATATTTACAAGAAAATTACAAAATTAGCTGTTTAAAATGTAAATCGTTTTTTTTTCTTTTAATTTTTATTTTATTAATTATTGATCTTTTAATTATTATTATTCAAAAATAAATATTATAGCTTTCAAACCTTAAGCAAGTTTTTTTTTTATTTACAAGAGGAGACGGGTTAGCAGCTGACGAATAAGCTATTACAATATCATTAAACCTCTAGGGAATTTCTATAGAAAAGAAAAGAGATTTGCAAGAGAATGTCATTAAAGCTAAGTTATGAGCCACCAAATTAGTTTTTCTTCTAGCTCAACTGTATTTAGCATTCATCATTTTCTGTGCTTTCTTTTTAATGCTCTGAACAATACTCCCAAGATAGGATAAATTAGGAGAAAACTTTTGCAACACGTTAACCACTATTTGCGAATCTGATTCTACCACTATTCTCTCACACTCCCTTTTTTTGCAATATCAAAATAAAATGAAAAACAATTTTCACAAGAGAGCAACTATTTGCACCATCGCATTTACTAATTGTACCCTAATTACTTAAAGTACCCTACTAAATTAAAAGGAGAGCTATTCGCACCCCCGAAACTACTAAACGTGCCCCTTTAAATAAAAAAGACTAAAACATCCTTAATTAATAAAATATAAATACCCTTGCAAAAATTATTAATTAAAAATTCAAGTATTCTTACCCTAAATTTCTAAACATACCCAATAAACCCTAATACATGATCATGTATCATGTTACAATTTTAATTCTTAACTTCTAATGGAGCATGAAATCATTCAGAAAGAGAATGATTAAAAATTCAAGATGTTAATCGAGATGGTATAATGTCATTTATCATGAAAGTAATATATACAAATTAAAGAAGTATCAGCAATAAATTACAAAAAAAGAAATACACATATCTGATTGATAATTAGCATACAATTGATTCTTTGACTAGTATTTTGTTGATAGTATCCTTCTTCATAACCTCTCATAAATGTTCTTGTTGAGAGGTGTTCTGATGCATACGTCATAAACGGGCATGGTGTCTTGTTCGATTGCTAGGGACGAACATAACAATAAAGATTCATCCCAACCAAAACTCTGGTATATCTGCAAATTGAACAAAATTCTTACAGCCCAATTCATTTCATTAAAATCAACCAAAATAAAACGACATGACTCGAATTCATTCTATAACCACAAAATATCTAAAAAAACACATGTAACATTGCTTAATTTTGAATTCGGATCAAACTATACTATCATAGGAATTAGGTATTTTGAAATGTTCAGTGATGCTATGGAACAATGCAAATTTGATTTATTGATTTCCAATTCATCTATTAATTTATGGCTTTCAAAGACAGCGAGAAGGACGAGAGAATTTACATTGAGACGGTGGAGCTGCCGCTCACGAAGGAGGAAAGAGAGGAAAAAATGAATTCTTTAATTAAGAGGGTCATATAGTCTTTAATGGGGGTATACTATTTAGTAAAATAATTATAGTTATTTAATTTTAGGGTTATTTTATGGTGCACCTAAAAGTTTACAGAGTAAATTAAGGATGTAGTGGATAATTATAAAATTTATTTTTAATTATTTTAATTTATTGAATGGTGAGGATTAAATGAAAAATAAATCTAACGGTTAAGATTATCCAGGTGCACTGCAGTTGAACTCTTTTAATGGGGTACATTTAGTAATTGGGGTAAGTTTAGTAGTTTTTGGGATGCAAATAGTCGGTCCATTCTGCCAACTTTATTTAATCATTTAAATATATACTTCATGTGTATTAATATAGAGTTAAAATAATTTTTCATCCCATGACAATATGAAAATTTTGATTCTATCCCAAAAAAATATTATTTTCAGCTTAATCCCATAACTCTTGACATTGGCCGATTTTGGTCCTAAAATTACTGGAATTTTGCAAGTGCGTTGCGCGTGATCCCTCAATTTGGGGTTTTCCGGCGATTTGGGACCAAAATAGACCAATGTTGGAAGTTACCGTGGTAAATTGAAAATGATATCTTTTTTTGGACTAGATCAAAAATACCTATTGTTATTGGATCAAAAGTGATTTTAACTCTATCCTGATATTTTTTAGTATATTTTATGTGAATTTTTTTTTAATATGCTCCCTCCATCTCACTTCAAACTTTACATATTTTTAATTTGAGCATCCAATTTCAATCTTTACATTTTCTTTTTTGGCTGATGGGACTCACTACAAAACAAATAATATAACTCCATGGAACTCACACACAATATTAATAGAACTATCTGTTTTTACATTAAACTGTTATATCTTTCAACCCACTACACATTAAAATACTATATTCCTTAATTTACGGTTAAAAAATAAATGTAAAGACTGAAACGGACGGGAGCGTATGAAGTATACACACACAACCCAATTGTTCAGAAAAATAGTACTCCCTCCGTCCACCGAAAAGGTATACGTTTTGCTATTTTGGGCATCTGTACCAAAGGTATATATTTCCCATTTTAAACACATAGAACCCACACATATCACTAATACATTTAATATATTGGCCCCACACATCTAACTAATACAACTACTTACTCCACATTAAATAATAATACTCATTAATTCACATGTAAAAAATAAATATATACCCATTGGGCGGACGGAGGGAGTAATATTCAATTATAAACTCTCTTCATTCCCGAAACAATTTAACATGATATTGAAAAAAATTCAACTTTGTTGAATAACAGTAATTTTTTTAGTATATTAATAAATTGTAAAGGGTTAATTGCAAAAAAAAAAACCCACGAATTTTACTCATATTGCAAATTAATCCTTACATTTAAAAAATTACAAATTAATCTCCACCTTTAAGCATTTTTGCAAAACGCACCAAATTTTTCAAAAAAAAAACCCCAACTTTTAATCACAGATTTTGTGCATTTTGCAACAATGTTTAAATGTGGGGATTAATTTGTAATTTTTCAAAAGTATGGATTAATTTGTAATAGAAGTAAAGTTCGTGGTGTCTTTTGCAATTAACCAAATTATAAAATAAAATACTCCCTCCGTCCCAGCTCAGTCTTCACAGTTACTGTTACAAAAAAAATTCACTGTTCACATTCTTTAACTTTTCAAACTAACTTTTTGGAGGCAAATTTGTACATTCAGATTTTAATTGCAAAGGGATTAAGTTTATGATTATAATTAATCTCATAGCATTAACAGAAGCAGATGGAGAGCAGGAGAAGTGATCCCAACCTAGACAGACCAATCCAGATATTCATTAGTTTAGAAGTTGGCAGCATAATTTAATTAAAAGAAAAATAAACTTAAAAATGGCAAACACCAAATCGGAGAACCAAATCAAAAATCAAGCGTAATAAACAGTCTCAAAAGGCAACAGAAATACGAAGAAAACCCATGGAAAAGAAAAGAAAAAAAAATTGAACATCATCACTATTAACCACCTCTATCGAATTTAAGTATGGATACTACAGATTCTGAGAAGAGGGCATCACAGACTGAATGGATGTAGAAGACCGACAGCGAGCGGTGACAGACCAGTGATGGGCAGAGTGGATGCAGATTTGACCAACTTGGCGAACGACAGTAGCGAGCTCCGGCAGGAAAACGACGACTATTATGGCGGCTGGAGTTGGATCTGGTGGCGCATCGTCCGGCAAGGATGGTGGGAGGAAACGACGACGGGTTAGGACGGCTGGAGTCGGATCCAGCGGCACATCGTCCAGCGAAGGTGGTGGAGTTGAGATCTAGGTGAGAGAAAGGGGATCTAAGGTTGAAGGTTCTCCGACGAGGGTGGTGGAAAAAACGGCGACGGGTGGTGGGTTGAGATGTAGGTGAGAGAGAGAGAGAGAAAGGAGATCTAAGGTTGAAGATTCTCTAGCGAGGGTGGTGGGCGAAAACGGCGACTGGTAGTGGGGTTGAGATCTTGGGGAGAGAGAGAGAGATAGGATCTAAAATTGAAGGTTCTAACAAGAAGCTGATTATCAAACATATCAAATATGTTGGGATTCTTAATGTTTAGATTTGGGTTGGGTAATTAGGTTGGGTTGGGTTAGGATAATTTTTATTAAGTTAAAAATGTTTAGGTATATAATTAATTAATATTTTAAATTATAAAATATATGATGGCATTTTTGTAAGTAAAAGATAATGCAAGGATATTTTTGATTTGATTTTTTTCCATTTTTAGGATGTGAAAATTGTGTTTGGACAACCAAATGAGGAAATGTGAAAACTGTATTGGGATGGAAGGAGTATACTAAGTGCTAAATGATTATGAAAAAATTGTATTCATAGCATCTTTATAAAGTTATTTGTTTAGAAAATTTCAATGAAATAATAATAATAAATAAATATATAAATAAACAAGTTTGAATATGTTTTTAGGGTTAATTGCTTAAAAACCACGAACTATCGTCGTATTGCAAATTAATCCTGATTTTTGTGAAATTGCAAAAAAAATTATGACCTTTAACGTATGTGCAAATCGCACCCAACGGACAGATAAAGTCTGCTCGAATGCTAACGTGGCATTTTAAGCCTCCAGGTGGGACACATACGATGTCATTTTGTGAAGGTGGACATATCCTCACGTGGAATTGGAATTCTTGAATCCTCTTCTCTCCAATTTCTTACTGAATCACCATTCTCAATTTCCAAAACCTTGACTCTTTCCACCATTATCAATCTCAAAATCACACTCAACCTTGACATCATTCCCAGACCCATTATCATACCTACGTCCATCTGCGAAATTCTTAGGTTTTTAGTCAAAATCTGAGGTACACGACAATTCTCGCAAGCCCAAACAGTGAAATTACAAAAATCGCGCTTTGACCAACTGGGCATCTGAGAGATCTGCTTGTAGTAGCAATCGAGAGCGACTTCAACAATGCAGGCCCATTTAGTTGCTTTCGAATTAGAATTTGAAGATTTAGGGTTGCGTGGGGTGTGACAGAGCAAGGGTTGAGAGAGATCGGAAATCGTAACAGTGATTAGTGTCGAAAGAGAGGGAGAGAGCGGGCAGGGCGATTAGTGTCGGCAAGGGAGGAAAGAGGGTCATCAGCGTGGTGGGGTAAGAGAGGGAGGAGGTGGGCCGTGGATGATGGATTCCCACCAAGAGTGCATAAGGTCGGAGGTGTGGCCATTTGGGGCCTGGTGGGAGGATCTGCTGTTGTTGGGATGACAATGGTGGTCGAGAGGAGATAAGTGAGCCACTGGGGAGATAGAAATCCAAGGTGGAGATGTGGAGGAGCTCCGCTTCTCCGATGAAATTTTCGGTGGTCATTTCATCAGTTTAGCCGCTGGGGTGAGGTTGGTTCACTCACATGAAACGACATCGTTTGTGTCCCACCTGGAAGCTTAAAAGGCCACATCAGCATCCGGGCAGGTTTCATCTGCCCGATGGGTGCGATTTGCACATACGTTAAATGTCATGATTTTTTTTGCAATTTCACATAAATCAGGATTAATTTGCAATACGATGAAAGTTCATGATTTCTTAAGCAATTAACCCTATGTTTTTATGTTCAATAAAATTAAAATCTCGAGCTTGATTCATGAAAATAGGTAAAGTAAATGTAAAATTATCAAATTCACTTTTGGTCACAAGAACATTGGCCGATTTTGGTCCCAAATAGTCGAAAAACCCCAAATTGAGGGGTCACGTGCTACGCAGTGAAAAACTTTGGTAAAATTTATAATTTTCGACGATTTTAGAATCAAAATCGGCTAATGTCGAGAGTTATGAGACTAAATTAAAAATAATAGCATCTTTTTTGGTATAGAATAAAAATTTTCATATTGTTAACGGATGAAAAATAATTTTAACTCAGTGTGTGTACACATGCCTCGAGCATAATATACAAATACTGAATTTTAACAATAAATGATTTTATTTTATTAAAATCAAAATCTTATAAAATCAAGAAATCTTATATAATCTCAATATATGTAATCAATTACATTAACAAAATAGAAATGCAAAAACTAGAAGATATGGAAGTATTAATCAATTACATAAATGATTTATGTTCTGCAAGTAAATTTTATATTAACAATTTTAAGGGTATACTTCATCTTAGTTTCGTGTAATATCATACCATGTGTTGTGTGGTTCGAAAGTGTTTTGCCAAAACACTACGCCTATCTTCTGTCACAACATTATATATGAAAATTTTTGGGCCCTGCCCAATTATATAGTTGGATAAAAAACTATTTCATATATCCTTAAAAGGGCCTAAAAATGAGTAAATAAATAAATCAGTTAACACTAAATTTCCAAGTAATTAGATATTAATTAATTTCTTGTTCGCTCATTTCCATCTAATATCTAAAGTCAGGAAAGTCACCAAAACCAAATCAGGTTCTCCCACAACCAAAAAACGTCTCAACAAAATCATTGAGTCTTACCTAATATTCCTCAACCACCTCCTAAAACTATAAGTGTTCAGCCACTAACCTGTACAGGTTCTCTGTTGAGGTCCAGAAGATCAGGTTCTCCCAAAGCCAGGTCATGGGAACAGGATTGAGCTGCAGCTGTACCTCTTCATGATGGACAGGTTCACTGTTGAGGTCCAGAAGATCAGGTTCTCCCACAGCCAGGTGCCTGCACCTGATTGAGGTGCACATCTTCTTCATACACAGGATTGAGCTGCAGCTGCACCTCTTCTTCATGGACAGGCAGATCGATCTCTTCAGCTATTTCATTAGCTATATCTTGCTTCCTAAGCAGATAAATCCTTAACCTACTTCAAGCATGTCTCCTACAAGTAAGTGGAGGAGTCCACACGTTCGTTCCCATCCTTCCGATAAAGAGGATGATGATTTCACAAACTTAACCCGCTCCTCACCATTATCGTCGATCCATTCGAGAGTGTTTTTTTTAATTTTCTTTTCTTTGTGCGAGGTGTGAGTAATTCAACGTGATCTATCATTTGCATTCAATTCGTAATTGATGTTTTCAATATTGACATTGCCAGTAAATGATCTTTGTTCAAGTTTAATGTTGTCAGTATCTTCAATACGGTAGTAATTTGTTGTAATTATTATTCATTAGTCGTAAATGACATTGCCAAAAGATTTAGGACTTTTGTTCTTTTTTTTAAACTTATTTGCGATGTTCTGAATTTTAAATGTGATACATCACATTTTTGTCATTTTTAAATTCCGAATACTAATTTAATACATGATTTAGTCGTAAAATGTCACAATATATATTCAATTTTCTTAGGTGCATTGTGTATTTGTTTAGTTGAATTCAATAGTTGTTTATTTGAATTCAATATTGCTGAGTATTGATTATCCTGTTTCAGGAGAATCTCATTTGCATTCAATTCGTTTGTTTATTTGAATTCGATTTTCCTGTTTCAGGAGAATCTTATCCTTATCTTATCCATCAGCAGCGACTCGAAGATTACTGCGGACTTTGATCCTAGGACGATGATGACAACAAAATAGGATCAAAGTCCGCGGCATCAGATGATGGATAAGATTCTCCTGAGACAGGAAAATCAAATTCAAATAAACAAACGAATTGAATGCAAATGAGATTCTCCTGAAACACAATATTGAATTTAAATAAACAACTAATTGAATTGAATGCAAATGAGATTCTCCTGAAACAGGATAATCAATACTCAGCAATATTGAATTCAAATAAACAACTAATTGAATTCAACTAAACAAATACGATCTCTCCTGTTTCTGAAACAGGAAAATGCACTTAAGAAAATGACATTTTACGACTAAATCATGTATTAAATTAAATTAGTATATCCGGAATTTAAAAATGAAAAAATGTGAAAAAAAAAACAAAACAAAAGTCCTAAATCTTTTGGCAATGTCAATTAATGAATAATAATTAAAACAAATTACTACAAGATTCTGACAACAGAAAACATGATAGATCACATTGAATTACTCACAACTCAGCACAAAGAAAATTAAAAAAGAACAGCAAAGCAAAAAAGTAGAAAAATACTCAATAGTATTGTCGTCTGCCATCTCCTCTTTTCGGAATGAATGAATTGTGGAGATGAATTGTGATGATCTTAGGGTTTTAGGTTTATATACATAAAACTAATGCCCTAAATTACCCCTTTAGCATGAATGCAAGAGACTGGCCAAGCTCCACCCCATTTGGGCCCAATGCTCCGCGACCGTAATAAACATTTTTTTCATTTTCTGCTTGGGCCAAGCTCCACGGGCCCAATGTCCGACCCTTTGGACTGCGGCCCAACACTGCAAACCCTAAAACACCCTTGAACCAAAAGACAAAGCAAGCAGATATTGAAGTTAGAACCTTTCGATGAGAGTATCTGAAATTTGAAATCCGGAAGGATGCGAAAGATAGAACCTTTTGATTTCAGATTTCACATCAAAGATCTGGATGTAATTGTGAAAGATGGAGATCGTAGATCTGAAATCTGGAAGGTTGAGAGAAGGATGAAATTTTGTTAAAGATGAAATCTTTCATCTGCTTTTTATTGGAAGGATGAGATTGAAATTATAGTTTGGTAGGTAGACTAAATTCAAGAGGGTATATTATACTCCCTATATAGAGCTGCCAATAAGGCCGGGTTGGGCCGTTTCAGTACTGCTCCATTGGGCTAATATATAGTAGTCCATTTTTGTGACGACTCGAGTTAGGTCCAGTTCATATCGAGCAGCCCTATTCTGTTAATGGCCCGCTTTTTTCTCTTTTTTTCTTTTTATTTATTTTGTGTGATTTTATTTTTTCTTTTTAATCATAATGTTCAACTATTTTTAAAATGTATAATCATTTTAAATTAATTAAAAAGTTCAACTTGATTTTCTTTAATTTAATTAATATTCTATTATATTATAAAAAAATTCTCATGGTCGGGCAAGTTTTTCCCATTTGGATGTCCAAATATCCCGACCCTTTTATGGTCTGTCGATTCTTTTAAACTTTGTTTGGTTTTTGTAGGTTCAAGCATTTTTATGTTCTGTCCAACTATCAGTCCTACTTTCTTGGCTGGTTCGGACTTCTTTAGCCGAGCATGTTGGTTGGTTAGATGGACCCGTCAATGGGATCAAGTTCTCCTTCGACTAGATTATGCTTCCGATTGGACTTCCTAGTGTTGATTTACCACACAGGCTTGGGTCTTGTGGGTTTGTTTACCTTTGGTCTTCTTTTGGCCACCATGTATTGGTCCTTTAAACTTAAAAAGTTATAATTCAAAGCATCACTAGGAATGTAAGCGAATGAGCGTGCGGCATAACTAGGCTCGTTAAGAGCTCGTTCATGTTTGTTAGATTAATTTAATGAACACTTTACGAGACCTATTTTTAAACTCGTTATATAAACGAACATAGTTTAAGCATTACATAACTCGTTTATTAAACGCTCGTAAACAAGCTCATTTAGTATTTGTTCAGTATATTCGTGAACAAGCTATATATAACTAATTTATTATTATTCTTTAAAACATAAATTCCTCCCTGTCGGAAGGTGAACTCTTCTGCTTTTCTTATCCCAGTTTTCCATTAATCTAATCATTAACTTATCTCGTGATTGTGTATTTTGAGAATTTTGTGAAAGTTGTGTGTTTTTACTTGTCATTTTAGTTCATTCTTCAGTATTCTAATTTACTGCGTTGGTTGATTAGTTGTATCATAAGTCTATTCACAGTTAAGCTGAATTAGGGGAGTGTATGATAGAATATATCATCTATAGGCATCAGATTAAGGTATGTCCCTCGCTTTCTTTCTATGCAGTTCAATCACACAAACATTATCTAGTTTATATTAGTGGTTCGAAACCTTGTCAGGGCACTCTTGTATGTTCATATTACATTTACTGCTGAATAAATTACCAATGAGTGAGAATTTCCTAGTGATCTTCTTGGATTCAACAATATATACTTGCCATTTCAAAACAGCTACACTTGTTGGATATCCTCTTGCAACAGAGGAGTCCGACTCGACTCTGTTGCCTTATTCATCTTCCCTTCTTCGGCTTTTCCCCACATCACGCCGTAGAACCCGACTACCAATACCAACGCCCCAAGCACGCTGAAAGTCGAAGAACAACAATCAGAAAGTGTGTCGATTAAGTATTCCAGATATGTCTCTTGCATGAAGTGAAAGGTGAGAGCATAAGTTCAAGAATTACCTTCCAAGATAGAGAGCTTCTTTCATAAAGATGACACCAATGGCAACCGCAACAACAATCGTCAATGGCTTAAACAACGAGACGAAGAGGGGGCCTTTCTTCCAAATGCACCAAGCAGTAACATACAGCCTGTATGCTATATTGATGATAGCCTGCAATCACAAATTTCTTCAAGGATAAATTCATTGAAAATAGGAAAGCAGAAGAATTTAATTTCCCCTCAACATATATACATATGTATAGACTAAAGCTTGCGTGAGACCGTCTCACAGTACGAGAAGGATAAAAAGTGATGCATTTTAATAAATAGCTATGCTCTATCTAGTGAAAGTGATACATGTCCAATTCAACTATTCAACTATTTCATGAACTATTCATAGAACGAATAATAATTTTACTAAAAGTGATGCATGGATGAGGAAAAATAATGCTCGCCTCGATCTCACACAAGTTTTTACCGTTTATACATCCTAAACTCTTGCTTGTATAATTAGAACCCCTTCCCTCAGTCAAAAATAGTAAAAAACTTTATTATCTTTGTATGCTCACTTGTTAATAACTAAAGATATGGAGATGCCATAAATATTTACTTACAGAATACAAAATAGCAATTAATCCAATCTTTGTTTCAACTTTCCAAGCATTTGTATCTCTTTCTGCAATAAGAGTAACTACTGAAGATTGAAATGTTACAAAAAGGCAGTAAAAAGCAACCACGATCATTTCAGCTGGATACATCTTCAAGATTGATGCCTGCAACAGTTACAAGTGAAAGAAAAAAGATAAAGATCCGAACCATCTATAGCTTCAGTGCCTCTACGATATTTTTTCTGAGTGGGAAGTCGAACCTGTAATATACACCACGATGCAACCGCGAGAGCTGAACAAGCAAACAAAAATCCTCCAAAGACCCAATTTTGTGATGGCGCTTGGAGTTTTATAAATGATACAGAGGATAATGGTGTATTTAGGATAACCGGTCCATTATAGAACACCACAATAAATGCACCTGAGATGGATATTGCAGTACCCAAAGATTTAGCAATGGTACTAAATTTTCTGAAGTTCACTTCTTCCATCCTACAACAATCAGTTTAAGTCAATTGAAGGAAGAAGGAATATTAGTCAGTAACTCGCATCTACATCTTATCCCTATCAAAGAAACCTTGTTCAACTAAACTAAAGAAAGCATTTGCCCATTATTTTTAGTATGATTCTGACTTTGCATCACATGGACTGACTACCAATCTCTTAAAATATAAGTGCATTACCTTGTCATGTCTTATTATGAATATAGTTGTTTCATATTCATCTTGATCTGTGGAAAGATTCAAGAACACTGAAAGAACAAGTAGTAAGTTATTAACTAAAGATAAGTACCTGAAAATAATAGCAAGGATGTAGGTGAAACCAGGAACAAGAATCAACATGGCTGTACTGAGTGTTGGAGAGCTATAGTTTAAGCCAGCATAACTACCAATGTCTGCAATACATCTAGGATTGAAATCCATAAACTTTATTAGCAGTAAAACTCTTCCAAAAGTGACCAAATTTAAGTTTATTTCAACTAAAAATGTTCACCACTAATTAACCAAGCAACACCAGACCTAAATCTATGTTTCACTTGAAGATAATTCATCCACATTTCCAACAACTATACAATCACTGCTAAAATAAGGGGGAAAGAGACTCTCTTAATCCCTTCCAAGTACTGCCTTTTCAGAATCCTTCAAAGATTCTTTAATTTGTTGACACTATATGCAATTTCTGAAGATTACTGTATAAAGTTTTTGAGTAAATTTACAGACAGCATCCATACACTACTACATTTCACCCAACCAATCTAAATAATGTGCAGTGAATTTGATGAATCATGGAGCAAGAAAAGGCCAGAAAAATGAGCCAGTAATGAAAACTACATCTAACATCCACTATTCTCACAAATCCTTAAAACCTAACATCACAAGTAAGATAAAACATTGAATTCAAAATTACCCAAAAGAAGCAAGGAAGAAAATCCTCCAGAGGACAGAGAAAGATAGAGTGGGGCGCTTGGACCTGCATCAAACAATCAAATTATTACATGCACAAAATTAGAGAGAGAAAAAAAGAAGGGATTTTGATAATGATACCTGTGGAAGAGATAGGCAGTGGGAAAAAGAATAAGAGTGGCGATAGCATTAGAATATACAGACAAGATGTAGAAGCTGGTGCCGTTGGAAATCGCCATTTTGCTAGTGATCTGATTCACAGCCAAAGCTACAACCGCTGAAACCATGCCTATGTAGGGCACACAGCTTTGCCATTCCCACCTCATCTTCTGCAACAACTGGAGAATAGGTACCCTCTCTATCTCTTCTCTATTACAAAGGCTTCGTCTTTTTCGTTAAATCAAGGAGAGTACTACATAGTATTTGGTTTTGCCTCTATTCTGTGTTGGAGCATGGCAACTTTGACCACTTTCTCTAAAAACTCTTAACTTTCATTATTTTAAATCATTTGGATGCAAGTTGCTACTTGCAAGTTGCAACAACCTTCTCTATTTTCTTTTTATTATTATTATTAAAAGTAAATTATTGAGTAAGCACGTGAACAATATGCGGAACCTATTTTTATAAAAATAAAAAAGTTTACTTTACGAAAGAATAAATCTTTTAAGATGAATAATAGTTAATTAATCACTTTAAATAGTAACTTTTTATATAGTATTAATGAGTAATCGATAAATCACAAATTATAATACTATTTTAAAATGAAATTTTAAAGAGTATTAATGAATAATCGATAAATCATGATTTATAATAATAATTTAAAATGTAATTTTTTTTATTTAAAAGAGTAATAATTTTTGTCTAATTTTTTACGTATTAAAGAGTAATAGTTGAAAACACGATTCACATGTGAAACCGGTTTATATAATTTTGTGCTAAATAATTAGGATCATAATTTTATTTATTTATATGGTTATGTTTAATTCAATATATATTTTTAAGAATATAATTGTAATTTGATTTATAATAGTGATTTATACACCGGGGTTTATTTTAATTTAATTTATTACTTTAAAATATAATTGTAATTCATTTTTTATAACGTACTTTACTAAAATGACTCACATTCTAAATTATATTATGTCTTTAGAATTTAGGGTTTAACATTAAAATTTAGTCTCAATTTTAAGAGTATAATTATTACTATTATTATTTTTAAATAATTAACTAGCCAGTTGCATTATGCAATTGGAGTCGGTGGCACAGTAGCATTGCTCTTTAATATTTTATTTTTAATTATTAAATAGTAATTTTCTACAAACAATGAATTCATTTTTGCCAATCATAAAAAGTGACATTTTTCACCTATCTATTTATACAACACTTGAAAAGTAGCATTGACTTATGTACTCTGGATCTTGTTTTCTATATACAGAAGAAATCCTAAGGTTGTTCAATACCACCCTGCAATAAGGGGGCCTCATGCCCTCTTGATTCTACATCACCATCTTCAAATCCCTTCTTCATCTTACTTTCTTTTGCCGTCCCCCAAATAACAGCATAGAACCCCACCACGAGCACCGCTGCCCCGACCACACTGCAACTCAATCGTAAGGCCAATGTTCTTGTAATGACAAGAGAAAAAAGAAAAGCTCGAACGTACCTTCCAAAATAAAGGACTTCGTTAAGGAAGACGACGCCAATGACAACAGATATAACGATCGTCAGTGGATTAAAGAGAGACACGAACAGTGGGCCTGTCCTTGAAAGGGACCAGGACGTCATGTAGAGTCGAAGCGTTATGTTGATTATCCCCTGCATCAAGATTGTTGCATGGAGTTATGACTTATGTATCAATGTAATCAAAGCTAAATGTACGTGTAGAAAAATGTTGCTTACAGCATATAACACAGCCACCAACCCCATCTCTGCTGGAAGTTTCCAAGCTGTTAAGTCCTTTTCAGCAATCAGTGCAACTATTGTGGATTGTGTGGTCACAAAGAGGCAGTAGACGGCGACTATGATCATCTCCAAAGGATATATCTTGAGAATCGAAGTCTGCCATTGTCGATCAAGAGATCAATTGCGTTGATTTCAAGTGATGAACACTTGAACAATATCACAGCAAACAAAAGAAGCAAACCTGAACTATAGACCATGCTGCAGTTGAGAAAGAAGCGACTGCAAGCAGGGCTCCTCCGAGGATCCAATTTTCTTGTGATGTAGGAACAACTTCAGAAAGTCCCAAATTGAGGGCCTTATTCATGATGGCTGGTCCCTTGTAAAGTGTCACAACAGAAGCCCCAGCTATGGAAATTAGAGTTCCTAGTGACTTAGATATGTCACTTGATCTTCTCAGATTTAAACCCTCCATCCTAATACATAATCCAGTTCTGAGTCAACATAGGATCATGAAGGACTAATATTGTAAAGCATAAGGAGTATACATGTTTATTGCATCAGCTAGTCTTAAGTGTGATGAAGAGTGAAATTTATAGTATTGAATACTAAGAAAAGGTTCCAAATGGCAATTGTTTCTTCATAGCTACATTTCTATAATGCAAAATTGATAATTTGTCTTTGGCCAAATATTTTCTTTATCTACCACCCCACATATCAAAAAATAAGTACTCCATCCGTTCCCAAAATATTTTGCACACCTTCCATTTTCATCGACGAGACTCACGCACACATCAAAAAATAACCACGCAATATTATCACAATACTACAAAAGTATCACCTACTAAATTCTACTCTATATTAACTCACACTCAACAAATTTATACATTTCTTCTTGTTTAGTGACCTAAAATACTCCTCGTTGATCTTACATTATACACCTAAACATTAATTTTTCTCGATATGCGCATGCAGTAATGAACTTTTCTCAAATTGATAATAGAGTTGCACCATAACAAGAAAGGAAGAGCTATAATAACAACAAATTCACCCATATATACAAGATTGGGAATAACCTGAAAATGATGGCAAGTATGTAAGTAAAACCTGGAACAAGATTCAACAGCTCAGTCCCAAGTGTTGCAGAGCTATTCTTTATGCCAGCATAACTACCAATATCTGCTAAACAACTGATATGCAGACAATACTATGCATTAGTGATCAAATTTAATAGACTGAATAACAAATCCATTGTAGTATAATAATTTAAGTTGGTGAGAATAATACATGTGATGATTTAAAATAATAATTTATCATTAACTAAAGCAGATTAAAATACTTCGGATCATAAATTGAATTAGAAAATAATGAAATTTTAAATTTTAAATAAGATTATATGGAGTATAATTCAAAATTTCCAATAATTTCCCCATAAACTAGTATTGAATACTTGATGGAAAAATAGTAAAGTCTTCCATTCCATACCACATTCCGTTATTCATACATATATATTATATTTTTTAATAAATACATTAAATACCAAAAAAAAAAAAATTAAAATGGGCCCATTTGCTACCGTGTCAGATAATATAAAGAAAGAAACTACAATTATAATTCTGACCCAAATGCAGCAAGCAAGAATATCTTGCAGAGAATTGAGAAGGTGAGTGGAGGCCGCTTTGACCTGCCATATATTCAAACAAACAAAACGTCGAACAGTTGGTGATCAATAATCCCAATAACTCTTCTCTTTTTTTTTCTTAAAGATAAATTTAATCCCAAATTAAAGCGGGCAGCCACGATTACCAACCTGTGGAAGAGAAAGCCACAGGGAACAAGAATAAGGGTAGCTAAGGCATTGGAATAGACGGACAAAATGAAGAAGCTGGTGCCATTGGACATGGCCATTTTGCTTACGATCATGTTAACAGCCAAAGCTGTAACTGCCAGCACCATCACCATGAAAAGCAGCAAGCTTTCCGTCCATGGAAACAAACCCCTCGAACCCATCTCCCACTTGGGTGGGTGGGTCTAGATTTTATGGAATCGGAGAATTTCTCCTCTGCAGAACCTCAATTTATGTGGTGTTCTGCTAGTTGACCATGACAGCCTATCCATTTATAGTTGGTTATACGATGAACTTTCGATGTAGCATCGTGTAACATGAAAGCGACTCAGAAACGACAGCGTTTAATGTGGCTGACTCTTTTGAAGATTAGGTGAGTCTTGAGGAGATTAGGTGGCTCTAATAACTGATTAGTTTCATAAGATCATATTATTAATCAACGTCACTTTTTTTAATATTATTGTAAAAGTTAAATTCTGTTATCTGCTGGGTTTTTTTTTTTTTTCCTTGAGTTTGGACCACTTCTTGATGAATTAGATCGACGTCTCACAATTGGGATCACCTATTTCATTCTATATTTTATCTACTATTCCATGTATTAAATTCTTGCCACGTATTATAATCAATGTCTAAATTTTCGACACATGTCCCAAGAATTTAATGATCATTAACTAGGGTACAATATTTTAATAAGAAATAAGTTATGGAATAGAGAATGGAATACCAAAATAGAATAGAGCTACAATTTTTGGGGTTAAAAGGGAATTACAACGTAATTCACGTGGACAGTTTAACTTGTCAACAAGGGTCAATAAAGATGAGTATTTGGACAAAGATCAAAAATTGAATGTCCCACACCAGCCGCATGGGCCTTACATATGCCTTTGTGGTTTTAAATTAAATGAATGAAAATATTAGTTTTACTCCATCAACAATGTGTAGTTGAAATAGAATATTATCATGACTATCCTAATTTGATAGAAAGGTGTAGAATTTGCTTTTATTCATTTAATTAATGTTTACACTCTTTAAGAAGGGCTCCTAAGTGCACATGTCAGTATAAATATTAGACGGCAGCTACATATTCCTTTGAGGGTTTTAAATTAAATGAATGAGAATATTAATTTTACTCCATCAAAACGAGAAATATGTAGAGTTGAAATAGAATATTATCATGATTACCCTAATTTGATAGAAAGGTGTAGAATTTGTTTTTATCCTTAAAAGATAATGTTTGCACTCTTCAAGAATGACTCCTAAGTACACATACGAATATAAATATTAGATGGACGCTACATACGCCTTTGAGGGTTTTAAATTAAATAAATGAATGAGAATTTTTGTTTTACTCCATTAAAACGAGAAACGTGTAGAGTTAAAATAGAATATTATCATAATTACCCTAATTTGATAGAAAGATATAGATTTTTTTTTATTCTTAAAAGATAATGTTTGCACTTTTCAAGAATGGTTTCTAAGTGCACATACCAGTATAAATAGTAGATGAGCGCTACAAACACCTTTGAAGGTTTTAAATTAAATGAATGAGAATATTAATTTTACTCCATTCAAAACGAAAAACATGAAGAGTTGAAATAGAATATTATCATGATTACCCTAATTTGATAAAAAAAAAGTATAGATTTTTTTTTCTTAAAAAATAATGTTTGCACTTTCTAAGAGGGGCTCTAAGTGCACATATAAATATTAGATGGGGTGGGTATGTCTCGAATGATAGACCATATAATTATACTTTATTATTATAAATACTAAAAGTTAATTGATATGGAGTACATAGCCGTTGTAATATGGAGTAAAGTTTTGTAATAGAGACCAACATAATTTTTATTAGTTACCTTATCACCTTGTCGGAAACGGATGTGGGCCGTGTGAGCTTGGTGTGTAAAATTATATTGCTTATTAAAAATTAAATTTTAAACGTGTGCAATATTTTATGAATAATAAAATAGAATATAAAATTACAAGTTTCAATCAATCCACCTACCGTTAAATATATTTCAATTATATAATATAGTTTAATCAAAGCAATAAATAATTATAAAAAATATACATATATATATATATATATAATTATAAATAAGAAATTTTTGCAATATTCATTTATCTTTAACTGGTATTATACTATTGTGGCCCAGATGGTTGTGGCCCAAAGTACTAGAGCCCAACATTTTAACTGAATAGGATCTCATGCATCCCGAACTTCGATTATTGAATCTAATAATAATACCAAAGTCGTACAGGTCCAATGGGCTCAAATCGAGCCCAAATGGCACTGTAATAAATACGTCATTGAAAATGTATACAAATACGCCATAGTCATTCATGTCTCAAGATATAGCCCACTAATAATTATTGCTCCAATCATTTAAAATACGTTAGCTAATTATTACTTGGTGTTGATTATCATAAGAAATTATAATTTCGTCTAATAATAGTAATAATTTGATTAGAATAGTAATATTATTGGTCAACGTCAACCCAAAAGATGATTAATGATCTCAAACTGACCATAGAGCAATAGGACTATATGAGCTCGATCTTACGTATAACAATAAAGTATGTTCCTCCGTCTAATTAACACAACTGTTTATAGAGGTGACATTTTATACTTATAATCAAGGATTGAATTTCATTGTTGTAATGTGAGAGTAACTTTTCAAAATTGTAGGTATGATTTATTCTCTATTAATCAGTTGAGTTACCATGATTAACTTCTCCACCACTTTATTCGGGGACTCCTGGGGTGTTCAAAATTGTAGGCTTGATCCAACCCCTATTGATCAGTTAAGTCACTATGATTAACCTCTCCACCACTCTGTCTGGGACTCTTGGGGTGGGAGATTCCACCTTTATACCTATGTTTCTCTATTTAATCCAGAGTGTAGGGGCTTCTGGGGTAGGAGATTCCACCTTTATACCTATATTCCTCCATTTAATCTTTATTACTATTCCACAATTTAATCTGGGGTATAGGGGCTCCTGGGGGTGAGAGATCCCGCCTTTGTACCTATATTCCTCCGTTTAATCTTTATTACTGTTCCACATATTTAAAAAGAATTTTATTTTTGATTAATTTTAGTAATTTTTTTATAGTAATATGGCATTTTAAAGTGATAATTAACTTGTAAAGTACTCTCTTCGTCCGCCACAAAGGTGGAATATAGGTACCGGGGCTAATGATGAATATAGGTATTTTTATAGGTATTAAATTTAATACAACTACCAACTACACCTTAAATAAATTTATAGGGGCTCCTGGGGGTGAGAGATCCCGCCTTTGTACCTATATTCCTCCGTTTAATCTTTATTACTATTCCACAATTTAATCGGGGGTATAGGGGCTCATGAACAATTTATAGTATAAATAAAAAGTGATAACTTTTTATAACGAAAGTGATAACTAATTTAAAAAGTATGAAATAGCTAATGAATCAGAACTACTTGAATATCCACCGGATATATTTCATCATCGTGCATATAATTATATGTTTTTAATTTATGATGGTTTTTTTTAATTGACCTTATAAAGTGGAATGCAATTCTCTACTACAATGATGAATCTTGAAGAATTTTATGACTAATGCCTTTTAATTTGAAAATGATATTACTCTTGCCAGTCGCATCTCAATTAGACATAAAATATATAATTGAAACCATTTAAATAAAATTTTATTTTTAAAAGAAAAAATTTCAATTATCATAATTATTTTGTCTTGGTCGAAAATCAACGTAGCTGAATCATGATTTCTAGTTGGAACGAAGATATATAATTTAAGACATGAATAGTCATTTGGGGACATCTCTGATCCAATAAATAATTATTGAAAAAGATCAATCAGAGGACTAACTAATTAACACTGTTCATATACAAATCAAGATTAAAACTATTTTTAATCTTATTTAATTTAAGAGTGAATCATCCATACATTACATAGATCATGCAAAAAAATATTTTGAAAAAATAAATATGAATAATAATTTTAATATTCCAAAAATAAATGTAAAAATATAAAAATATTAATTTTGTAACAAAAAAAAAAACTAAATATTTAAACATGATTTAAACAATTTAGAGGTTAAGCACGATATATAATTGGATCCAGAAGGCACAACAACTTTGGTCCAATCGACCCAATAATCAACTTAAGCCGCAAAGAAGTGGGCCCGGCCCAATGGGGGATGGCCCATTAATTAAAGCTGAAATTGCCTAACTTGATAAGTATCTCCATTTGAATTACAACCACAACTGTCATATATCTATTAATGTCATAACCCAAATTGTACCATGCAACAATCATGTGACATCTAATCCAAATCTGTAATAAAAAGATTAAAATCATACTAATCATGTTCACATAGCATAACAAAACAACAAAATTTACCAACTAGAAAGAGAGAGAGGTCATGTGCAATCTCTTCTGTAAAGAGGGTACGTACAACTCGAGCAACGAAAAGTACAGGTGGTGTTGGTGGAAGAGATTGAAGTGACATTGTTGGGGTATGCAGCAAAATATGATGTAGTTTTGGAGTTGGTAGTTAGGGGGAAAAGGTGCTAAATACCATTATTATTCATAAACAGTATTACCCCTTTTTTGAGTCTTTCTATACATGTCACATCTTATTGTTCATTTCACTCCTTTTTTCATCTTATTATTATTAATTCCCCCCAACTTCTGCATAATGTATACATATATATAATGCACACTATAAAACTACACACAAATATGTGTGCATATATGTGTACAAAGAGATGATGGGTTTTGCAATTGTATAACCAGAAGGGCTTGTTTCCTTTTATATTTTATTTGGGAATTGCAAGGGAAAGAGATAAACTCTTTTTTTAGTCCCGAATGAATGTTTACATTTGTTTTTTTGTACGGCTATTAAAAAATTATTTAATGTATAATGAGTGATTGTATTAATGCTGTGTGCAGGTATCGTAATGATATATTAATTGTTTTGAGTGAGAATCTAAAAAAAATGTATGCCAAAATTGAAAATGTGTAAACATTGAAATGTGATGGATTCGTTACATTTTAATTGTCATATTTTGGTTTATATGTAGAGATTAAGTAATATAGTATTTTAATGTATAGTGCATTGAGAGATATAATTTTTTAATATAGTGAGTACGTAATTATATTAATGTTATGTATAAGTCTCATTAACACTACCAGAGGAAAAAAAATATAAGTTTGCGGCATTTTTTTCAAAAGCAATTTTCCAACCTCAACTATTAAAAATGACATTTTTCATGATTTCTCCTTTTGTTTTGTAAACCCATCCTACAAAATTTAGTGATTTAAGGGATTATTATTATGAATTAAAATAGATGGAAAAGATTTACTATAAAATATAGTAGTGAGATATTTCTCTTTCTACGTGTCAGCATACTAAAGAAAAAGATGGGGGCACTTTGAGGGAGACTGATCCAATGTCTCTATAATTCAAACCCCACATCTCTCTCTCTCTCTCTCTCTCTCTCTCTCCCTCAATTGTGCATTTGTGTGTCATTTTCAGTACTCTGTTTGCTAAAGGAGCTGGCATCATTACTGGCCCCACATCTACCCCTCATGCAATGCATTTTTAATCATTATCATTTCTTTATATGATATACTCCTCCTCCAATTATCCATAATCCTACACCTTTAATTTGTAATATTGTTTAAGAAAAATTATTTTTCATATCAAATTTTTTAAATTTTAGAATGTGTTGTACTCCCTTTGTTCATTCTTCATTTGTTTTTTTCACATAAATTAAAAAATATTATTATTTTATATTTGTAATGAATAATTATATTAATAGTAAATGATAAGTTATATGTGATACATTTTTATTAAAAATGGAAATTAATATCTTCGAAGGGAAATTTAAAATAATAAAATAGTAACATTTTTGGATGGATGGAGAAAACAATATTTTTAGGTAACAAGAAAATACTATAAAATAATAATACATGTGTAAAAAATTAATGACAAATTTAAAATTAATGCAACTTTGAAATTATTGGATAAAATAATATTTTCGTTTTTAAAGTTTGAAGAGTTTCTTGAAATAAATAAAAAAAAAAGTGTCAAAGAATTCGTGAGAGGAGTATATATTTTTGCTACAACCATATCTCTCCTAATTTTTTGAGTGATTATTAGATTAGAATATTATAATGACATTCTACACGTTAACCACTAATCATTAAAAGTAAAAAGAAGATGGAAATAATAAGTTGATGAGAGGATAATGATGAACTAGCTAGCTAGCGACCTTTTTAACAATCTTTAATCACCAATCAATACTATGATTTTGAACTTTCTTTTTAAGGTAACAACGTAGCAATCATGAAAATCAAGTAGTATAATTGTGTGCTAAAAGTACAACATAAAAAAAAAAATAGGAAGGCTTAAACAAGTTATTATCATTATTTTAATAATTTTGTAACCCATGCCATAAATCCATGTACACTATATACGAAACTTTAATATAATTAGCTACTTAGGTTACAAAAATGGAGTCGGGTCTAACAATATTCCTCAAAGATAATCGTATTAATTACAATTATTACCAAATTAATAATCAACCTAATTTGTCTAGACCCACGATTTTTTTTATTCTTTTTAAATAATAATAAATTTTATCAAAAAAATACTAGATGAACTTTTTTTTTAATTTTTTTATACACAAGTATTCAATTCGTAAACAGACTAATACGGGTAAGGGCAGAACTTACCATCCACTAGCAAGGACCTCATTTCAAGTCAGAGTTTTGTGCTCTGATCCATAAACCGATTAATACGGGCAAGGGCAGAACTTATCGTCCACTAGCGGGGACCCCATTTTAAGTCAGAGTTTTGCACTCTGATTCGTAGACTGACTAATGATTAGTCATTTGTAGTCGGGATGACTAATTAAAGAATTTATCGAACCACAGGGAGGTAGGTACTAGGGTCTAAGCGATCTCGTGTTCATCATAGTATTATAGAGATGATCATAAAGGGGGGATAATCAAGAAATGACAATAAAATAAATGGATAGATGAATGGGAGATGGATGAATGAGTCAAGTAGATAGAGAATGAGACTAGCAATACTTATAGTATGGAGAATCTATGTATCATGCAACGAATTCATAAGTGTCACGGATTAATAACTAAGGGTCAATACGAATTCCACATAAACTCCCTCTCGAGATGGATAAGTTGTAGATCCTCACAAAGGTCTCAAAATAACTCAAAGGTTGGTTCTCAATCAAACAATTCCAACTAGGTATTAAGTTCAATTGGAGAGTCTTCTCACACGATCAATTGACCTCTCGATCTAACCAATCGAATGTTCTATCAAAGGGTTCTAAATCCTAAAGGATTTCTCAATCACTTTACAATTTATAATGCACATGAAGTGTTTGATGAAATAATTCAATGAACTATCCTAAACATATAATTGATTTCTCAATCTAATCACATGTCCATGACATATATCACACAAATCAACAATACAAATTAAGCAATTAACAATCAATGATAGAAAATTAACAAATCCAATCAACTTATGAATTCAATTGCAAAATACCCAAAATTATCTAACACAATTCATATTGCTAATCTCACAAGGTAGATTAACCTCTCATATTCATAAGAAAATTAGCATAGACATTAAAATCTTTACAAAACATGATAAACAATAAGGTTTCAATACAAAGTTTGGATGAAAACTCCCTTGGATGTCTCCAATGATGATCTTCTTCTTCTCTTGCAATTCACCTATCTTCTTTACTTCTCTAACTACTTGGATGAAGGATTTGATGGTGGGATGAATGTAGATTATATGGATGAAGATGTTGGTGTGAAATTGAGAAAATGGTGTGTGAGGTGTGTGGGCAGCTGTGAATTTCGGATCTAGATGATCAAAATGTTGAATGGAAAGATATTTATACCCTTGTGGGCCTTCTAGAGGGAATCTGGAAATTTCAGCAATTTTAGCACCAACACGGCTCGTGTGCTGTAATACGGCCCGAGTCGTGTCTAAGGCGCATGGTCAACGCGAGCTTCAAACAGTCAGGGGTGGCCGTGTTGTGTATTCTGGCGATCGCACACGGCTTCCGCTTATAGGCCCGTGTGCGGAACTCAGGCCGTGTACATGACACGGCTCGTGTTCCTGCACACGAACGGCCGTGTTCTTGCTGTCCTGTTTTCTCTTTCACTGTTTTGGTTCGTTCTCCCTCGTTTCAACTCCGAATTACGATCCGTTTTTTTCTACGTCTTTCTTATCATTTCTAGCATCCAATAAAAAGTGAAAATCATATGTTTAAGCTCATTCACTCAAATTTCCATAAAAACACAAAACACCACCAAATAGAATACAAATACGGATAAAATAACACTAAAACACATATAAAAAGACATTAAAATTTAGGTGAAAATATAACTCATCAATTAATACAGGGGAGGCCAAAACTCACCATCTACTAGTGGGGACCTCATTTCAAGTAATCAGAGTTTTGTGCTCTGATCCGTAGACCAACTAATACGGGGCCGGGGAGGTCAAAACTCATCGTCCACTAGCGAGGACCTCATTTCAAGTCAGAGTTTTGCTCTCTTTATGGACTGACCCCATAACTATTGATCGCACCCCATTTCTAACCAAAGTTTTGCGTTATATATAGATTACTCTACAGTTGTTGATTGCACCCACAAATAATTTTGAACTTGTGATTTTTGAGAATTTCACCTTAAGACAACTCAAATCCTCACACAGACTAATTAAATTAATTTAACCGACACATTTATTTACTTATTATAATTTGGATATGTAACTAAAGAATATACAAGGAGAAAGTTTATGATGTATGCATATCTGCATGCATGCATTAATTAATTTGCTTATTTTACTTTTGACTAATAGTACATCAACTTAATTAAATGACTATGTTGATTTTATAAAGATCCCATATATTATATTATGAAATTTATAAATGTATACAGCTAGCAAGAAAAAATTGTGATGAGTGGGTTAAAGCTTTAGTTTTTAAGAAATAAAGTGAGGTATGCTTTAAATTGTGCTCCACTAATTCTAAATAAATAATCTAAATGCCATAAGTACCTTTATTCCATATCCTGACCTACAATGCTATCCCCTTTTCTTTCATTTGTTGTTCAATATTTTGTGTCACCAAATCCCTTTTTTCAGAATATCATATGGCTGCCCTATTTCAATCATTCTATTTAATTAATTATTTTTATTTTGACTATATACATATATACTCCTATATATTATGGATTCCAGAAATAATTGTACACTAGCTAAGGCACACTGCAACGTGTATATATGCATGCATGTTTTCTACATATATAGTGCGTTACAACCTTTAATCAAAAATATATATACTTCATAATATTTTATTCAATAATTGACATAACTATTTGGAGCAACACTTGCGTGACAATCTTGGCACTGTAAGATTGTTTTACTAGTTTTATTTATTAATTATTATTTTTTTATTTTTTTCTACAAATTATTTATGATATAAATTGTTCACTTGACCTATTATTATTTAAAATTTTCATCAATCAAGTATTACCATTCTTATTTAAATTATATCACTTCTTATATATTAATATCATACTTTATGTGTTTCTTGTGATGTATTTTGATAACTATATTATATATACTCTATAATTCAGCATGCACTTTATACATAGGAGTGGAAAACTTATGGGAATATTTGGAATTTTAAACATACACATCAAGGAATAACGTCAATTACTTGCAAAAGTTACATCATGCTAGCACTAGCAGCATTAATGTCTCTCACTATTATTTATTTATTAGGCAAATAAGAATTTATTAAAATAAAATGATACAAAAAGTATAAAAAAATACTCCTTTCCTCCCATTTAAAGAATTTTTTTTCCATTTTGAGTGTCCCAGCCAAAAGGTCTCTTTTCTTTTTCTACACATGGGACCCCAATAATACAATTAAAATATGGGGTCCACACCCACTAATACAACTACCCACCACATATTAAATAATAATACTCCTTAATTTATGTGCAAAAAGCAAAAAACCCTCTTTGAATTGGACGAAGGGTGTATAAATTACAAAATCTAGTAAATTAAGCAGTAATATTTTATTGGGTATTTATTCTTCATGCATAAATCGCAATTTCATTTTTTTTTTGATGTATTAATATTCATTTCGTAGACCGATTAATTCGTGGGAAATCAGAACTCAACGTTCACTAACGGAGACCTCATCTAAAATCAAAATTTTGTATTCTATATACACTAACCCCACTGTTGTTATTATTGATTGTAATGATAACTAAATCCCTCAAAGATCATAATTAAATAACTTTAAAAAAAATGCACGGGTATCCGATTATATATCATAAATAACTTTTCAATTTCATGAATACATTTTAAAATGTGCATTTTAGAGCTTGAAGGGAATCAATGTAATGCTAATTCCAGAAAGAAATGGTTGTCACTTTTCTAGGAATAATTAGCCATATATAATATGTATAAAATAAAAGGTTACTTTAATATTATTCTCATCACAAATCAAATCAATATATTCTCAATTCATTTACCAAACATATTCAATTTGACATATTTCACAACCCACAATTTCACTTTCGCAAGAAATTTTTTTTTCTCCAAATGTTCATAAAGTCTCTCAACTGAAGTGATAGTTTTAAAAAATAAGATTAAAATACATTATCGACCAAATTAATTAATCAAATATTCAAGTCCTGGTGTGTGGTCCCTAGCTATATGGTTAGTAACACAAGACAATCCCCCTTAATTAGTACTAATTAAATTATATGATATTTGTTAAATTTTACTTAAAAAAGAATATCTATAGTACATATTTGGTTCACATGAAATTGGATTACCTTTTTCAGTTTGGCGTCTCGTATTCTATTTTTTAATTAAATGACACGTGTAATTATTATTTCCTAGAATAACGTCATATGCTCCAAGGGTTTATTGATCATTTTTAGAATATAATTTTTTTAATGTTATGAAATACTAACTAATGTAATATGAAATGTGGAATAGAAAATTCAAGTTCGGTTCAATATTACTCAATGAACCTTAAAAAATTACTAAAAATATTTAAGAGAGTTTTCACCCTATTTACATTTATATATAGGAGCTTATTTACCTTCTAAAGGCAAGGGGTCCAATAATCTAGTTGGGAAAGTGAGTTAATATATTCCTTGAAACTAATATAAAGAGTGAGAATTTTTATATTTACATCTTACTTTTTTTTTTATTATCGGTAAAAATTATTTTCATTAATAAATATGAGTACAAGATATATCACACAAATATAATTTACATCTAACTATCAAGGAGTATTTTTGATTTTAAAATCCAATTACTAAAAGAGTATCTAGACAAAGTCTTACTAATACTAATTACATGCTCAAGTCTTTAAGACAAAGTCTCTTGTGAGACGAATTATTTGTGAGACGGGTCGACCCATCATTAAAGTATGTTTATTGTATATATAAATAAAATAGTTTAATACTTGTTAAAATATGTTTTCTAAAGTATGTTATATTATACATTAAAGTATATGATTTTAATGTGTTATAATATGATTTATTATTAACATACTTTAATCACAAATAAGCATATTTTATCTATACAATAAGCATATTTTAGTGATGAGTCGATTCGTCTCACATCCATCTCACAAATAATCCATCCCACAAGTGTCTCTTTAATGTAAACTAAACATTACTCCCATCGCATATGGTACAAGAAATATGATTAAAAGTAATTAATTAATTACTAGCATTCAATTATAAACTAACTAAGAGCTTATATGCATCTTATAAACATGTAGTATTAATAATATAAAGAATTGGAATATTAATAATGAAAAGGTGCTACAAATTGGAAATATGCGATTAATTTATAGGGCGAAGCAATGTCGGTAATGTGATTGTGAACAGTAACTCTTGGGCCTTCTTTCGTTGTTTTTATTTGATTTTTATTTCGCTTTCTTAAATATTTTTCTTTATTTAACGTAACTTTTAAATTAGAGTTAATTGGTCTCTAGCGTCCTGTCCTTCCGTTCAATGGTACAACATTTTATTTTAATTTTTAAGGTAAAGACTTGTGTGAGATCGTCTTATACGTAAGACGGCCAGAAAGTGATAATTTTTATGAATAAAAGTGATAATAAATTAATGAAAAGTGATAATACCCTTTCATAAACAATTTACAATATAAATAAAAAGTGATAACATTTTATAGCGAAAATGATAACTATTTTAAAAGGTAAAAAATGGTCTCACGTGAAACATACCCTTATTTTAAAGGGTATATACTAGTATTATTTTATTAAAATATGAATAATATTAGTACTATTTGAATAAAATAATATATATTTTAAAAATTAATGGTATAATTTTTTATAATACTCAAGAATTATATCAATTTTAAAAAATTAGTTCTGTGATGGGGAATGAATTAGTATAATTAATTGAACAAACCATGAAAACGTGCTCAATGCATGTGTATATATATATATATATATATATATATATATATATATATATATATCGGCCGAAAATAGTAGACTAGTCTAACTCCATCTCAAAATTTAAGTTACGAGGGGAGAATTGGCCAAAAAATTTTAACTCCAACATATAATTCAATAAATGTGGGGTGCACGAGCTTACCACACTCAATATTTCCATACTGTATTTGGTTGTATCGTTGTATATTGGTGTCACAATGAAATACACTAAAGATATACTCCCCGTCCCATTGAAACGTACGCGCTTCCTTTGTAAATACAAAGGAAGCGCGTACGTTTCAATGGGACGGAAGGAGTATATAACTTAAATTCAAAAATAATAATAATTAAAAATTAACAAATCGATTAAGGATTTATATTAATATCAATTATCAAAAATAGCCAAATTGAATTATTAAAAAATATTTTCATCCAACAACTTAATGTTATATACAAAATCTCTTGTGAAACGATAATTATATAAGACGGATTGTGGATCGATCCGTTGTTAAAGTATTATTATATAAGTAAAGTATATTAATTCGTAGTTAAAGTATAATGAATAATGAATTAAAGTAAACGTGTTATAGTATGATTTACTGAAAATACCTATATAACAACTATACTATAATAATAGGTCGAGCTGTCTTACAATCCGTCTCATATATACCCGTCTCACAAGAGAGTATCCTAATTTTATGCTATTTATACATAAATAACTATTTTTAGACCAAAATTCCCCCCACGCTATTTAATAATATTTTAATTATTCAATGTCAGTATGGTGTTGAACCACCGAAACAAAATACCGATATCATGTCTTACATCATCGTCGTAGCATCGGATGTCAAAATTAGTGTCAATCATGTGTCAGTATGCTATGTCGGGTCTCTGATACTGAATCCAACATCCAATACTACGACGATGGTATTGAATATGATGTCGGTAACATATGTCGATTATAAAACATCATTACCGATACTTAATAATAAAACAATATAAATAATAATTAAAAAAAAGTGAGACATTTTGGTTTAAAAATAATCATTTAATATAAATCATGATTGTTTAGGGCTGGATTGCATGCAATGCTCTTGTATTTTGTCATCGTTTAAATGTAAAACAAGTCTTGATTATGTCGAATATTTTTTCGATCAGGTTTCACTTTTCATAATAGATGTCACCCTCTGATCACAATAGAGTGATCCCCTTTTTTGGATACGAAATTAAAAATTATTAATTTTTTTATCAATTTTATTGATTTTTAAGAGTAAAGTGGTCTTTCTAAGAAATAAATAAATAATAATGTAAATTTTGTGTGTAATTAGGTGATTGTGATATTTATAAAAATATAATGTATTGAGAGTTATTCATTTTAAAACTTTAACGATTATTTTTTTAGGATGAAAAGTCATGGAACAAAAGAAATGAGATATGTGTGAAAAATGTAATGAAATTACATTTCTTCTAATATACAAACTATTTATAAAATAATTTAATTAATTAAATAATTATTAATTTTTATCCATTAGTAATTTTTTTTATTAAAATGTTAGCCCCACAGACAAAATTGACCTAAAACTTAATATTCATGAGTAAAATAAAATATGAAAACAAAGAGTATAATATTTTATAATAATTTAATAGTACTAATAAATAACTACCGTCGTTGGTGCAGAGCAGCACACAAGAATTAAATCCCCGCGGGAAACGACTTGAATGTGAAATGCGATTTTTAATTAACTTTTGACTGGTAAAATAAATAAATAAATAATAGAAATGGTGTTGGAAATTGTAGAATTTATTTAATTTAATTCTGCATATGGTTAGATTTGAGGAGATCCTATTATATCTATTTCATCACTCCAATGAATTTTATATCAACCTTTTTCAGCTATGTCTTGTACTAATCCACGGTCCTTTTTTTTTCTTTTTTTTTCTCTATGGATAACTTTAAAATACTACTCCATAAATATTAAATATATAAATTTTATATTCTAATTGTGAAAGGTAATATATATATTGTACGACAAAGTTTATTATTATTATTTAATTTCTTAAGTTGTGCTGTATATTCAGCTATATGAACAGCTAAGAAAATTGAAAATTCTTTCCATATGTTTTTTTTATCAGTAAAAGAATTTTTATTAATAAAAAGTGAAGTTAGGCAAGAGGAAATTCTTTCCATATGTTAATGGAGAAAGCTGAAAATATGAGAAATATGGAACACCCTGCACGTACATCCAACTTTTTTTTTTCCTATTAGAAACATCTTTTTTATTCCTTAGGTCACTTAATGCCATCGCCAAATTTTAGCAAACAAACATTAATTTCCAGTTGAATGTTTTAATCTCTAAAATACTAACAAAATACGAAAATCATCAATAGATACAAACTTTTACCCTAAATTACTATTAGATAAATGAGTTCAAATAATTACTCTTATATATAAAATATTAAAGTAAAATATCAAATATAATCTTATAATCCCATACACTTTTAAACCACAAACCCTTAACCCCTCACCCACCCACCCACCCACTGCCGGACAGCCGTCGGTCGTCGCCGGAACTCCGCCGGACCTCCGCCGGACATGTGCAAACAAAATGTGGAAAAATTTTTTAAACAAAATGTGCAAAAACAAAATTGTGCAAACCAATTTGTGCAAAACAAAATTGAGTCATGTAATTTACAACAATTATGCATTATTTTATATATCCAATAGTAATTCACCCACAAAATAATTAAAATTTTGGAAACACTTAAAAAAATTAAAATGATCAAAATATCATAAATTGAAAAAGGTACCATATTACAAAAATATATAAAAATTTTAAATTACTTTATAATATCTTTTGCTCCTATATATGCAGAAAGCATATCCCTAGCGAAATTAACATTTCATTAAAAAAAAAGGACATATATAGGTAATAGAGTTAATATCATTTTTAGTCTCTAAGTATAACATTTTTCAAGTTTAGTCTTTTAACTATTGATTTTCTATTTTTTGTCCTTTATCTATTCTTGTTTTCTCAATATTAGTCATTTATGTTTAAACTAGTCCATTATCAGTCCTATATGTTTACAAATGATCCAGAATTACTCATGTTTTGACTAAGTCAACATTTATTTTGAGAAAGTCAACTTTTATTTTGCTTAATTCAATCTAACATTCTGTTATTACCAGATTTTTTCAATATTATGCCCAATTTTATATAATACTTCATTTTAAATCTGATTTTCACCCATCTTCTTCAAAATAGAAATAGTCCATTACGACCATATCAGGCTCAACATGCTTCTGTACATAATTTAAACCACATTAACCTCGTAATTAACTGGTTTGAAACAGTAACAGTACCTTTTTTTATCCTCAAACCACCGGGTGTCCAGGAGGTTTTACGACTACTCCTCACAGCCAACCACTAGCCCCGCAGTGTGATGGATCAATCCTGTCCCTTCAGCGAATCTCTACACAATCCTGGTTCATTTCCTACTCCGGGTGTACAAGATGATGTTACTGTTTCTCGCCGAAAAATATGGAGGTTTAAAGTTGCATAAAAAATGGAAGGCTACATGCGGGCAGAAGCCCAAAATTATTTATTTATTTATTGAATGGAGAGTTTATTACACACTCATCCTCACTGAACAAGACGAGATAACTCCTTTAGATACCTATTGTAGCTGCACTCAGAACACTCATACAAGGAAAGAAAGATGCAATATTTATTTAGAAAGAGAAAACAGAAGGGAATGGTCGATGTCTTCTGCTTCCTCAACACACATATTTATAGAGGCTTTCGGAATTGAAATCCAGATTTCAAAGCCTCCAAATCTTTTGTGCGTCACTGCTTACGTCATTGCTCATGCGTCAGCACTTACATCATCTACATTGGATCCCAACTTTAGCAGTTGGCTGGTCCTTCTCCTTTATTGGATTCTTTTTTGTGGGCCATCCTCCCTGTCGGTCACATGTCTCTTACCCTTTCAGAAAGGTCACCTGGCTCTTGCTTTGTCCTCTTTAGTGCCTGATAATTCTCCCGGCTCCTGGGTATTCCGAAGAGATTTTACCCTTTTCTTTTCACGTGTCTCCTTTGGGGGTGGATAAGCAGTTCTGATCATCCCTATGCCCAGCCTTATTCCTCTTCCAAACTCCGGCTCTAATTGGGTGGAACAGCTCAAACATACCTTGTTTGTCCACTGCCCGAAATGGGCCATGTTACAATATCTCCGATGAGTTTGTTTACTCACCGGAATCTTATTTTTTCCAGAGAAGTTCTTGTTTATCTTGTTTACCTTATTCAATAAGAAAGACCCGTTCAAAGACTTATGCTCGAACTTGAAAGGGAACTTCACCTCCACCATGGCTTTGATGCAGGCATACAAACCTCTCGCTCTTCACGTAGAGATCTGTTCTTCAGAAAATGTAGAAACCAAGACTGGTTCCTTTACAGAAGACTCTTTAATCTTATTTGATGCTGAGACATTGGGTCTTCTTAGCTTGATGAAATGGAAGGCCTCGTGGTTGCCTTTCCTAACTGGTTCTAGGGCTGCACTGGTGAAGTACAACTCCAATACATCGCCTCTGAATAGAGTCGAGTTGTTTTCCTATGCCTTGAAAACCTTTTTTCCAAGCCAATCTGGAAGTTTTGTAAGTTCTGGAAAACCTGGTGCAACAGTATAGATCGAGGCTAGTGCCCCAAAGTCATACCACTGCTTTACATCTATTGGATTTGAGCCCTCTCGCATCCAAACTCGGGGATATTCTCCCGATATATCCATCCGGCATTTCTCCAGTCGGATTCCTTGTCTGGTGTTCAATTTCTCCCAACTGGCCTGGTATTCCTGCCAATAAGAGAAATCGGCTAAGTTAATACCAACCTTAGCTGTGCCCGTCATAGGCCTAAGGTTGATCTCTCTCCTTTTGACCCCAGAGGTGCTGAGCTGACTCGTCAACTCTAGATGTGACTCAAGGTCTTCGATTTTTCCTTGGACCAGTTCCTCTTTTGGAGGTTCCAGACTAGGACTTGTGCTAAGGGTACTTGAATCCATTGCTCCGGGTTTAGAGCCTCATTCTCGACTACTCTCCTTTTGTCGATTGCTATTGCCATCAACAGCCCGGAGGAGTGGCTCTCGTAAAGACTCGAAGAGACTCGCATTATTATGAATACAAACTCGTATGCAATTAGACACTTTGGTCTGATCGCTTTCTTGTAATTTTCCAGCACGCGTTGCATTGAGTGCTAGATTCTCGAATTTCCTTTGGAGCAACTCCAGATTAACCATCAGGTGCCTTGAAACAGTCAGGATGAAGTCTATCTCAGCTCCTTCCAACTCTCGTCAGGAAATCTGCCAAAACATTATCAACAGATTTAATAATGATAATATTAAAATCATAATATTGGCATTCTGCTTGCCATCTTAGTAGTCTAGCCTTTTCAGGTTTAGATTCAATTTTATTTTTCAAAAAGGCTTTGGCGCTTGTATTATCAATTTTAAGGATGAATTTCTTCGCGAGAAGAAATAGCGGCCATTTCTTGAACGTCTTCCGAACCGCAAAGAACTCATTTTCATTGATGTGTCACCTATTTGTTTCTTTCTCCATAAAGAGTCCGCTACAGTATCTACATGGCACTTCTCCTTTGGGTGTGGACTTAGTTAGAACCGCTGCCCACCAATGGTCACTGCATCTATGTAGAGTACAAGTTTATCCTTGTCATTTGGTATTGCTAACTTGGGGAGCTTCTCGCAAATCTCATTTAGCTGCTTAACCATCTCTCGGTATGATTCCTCCCATTTGAATTCGGCATCCTTTTTCAACAAATGACTGAACACCTTCCTGTATTACGTCAGATTGTCAATGAACATTCCAGCAAAGTTGACAACTCCTAAGAAGCTTTGAAGTTGTTTCTTGTCCTTGAAATCTTCAGAAAATCCTTGAACCTTTTCTACAATATGAGGCTGCAGAATAATTTCGGACTCATCGATCTCGACTCCAAGGAACTCGATCTGCCTTGTTGCTATTACTGATTTCTTTTCAGAGAGCACTAATCCCTCCTTGTGACATACCTCTGAAAATACTTCCAGATGTGTCAAATGCTCCTTCATATTTTTTGAGGCTATGAGGATGTCATCCATATAAACGAACATGAATGAGAAATAATATTTGAACAGATTATCCATCTTCCTCTGGTGTATCTGGGGTGCGTTGGCCAAGCCCATAGGGATGACATTCCAGATATAATGGCCTTGTGGTGTGGAGAAGGCTGTGAACTTCTTGCTCTCTTCTTCCATCATAATCTAGTAACCTTGATATTCTTGATACAGATAACCAAGTGTTCCCTACTTGGTATGTAGTATCCATCGAACTCCAAGATGTTGTTGATCCCTTTGTAGTTGATCACAAGTCTCGGCTTTCCCCGCTTGACTTCTCCATGATTTCGAACTAGAAATCCTGGACTGCTATATGGAGATACTCCTGAAGATATCAACTTAAGGTCTAGATGTTCCTTAAGTATTTGTTGCATATCTTTCCGATCTTCTTGATTCATCAGGATAGGCTTGTATCTCATGAACTCATGCTCCTTTCCTTCTTTCACTTTGAGAGAGGCTTTGAGTTCGTTTTTTCCCACCAGGCTAGAGGATCCTCATTGAAGTTCATTTGTATCTTCCTTTTGACGTCCTCCAAAGATGTTTGCTCTTCGATTGTGGCGTCTTTCTGTAAACTTTCTCCCAAGCTTGCCTTGAGAAGGTGGATTGTGTTTTCTTTCAGTTTTTCCATCTTTCATCCTCTTCTGGTCTCGGTTCTTATCTGAATGACTGCTTCGCCATATCTCCTTCGATCATTCATTTTTGGATGGCTAAGTTTTCCTTCATCACCACGCTTGTTGCGAAATCTGATTGGCATTTTTCTTTGAAATGTATTACGCTGTCTTGGTGCGATGATCTTATGTTCACAAAGGGTTGTGAAGATAAGCCTTCTTGTTGAATGTCTGTAAAACACTTGAATATCTGTAGAAAGTTATTTCCTAACAGAATATCTGCTCTGGTATCATGAAAATATATCGGTGGAGTTTTCACCTTGTACCATGGGGAATGATCTGCTCATCCGATCATAATCTCCGCTTGTTTGATTCCTCTGTTAAGGATTAACACCCTTTGAGAGAAATCTTTTCCTAATACTGTTGGCAATTCTTCGTTTGAGTCTTTAGGAAAGACTCTTTCTTTTGCTGTGTAGATGTCAGCTCCTGAATCAATGTATGCCGCAAAATATTCCGCACGATGCTCCTTATATATCATCCCGACGGTGATATATATCGAGAATGGACTTGTGGCCATGGGTGGATCAGAGCCTATAAGCTCGAGCCTCTGCTAGTAAACCTTATATCTTTTCCTTTTGACCGTAAACTCCATTGCATCTTGTAGTCGTTCCCAAGGTTTGTGATCCTCAAGAAACTCCAATCCTAGTACTAGTTGCTCTGGGAATCTTCCTGCAACTCCCTTGATTATCAGCTCAAGATCACCAAGTTTGAGCTGTCCTTGGTATCTCCCAGTTGTTGGTTGTTGAAGATAATACAAGACATCACAAGGAATAGAGTTTTCCTTTTTAGTGATATCAAATATTACTTCGACTCCTCTCCATCCTTCTGGGCATTTTAGTTCACCTTTTGTTGTGAACTTCTCCGGTTCCTGGATTACCTCCATGATTGGTTTCTTTCACCATTTCTCGCTGATCATACTATCTTCTTGGAAAGAAATCCTTCTTTGCTCGAATCTGAGGCTGTCTTGTCTACTTCAGATAGGCTTATCTTTGATCCGCAAATCCATGTCGTGAATCGGCGATAACTCTATGATCTTCGGCCTGGGTGCACATGCAACCCTTTCAAACACTTCTGGTATCTCGATATACTCCTTCATTTGGAATTAATCCGAATGATGAGTGTTGGATAGAGCATATGAGATATTGTAGGTGATAGAGTAGGGTCGATTCCTTTCTTTCATCAGGTCTTTATTCTTGAAATCTTGATGAAGGGTGAGTGCTCTACTAAAATCTCTATCAGCCAGATTATAGGCAATCATCGGATAGATGTAGGATGCCACCTTGCCTGCATATAGGTTCTCTGAGATTCCTCCCAGACATGTTTCTCTTAGATTCTTGATCCTCTTATCAAAGATGGCAATATCGATTGGCGTATCGATTCCGTCTTTGAATGTAGCTTTGATGAGGATCCGAATAGCTCCTATATGAACCCAAGACATAGTCTTGGATACTTCTTTCTAGAGCTTACCAAGCTCCCTCCTGATTTATTCATAAAGAACCAGTTGCATTTCCATCATATTTCTTGTGAGCTCCATCGGGATGGCAATCTCCTCTTCGGTCACCTTATATATGATGTTGTGCTTTCTTCTTTTGAAGCTTGGAAAGAATTTATCCATCCTCCCTACGGTGAATCCATCATATAGGTTGAGCTTTGGATCCTCCTTCATAATCCTCATAAGGGCTTTATGAGAAATGGATGTCAGGGAAAAGAATCCCGAAATATCTTTTTGCATCCACTGTCTGAAGTTTTCTTCACTCCGACTCATCTTTAGAAGACTCATCTTGGCTAAGGAATTCTTCTTCATAGATGCTCTCATTAGAGGGTATATCTTCAAATTGATATACCTGAACTAGATCTTGGAAGTAAACAGCTTTCTCCATTTTTGGAGTGGTTTCGAACTGTTGTACTTCCCTCTTCTGGTTTTCTGGGCAATCTGATGAGATGTGCCCCCTAGCTCCACACGTATAGTAGTTACAGTCCTTGAATCTTTCATTGACTCGTGTAGCCGCTCTTCAGAACATTTTTCTTGTGGGAGTTATTCATGTACTCCTCTGGTTTGATCCTGAGGATGAGACTTGACTTTTTGAACTCCATCTTGATTGTCTATATCTCTGCCCCGATTTATAGCTTCAGGCCTTCTGTTTAGACCAAAAGGATCTTGGTCTTCTGGACCTCCATCCTCCGCTCCTTTGGGTGTAAGGATGATGTTTCTTAGTCCTTTTTTGCTTTCTTGGGTTTCTTCTAATAATAGTTGAAAGATCATTGCTTTCATAGCATAAGGGTACCATTTTGTTGATTTTCCTTAATTTCTTGCAGTTCTTATGTAGCGATGCTTGATGACACCACTCCGCAATCTTGGCTTTGAGAAAAGATATCCTCATCGCTATTGAATCCAGCTCACATGGTTCATATTCTTTGATCAGCATTTCCCTCAATGGGCTTGGAATCTTGGCAAAGAATAGGTGGAATACTTTCTCCTCCTTGATCTTTGATTTCCATCTATACTCTGTGAAGAGTTTGATGTACTCATCTACGTGACAGATATCAAGTAGTTCTAGGCTGTATAGAGCATTCATATATTTCTTCTTCTTTTCTTCTTCCATTCCTTCGAAATAACCTACTCCGATGAAATGGATCTTGAAGATCTTGGCCATGCGATCAACAATGTTGCCTAGATCTTCGCCTTCCATAGCCTCCTTATTGACTTCGTCTGAGAGTACCTTCCAGTCGCACTTTACTGATCCTTCCAGGCTCATGGTTAGGAATCTTATGAACCCTTATTTATCCAGCTCTATTGCACCTCCTGCAATCTTCATGATATTTGTCCATTCATAGAACAAGGTTTCTCTATTTTTGAAGTCGAGGGTGTCAAGGTTTATGATCAACCCGTATGGATTTATCGGTTCAAGGTGAGACCGACCATATGGGGTGTTGTGTAGATTAGATCCTCGAGCTTGGCTTGCTCCTGTAGACATTCCTATTGCCTTCATTTTGAAGTTTCCTGGTTGTTGGAATGTGTCTTCTTGTCTTGCCTTATGGACTCCATGTGATCTAGAGGTTCCTTCATTTTGGCTCCGATCTTGCTGAGCCTGTGACTGTTGTTGGGAATTTGATGATTCTCTAACATTCATCTTTAGATCTACAATTGATAGTCCTTGGAAGGACTCATATAGATCTTGTAGATCTTCAAGATTTGCTCTTTCCATCCGTGGATGTGGATTCTCATCGAATGATAGCAATAATTTTCTCGCTTTCGGACTTTGGCCTTGTGACCTCTGTCGTCTTCCCCTTTTGATGTAAAATGGATTCTATTCCGAAGGTTTGTGGCAACCTTCCTCCTGGTCTTCTTCCTGTCACCTTGGTTTCCAAGAACTTTACTTGTTCTGTTAGCTTCATGATGAGGTCGAGTTGCTTGTTCTGCAACTTCTCCACCTTATCCATCTTAAGGTTGATCTCGAACATTGTCTTGGATATGCTCTGGCGTAGTTCCTCCAGAGATTCTTCTTTGGTGTGGTTAGCACGGGCTTCCACTAGTTTAAACCTTCGATCAAGGTTTTTCCAAAATCGAAATGCTTCATCGTATTCTTTTTCTACATATTGTCTATACAACACACATTAATATTGTTGTATAGAGCTGCTTGTCTCGTCGTAGTTGACAGGCAAGAAATCCATGTTACTCCAGCTTTGAACAGAGCTGATAGTCCTGTTACTCTCGGATGTTGAACTTTCGTTCGGATTCATATATCTTTGAAACTCTCCTCTCGTTAAGCGATAAATAAGTTTATAATAAAATTTTCCATTCATAAATAAATAAACCTAGGGCTCTGATACTATTTTTAGCGAAAACCGGATGAAAATCAACCTTATAATCAAGTAAAGAAAATTTTGGAATCCTAATGGCATTTTCGTAAATAGCATGGTGGAAAATTTTGATTTGGAAATAGCAAAAGGACCATTTTTGGACTAAATGACTGATTTTGAACTTTTTAGGACTATAATTGAGAATTCGCATAGATAAAAGACCAAAAGTAGAAAAGGGTATAGTAATAGGACTAATTTTGAAATTAACCCTAGGTAATACTCTTGCTTTTTAATAAAGCTTAAGAAAACCACTTTTTAATTGACTCTTGAAAGGGTAATAATATTGTAGTATTTTTAAATAAAATTAAAGTATAACATATATTAAGTTTTTTGAAGGAGGATGAGAATTTTGAAACTAAAGTACTGTATTATAAAAAACTTATGTTGAATCTTTTGACAATACAGTAAAATCTCTATAAATTAATATTCGATAAATTAATAATCTCGATAAAACTAATAATTTATCTTGTCCCAACTTGAGACCAATTCAAATTTGGGTACCAATCAATTAAATATAAGATAATACTTTTCTAGGAATTTTTAAAAAATATTTGAGGTCCCAATAGAAGTATAAACTAATAATTATTAAAAAATATCATATTCTAAGATAATTTAGTAAAATATGAATCTACTGTTTTTTATTGAACTTAAGATCTGTATTAATCCCATATTTAAATCTTTTGATTGCATCCAAGTTAAAAACAAATAAAATAGATCAATATTTTACATTGATCTACTCCTATAAAATATAGATAAATATTATATGATTACACAATTCATAAGATACTATACTCATATAATTAATTTGATTTACAAGTAATATATAATTGTAAATCCCTTGAAATATCATCATATATTCTAATCAATATATTCTTAATATGTATAAATAAGTTATAAAAATTATAATTTTTTTTGTATATAACCTCTTTAAATTAATAAATTATTAATTTATCAATTATATAATATTTCTCTAAATTAATAAAATTCTTCAGTCCCAAGTATATTAATTTATAGAGGTTTTAATGTATAGAATAGTTCACATGATTAAACGGGATGAACGAAAATAAATTAATATTGTTCATTGTTTAGAGAGCTAGACGGAATGTTAATTCATTTTTATTTTAATAGAATGTATTAGTATACTAATAGTTAAATACACCCGCATATTACATTTTTAAACTTTTTAATTAATATTTTATATTTTTATATAGAAAATATTATTATGTGATATTTTTTTTAATCTTCTAATGTAAATAAATTGATATTCTATGTATTCATGGATATTTTTAAATAAAATATAAATCAATTAAATTAAATATTAATTTATGCACTTTATCTTTTAAATGTATAGATTATTTTCTTTTATTTTGGATTTGACAAAACTAATAAGAATCAATTTTACTATTATATGTTTTAAATGTCTTAATTAATTTAATATTTATTTTTATTATATAAATTAATTATAATTTTTGTTTTAGTTATAAATGATTTCAATTAATTTGGTGAAATGAAATTAATATTAAGTAAATATTAAATTATTTATTAATTATTCAACCAATTAAATTTTTAAAATATTATTTGTTATTTAAAGTTTTTAATAACATTAAATCAACACTCATGTTTTAAAAATTTTATATTAAAAAATTACTTTAGAATAAATATATCAAGATAATTAAGTTCGATAAAAAATAAAACATAATTAATACATAATCATAAATACTCAACTAATAGAAACAAAAAAAATATATAATTTTATTTTGAGAAGAACAAAATTGAAACATGAGTGTTTTCAAAAAATTCAAATAAGAAAACTACTTCATATATATATATATATATATATATATATATATATATATATATATATATATATATATATATATATATATAAAAGAGGGTGAGGTAGCTGGGCTTGATTAAATTTGGTGTTAAATATTATTCCACGAATTTCTATTAATATTTGTTATGATTCTTGCTCTATTTTTAAGCATGTAAAAATTATTGCATGTCATGTCAAGTTCCGACACCTCACTGCATTGATTAATTTGTTACATATCAATTCTTTGAATCCATATATATAATATTTACAACATATATACTCCATATATATTATATGAGTATACAAATAATGTTATATATATGTCACTCTACCTTGTACATCTTTACGGCCATGCCATGCATGCACCTTTTAAATTGAATCAATATCCCTCACTTTTATTATTGTTTTAAAAAAGATTTTTAAGATTTAAAAATTATCCTTGGAGGAACGCCTCTCAATACTAATAAAGTAGCAAATTTATAACTTTGTTAAGTGAATAATAAAATTTAAAAAAATAACATTTATTATTTAGGGCTTCCTTTTTTTTTTTTTTACTATTTCTCAAAATAAAATGAATAAAATCGTGTAGTTTAAAGAAAGGGAAGAAATAAAAATGGAAGATTCTAAAATGAAATTTGATGGAAAAGTATGAAAGATGTCAGATCGATGATGATGATTAATTAATTTAAGGGAGAATTGTAGCGGAAATCAAGGGAAAAGACTCTTATTTGTCTCCTATATCTATTCTACTACATCCACACGTACTTTTTTTTTCTTGTTTCCTTTTTATACAATTATTATTATTCCCTCATTCTCATATTTATATTTATAGTTAATGTAGACACGGAGTTTAATAAATGTAATTTTTTAACTTTTTTAACCCACTTTTACAAGGATAAAATGGTCCATATAAATCTGATTTTGTTGGGATTACTTACATCATTAAAGTTAATCCCAAAAAACTAATTAAAATTAACATGGAAAAAAAATTATCATAAATTAAACTCCATACATTCAGCTCTGAATAACCATTATACCTATAGGACGGCAGAAACGTACAGATGAGTTCAAACATGAACTCTTTCTCGTCGTCATTGTGGTACATGGGCTGGTATGGAGTTTCCTCATTGAAATAGAGTCCACAACAGAGTCTAAAACGTATAGATCAGCTTCTGGATCGAGAGAATCCCGAACCACTGCCCAGTACAATGTCGGAGATAGAGGATCAGAAGCAACATCGGGGCGTACAGAGTCCACATCCGATAGCAACGACTCTGGAACCACCGTATCGGTGGATGAATCGAGCGGATCTGGCAACCCTAAACCCGAATACACTGAATCTGTGCTTGAATCTAGCGGATCGAGAAGCCACAACTCTGGAACCACATTGAACACGATTGGATGTCCCTCATCGGACTCTTGGACCACGGATCCATGGACGGAATCACAACTGTCGGAGGGAACCGACTCCGACGCCGCCCAGCCCTCTTCCTTCTCAGAGTCAATGGATGGATCTGAGGTGGACATGGAGAGAAGACGACGAGGGTGGCTAGGGTTCAGATTCATTTCAGAATGAAGGGGACGACGTCGGCTACAGAGTGGTAGACCAAGAGAGTGAAGAAGATGAGTGAACTAAGGTTTCAGAGAAAGAGACGAAAGTAAAGCTCAACAGGTAGATAAACAAATGAGTCAGTGGTGTGTTAATTAGGTTAGGTGATTGAGTTATTTAATTAGTTAGATTAGTAATTATAATTAGGGGTAGGTAATTAGATAAATAAGGGGTAACAAAAGGGTATTCTAGTAAAAAAAACTTTCCTTTTTAAGAGTGTGAAGATAAATGTGGGACAGACGAAAATAGAAAGTGTGAAGACAAATATGAGACGGAAGGAATATTTGTGTAATAATAATATCATTCATTTTTCTAAATCACTACAAAAAAACTGGCCGACAGTGACGGATTGATGGACTTAGTGACGGAAAACATTAGTGATGGAATTTGTGACGGTTCCTTTTAACCAATATTTGTGACTGATTTTTGTGACGGACTTTGTGACGGAATTTTTCGTCACAAACTTAAATTCTAAAAAAGATTGATTTGGCAAGAATCGAACCTTGTTTGCTCACTTGAGTGCATGTCGGCTCCAACCGGGTCGGCTACAAACTAACTCATTAACATTTTATTACATTTCTACCCCTTATACCTTCTTTAGAATTTAATTGTGTAAATTCTCCTCCAAACGGGTCTGAACCTGGGTAGGCACCAAGGAAGAGTGCTTGTGCACAAGTGTTGAGCCAAGTTGGCTAGAAGAGTTTAGTGTTAGTTTTTAATAAATATTATATATATTCCATTAATTTGTATTAAAATAGCATCAACCAACTTTCAAAATAAATATGGTGGTAATATTGATTGATGTAATATATATTAATATGACAAATAATTATTAAAACATTAATTAATTTTATTATTTACTCCAATTAAGATAAATATTAAAATTTTCAAAATTAAATTAAAACATCCTTATAAATTTTAAATTCTCAATCTATAAATAATATCTAAATATATTATTTATTTATAAATAAAAATAGGTTAATTTGCATTAAAATAAATAACATTCTTCTAATTTCTCAATTTAGAAAATACATAATCTTTATATTTTTCTAAATTTAATCAAAAACTTTATTTTTATCAATTAAATACACGATCTTCTTTTTAATTTAATCATCAACTTTCCTTTTTATATATATCTTATATATACAAATTAGGAGTACACTGCTACAAATAATTTTTTAAAAGTATGAGGTGTCGCAACATGGTTAAATTTCGTATTTAGTTTTTATTTTAATATTATATATATAATATTTCCACTTTTATTTATTTATTTATTATTATTATTCATGTATTTATCTTTAAATCATATATATCTATAAATTAAAATCACCTTTAATCATATTTTTTTTATAAGTTAAGGAATAGATAATCAATAAAATATATCCAACCTATTTATTTTATTGTTCATGTACATCTTTTAATTAAATATAACCTTTAATCATATTTTTTTTATTAAAAATAGATAATTAAGTCAATCAATAAAAATATATCCAACTAATAATTGATTTTTTTTATTCTTTTTTGATTACAAATAGATAATTAAATCAATCAATAAAAGCATATATATCTTTAAAAAAACTATATAAATAGAGAAAATATTAATTAATATACATAAATCACGCGTACTAATTCTTTAGGGCTATTCATGTTTATCTTCAATTAAATACCACTTTTAATTATATTTTTTATTAGTTAGAATACTACTTTTATTTATTTATTTGTTTATTATTATTATTATTATTCATATATATTTTAAAATTATGTATATATATAAATTAAATACCACCTTTAATTAGATTTTTTGATTGGTTATAATAATTCATCCGCGTATTACGTGGGAATCTGTACTCGTATATATATAATTTTAAAAGTTTTATTATGTAATTACAAATTCATCTATTACAAAATATATGACTTTATTATTTAATAAAAATCAAGACACATAAATATTTAAATTATAACAATTCATACGACTTATTGCTGATTAAAATTAAAGTAACACTGTTCTCATAATTATTTTGATTTTAAAATTAAAATTATTATACAACACAGTATATTCAATAATTCAAGGTAAATAAAATTCACAATAAATATTAAAAGAATAATAATTAAAAAAACTATGTTCTCATTATTATTTAAATTTTAAAATTAATATGATTATATACGACAAGGTATATTTAATATTTAAATTTAAATAAATTCAATAAATATTAAAAAAAATTCATTAAAAAAAAGAAGTAACTTTGTTCTTATAATTATTTTGATTAAAATTAATATTATAATATGCAACAATATAATATATTTAATTATTAAAATTTAAATAAATTCACAATACATATTAAAATAACAATAATTTCTTTAAAAAAATATGTAAGTTGAACCTTTTGTTTTATATAATTAAATTAAATAGCATAATGTACATGTGTAATGAACAAGCACAATTTTAATGATTTTTTTAAATCTGTAAATTGTGATGGACTTTGTCTGTCACAAAGTCCGTCACAAATGAGACCATTTACATTGTGACCGCATTTTTCCGTCACTAATTAAAAAAAATAAAAAAAATATTTTTGTGACGGAAAAAAGTCCGTCACAAATTTTTCCATCACAAATGCCGTCACAAATATAGAGAATGATAAAATTTTAAACGATCAACTATTAGCCGTCATTATTTTCAAAATTTCGTCACAAAGTTTGTCATAACTGTGATGACAAATTTTCTGTCACAAAAATCCATCACTGTGAGTAATTTTTTTTTTGTGATTATAGATATTCATCATTGTCCCACACATTTACACTAAATTTTATTGACTTGGAGAAAATTAAATTATAGGAGAGTACTGTTTGGTTTACTAAATTAATTAATGGAGTATTTCGTTTTGTTAATATTGTTGTATTTATCCATATTGGTTGTTTTGTTAGCGTTGTTAATCTATTTTTTGGTAGATGTGATTACACACAAAAAATAAAAATAAAATTAAGTGATCACAAACGACATTAATATAACCATTCACTATACATTAAAAAGTTATATTTCTCAATTTGCTGCATATTAAAATAATAGTATTATATTCTTTAATCTCTATAAAAATGGTAAATGTAACAATATTAGCATAATGGAGGGAGTGTGTGTTAATAAAACTTGTACATGTGATTCACAAGGAATGGACATAAAAATTCCTATAATTCCTTTGTAGACATTTTTGTGAGATCGTCTTGCAGGAAGACTTTCATGAGACAAATAAGAAGTGATAGCATTTTATTTTAACAAAAATGATACTTGAATTAATGAAAAATAATATTGGTGTAAGAAATTATTTTATACGCATTTTGTAATACAAATAAAAAGTGATAATATTTTTAAAGTAATGGACTATTAAATATTACTCATTTCAACAAAATTTAAAAAAACCACAACATATGAAAATTTAATTATAAATAATTTTTTTTATTTAAAAGAGTAATAGTTCATCATTTTAAATAACAAATTTTCATGTTGTAAAGAAGAATATCATCAAGAATAATCACCCTTTTTATTTAAGTATGTAATATGCAAATTTAGTTTTTAAATATATTCAAGTTCATATTCTTTCAATTTTAATATTTTTTTATATAATTATAAAATAATAAAAAATATATAAATGAAAACTTATACTCCTTTCGTCCGCTTCTAAGGTGTCAATTTTATTATTATTGACGTCCGGTTCAATTTAAGGTATTCATTTCTCCTATTTAGTAAAAAAGTAGTACATAATATGATCCACCACTTCTCTCTAATATAACTACTCACTTTACATATAATAATAATACTCCTTAATCCACGTGCAAAAAGTAAACGGACACCTTAGAACCGGATGGAGTGAGTATTATAAGCAACAAAAGAAAATGCTGACATAAATAATTATATATTTATAAAAAAAATAAAAAATAAAAAATTGGAAGGTTAATATCACTAAAGTTATTTCTAATTGCAGCTGTAGTAATGTTTTTCCTCTAAAATGCACCATGGTTTAAAAATAACACTGGTTGTAACTGTAAACTGTAAAATCCAACAATGCTGGTTTTGTAACTAAAAAAAACATTTTCTTTAATAACACTGTACCGAATTCATATTAACAAAAAAAAAACTTAATCTTCTCGCATATTATGTGAGTTTGATTAATAATTTATGAGTTCATGATTTTTTTTTAATAAAACCGAGTTCAATGGTAATTAAATTGGGCATTTATTACTGCGAAATAATTAAAATATGCAGTGGATATTTTAGGAAAAATATTAAAAAAAAAAATTGAGACAAGCAACATTGAAAAGGATGGGGAGGGCAGAGATTCCACTTCCTTAATGGAGGAAAGGGATGGGGCATTCCACACTTTGTTATCTTGACCAAAGACTATTCTGCCATCTTCTATGCCTCACCCCACCCCCCACCCCCCATTTTTATTTATGTTAAAAAAAAAATCCCAAAATTAAATTGGAGAAAAAGAAAAAGAAAAAGAACAAAATAGTGGAATAAAACAAAATTGAATATCAATAGAAGCATCACTATCCATAAATTAAAAACAATAAAAGAATCCTACCTTTTGTTATGAATTTGGCCCCTTGCAATCACAAGTTTAACAGTGAGTCCTCTCTATAAAGCCACTTGAGGCACATCCTGCGATTTACCTCCTCCACCAATCCCCGGAGCAGGGGCGGTGAGGGCCCCAAATGGTGGGGTACACCATTTTAAAAACAATAAAAGAAGACTTCACAGTTCTCCTCCTCTCACGCACTTCATTTGCTTACATCAGATTTTGTCCCAATTTTCCACTGCTTCTGCAGTCGTACGTACATACATGCACCAAACTATTTTGTGTGGAATCAATAAATGTACTCCCAATTCTACACTAAACGTCCCCATTTACTTTCTGTACGTTAATTATATTATTTTATGTGTTCCGGACTCTTTTATTAAAAATGGAAAATGATAAAACGGAGTAGAATTTTATTCAATTCAAGAACAAGAAAACCCTGCTCTGTGCGTGTGTGAGAGAACTAGAAGCCAAAAGAGAGATGAGAGAGAGAGATGTAAAACTGTTTCACCACCATCAGAAAAATAATAGAAAAAATAATTTGCAGTGGAGTGTGTGTTTAGTTTCCCCCCCCCCCCCCCCCCCCCCCCCCCTCAATCATGAGAGTGTTTACAGAAGTTTTTACAGTACATATTTCTTGTTAATGAATGGTCAAAAACACTCTCTGTCACCCTCTTAGATTAGATATCAACCCACTCACACCATATTAAATTAAAGAGAGAATTATTCAACATTTATTTTTCTTTAATATAATACTATAATGTAGTGTGTGTATGTATGTATAATTAGTGTAGTAGATGCATGTATTATTTGATCTATCCTCAGTTGTAGTAATCAAGCAGCAGTAGCGTAGTGTAGATGTATGTAAGAAAAAAACAGTATAAAATTCAGAAAAAGTACACTGGGAGAATTCGACCACTCTCTATTCAAAACCACTGTGATAGTGTGTTTGTACACACGATGGGTCAGTGATTGAGAGTGATGTATAAACTGTTCATCCTAATTTCATTTTATTTAATTACATTACAAACCCCATTGGACTATTTAATTAATTCCCAAAAAATAATTAATGTAAATTGAATTTCTTAGTTAGCTTCTTGTGTTTTGTTAACTAAAATTGTGTACATCAGGAGTTGGGTAGCAACAGACTTGGATTGGTCTACAGAGGAAACATTTTTAATGTGTAAGAGGCAACATCACGTGATTAATTTTTTTTCCTGATTAATTCTTTTCTTTTTAATCCTTATATTCAACAATAGATCTACTGTTATACACTAGATAATACTCATACTAGTATGTATAATACGCATACATACCGATACTGTATTTTACAACATTCATTACCTATATTCACACACTAAGTTTGACTACGTTTGCCAAATTATATATGTAGCTTTTACTACATCGATTATTGCTTAATAATTATGGAATAATTAAAATTCGAGTTTCATTAAGATGGTCTTTACATTCCTTTCATACCAGATCGTCTTAACTTTGAGATTAATTACTCAATCTTAATTTACTTGTTTGTTAATATTAATTTTTCAATAATAATGCATTAAAATTCACGACTCTTATTAATTAATTAGTGCTAAAACCCCAATCGTAAATTGACTGAAAGCAGTAATCAATTAACCATATGTGGGATTTTTCATATATTTTTGTGTATCATTTAGTGACACTAACTAGTCATATAAGTTACAGGTTAGAGGGGAAAAAAAATTGATCTCATAGCCTATATACATGTTGTTCATATAGTGTGACATAAAAATAAATAATAAAAAAAATTAAGAAGTGATTATTATGGCAGATTTATTATATACATGTATGTATCAAATGGGGCTGAAATAATAAGTGGTAATGTGTCAGAATGGTAGGAAAATAATAATAAAAAAAAAAGGAAATGGGCCTTAGAAATGAATGGATCCTGTGAGAAGAGAGTGTGCACTCATTATGCATGTAGAAATTATAAGATTTTTGGTCATTCTGATGACTCATAATTGAGTATTGGGGAGAGTATGAAATTCAAAAAAAAAAAAGAAAGATATATAGTTAGGATTATAGGTTAGTTTGAATGTAGGTTTGAAAAAAGAAGATGGTCACTGTAGGAAAAACTCCACAGGAAAAAGTGTGGGCCTTCTTGAAATCATTATGGTAAAATTTAAAAGATTGAATATGAATGGGGGGTGGGGTGGGAGGGGGTATGTATAAATGAAGGATTCCATTGGTGGTGGGCTTTATAAAAGGGAGTAAAGAGGTGTTGGGTTTTTACTTGTTTTAAAATAGGTTGAGGAAAAGAAGAGTGAGGAGGACTCTAGTTAGCATCAACACCACCACACACCACACTATTCTCCATTCTAGAGTGAGAGAAAAAGAAAGAGAGAGAGAGAGAGAGAGAGAGAGTAAATTAACCAATGGATGAACAGCTCAACTCTCTTGCTGTCACTCATCTTCTTCAACACACCCTCAGAAGCCTCTGCATTCATGACAATTCTCAATGGGTTTATGCTGTTTTCTGGAGGATTTTGCCAAGAAATTATCCACCCCCCAAGTAATTATTATTCATTATTAATAATGTAATCTTAATTAATTTCTTGTGGTCATCATATATGTATATTTATGTATAGGTGGGACAGCCAAGGAGGAGTTTATGACAGGTCAAGAGGGGTGAGGAGGAACTGGTATGCTAATGCAACTCTAATTAATTAATTATAATAACTTAGGGTATTAATGATCAATTAATTACTCATATATATTTAATTTAATTAATGAGATATATGTTGTAGGATATTGGTGTGGGAAGATGGCTTCTGCAATTTTGCAGCGTCAGCATCGGGTGAGATCAACGGCGGAGATTGCGCCACCTCATCATCCCTCTGTGACTACCAACACTTCCAGGGCCTGCAACCTCACTTGTTCTTCAAAATGTCCCATGAAATCTACAATTATGGAGAGGGGTAATTCGTACATTAATGTTTTAATTAATTAACTTCATACTTAATTAATTGGTTTTTTTTTAAAAAAAAATTTCAGTTTGATTGGAAAAGTGGCTGCTGATCACAGCCACAAATGGATCCACAAAGAACCTAATGATCAAGAAATCAACTTCTTATCCGCATGGCATAACTCAGCTGACTCAGTAAGTACACATTACATTCTATCATATTAATTACCTACTTCAATCACATTTGGGATTTCCCGACACCACCAAATGTATTGTTACATTATGGTATTATATCTCCTGTTACATATTACATAATTACATGAGTGACAAGTAATACTAAAATATAACAGGAGATCCGAACCGAGATTTCCGATTAGAGATATTTTCTTTGTCATTTCTTAATCGTGTGACTTCATGATAGAGGGAAAATTTTAAACCCTTGAGCTTAGGGTTTATCCATTGATTTAGGAATGTATCACCCATTTAGAGATGTGGCGCAAAAAATTAAGCACTAAAATATCATAGGAAATTCGTCTACCACCTACTTCAATATAGCTATAGATACTTATACATATATATTTCATTATTCTGTAAATATATATATAATAGTTATTAATCATAATTAATGTCCTTTTCTTACATATTTTTGTTACCTTTGAAAACAAACAGCACCCCAGAACTTGGGAAGCTCAGTTTCAGTCTGGTATAAAGGTACTATATATATATATATATCATTCTCAATGAATACACATTAATATATACATACAATTAACATATATGTGTATATATATCAACTTTTATTGCAGACTATTGCCTTGATTGCTGTTAGAGAAGGTGTTATTCAATTAGGAGCTGTTAATAAGGTAATTTCCTATTTTCCCCAAACACACACACACACATACACATAACAAATAATTTAAGTGAGATTGAATTAATAAAATGAAATAATAAAATAAAAGGTTATAGAGGACTTGAGCTATGTTGTTCTACTGAGGAAGAAATTGAGCTACATAGAAAGCATCCCAGGGGTATTATTGCCACATCCATCTTCAGCAGCCTACCCTTTCAAGATGGATGCATATGCTACTCCACCTGAGGCTAATTGGCATTTCCACAACAATTTTCTTCCCCCTAATGACTACTATGACCATTTTGCCCCCATCAAAGTTACCCCTTCCATGAGCAGCCTCGAAGCCCTCCTTTCTAAGCTACCCTCCGTCGTTCCGGCCTCCTCCTCCCCATCCCAGGACCGCCCCTACTTGTCCACCACTAGACCAATGGAGCTTATGGGGGCGGAGAAGGTGGCTAAGGAGGAGTACGAAGACGACGAGGGACAAGACAACGAGGCCGGAGAGACGAGCGGGGTGGCGCCACCGCCTTATCACCACCACCAATATAGTTATCACCATGATCTCAATGTAATTAGCAGCATGAACAACAATTGATGGGATCGATTTCGTGTGTTTTAACGTTGTAGAGATCGAATTGAAGGAGGTTAATTAATTATATATTAATTAGTTGTTGCTGCATGGTATTGTATTGATTAATATATATTTAGGTGGTTTAGTGATTTGATTGTTGCATGAGTTATAAGCTTTGTTTTGATGATGTTTTTAGATTCAAAATAAAAGAGAGATTAATGAATTAATTAATCACATTTATCATGATTAGTTTTTTAAGTGTTTGTAGTTTAGGGGAACTGAAAAACTTTCCTTACACAGATGTTTTAATTTATAATATTATAACTTGAATTAAACACATACAGATTTTTAATAGAATATTAAAAAATCGTATACGTATATATGTATTGAGTCTATTGATTACTAAATCTAAATGGAACAAGAAATGGACTGAATAATTTTTCTAATTTACTTAATCATGATTATTTTTAGTTTGTATATAAATTATATTAATTCCAAAACCCTAATTTTATCAATCTTTCATTGTTAATTTTTCTAATTTACTTAATCATGATTATTTTTATTTTGTATATAAATTATATTAATTCCAAAACCCTAATTTTATCAATCTTTCATTGTTAATTCCATTTTCTTTCTGAACTTTGATGACTTAATTTGTCATATATATTATTATTGATGTTAATTTAATGGCAGACCTCATATTTTGTAATAATAAATTAGAGTTGGGAAACTCTACGTGGGGTATAAATATAATGGGAGGCAAGTCGAACAATAAATTTTGTTAGATGAGTAACGAATAAGAATTAAATATTTAAAAGATTAGTTCATAAAAGAAAACATAAACATTTAGGGCAAAGTCCTTTTGTTTTCCTTTGTTTTTCGACTCTAGGAAAAAGTATAAATACTTAGACAAGAGTTTAAATCACTTATAATTAAAATAGTGTTACGTACGTAATATGTGACTTGGAATGTTTTATTTCATTTAATCTTTATTACCATAAAATATGATCAAAGTTGAGCAAATTAATTATATGTTACGGCCCTTTAGAAAGAGATAATAAAAAGACTATGGGAGTCACAAATCTTATGGCAGACTGAGATCTGACTTCTGAGAGGTTGTTAATTAGCAAACTTTATTTAAAAGATCTATTTATATTAAGTTGTTAAGATTTGGTGAAGCTAAGGGTTAACCTCTATATGTATACTATATCTTAACTAACTATACTGTAGCCGCAACTTTTTTCTGCCTTCGTATCGTCTCTAGAGCGCTCTAAAGTGACATGTAATTTTTTTAAATTTTTAGATTTTTAATTTTTTTAATATTTTCCTTATTCGGATTTCTTAATGCATAACCGTGATTCACTTCGTGTTTCATAATGGAGTATATTTTTATTAAAAAACTAAACCCTAAAAAATATCATTAAAACCTTGCACGCTTAACAATAATTTAAATAGTACTGATTGTAACGGATGGAAAGTAGTATCAAATAAATGGAATAGAAAATAAAATAGAAAAATGGAGTGTGTGATCTCATTTAATATAAACACCCTTCATGTTTTAATAGCACATTTTTATTTTTAAATATTCAAATTATTTTTATTTTGAATAAATAAAAATCACACGCCTTTTCATCTATCAGAAATTTGATTATACTTGTGCACTTCCTAACGAACCTAATTTAAAAAAATAAAATAAAATTTATTAATGTTATAGTGATCGATATTATAGAAGAAGAAAACCATAAATACAATCATGCATGTGCATAGATACCACGGAAAAAACTCGCTTTAGAGATGGTTTTATAGACGACTTGTTTTATGAACTTATGCTAATTATACTAATTATGTTTTAATATACCAACTAAAGAAGCATGAACTATTGTAACATGACCACATATATATGTTATTAAGTGTTTCGAGTAAATTAAATTTAATTGACAAACATATATATATATATATATATATATATATATATATATATATATATATATATATATATATATATATATATATATATATATATATATATATATATATGGGAAATTATTTCATTTTTTGTTGTGCGAAAGATTATGGGAATGCTTGTAAGAGCCGTATATGGACATTTTTAAGGATTTTTGGTGGATTTGATTAGACATTTATCTGATTCATTTCTTGATTTGTTTGACCATTACAAAATAAGGACAAATTATCAACGTTTTTGGACTACGATTCCTTTCCTTTACTGAAAAAGGATACTGTATTTTGTCTCATATATATTAGATTTAGGCTTTTTTGTACATTAACATTATGTATATAATAATGATGATGGTGTCTATGTGAAACTGTATATGGGATGGGTTAAAAAATGAGTGTTATACAAATAAGGTATGTTTATTAAATTAAAATATGATTTTAGGATGTTATAATAGTTAATTCTAAAATGAATATCTTTATCTGGTGAGATTATTCATGTCATGAACATTTCTAATGATCATAAGAAGATAGAGAGAAAATTAAATGATTTGAGAATGTTAGATATGAAAAAAGTTGAGGGAAGGAAGTGTGACCATTTGTATGAGAAATTGTTTAAATTAGTAAAATGAAAATTTGAACTTGGAAAAAAAAAGAGTCAAAGATCTGGACAAAACTCAGACTTCTGAGTAGATTTGGCCTATATATGTGCAGAGTTTAGAAACAATAAAATTTGCTTCAATGGTGATGGAAATCAAATAAAACGATTTCACTTGAAGAAACTCCTATCAATATATGAATGCAAATAGACGATGAATATTTCACTCAATGCACGAACAACGACAAGAAAAACGACGAACGTGGCACGCCCATAGTTGAGACAAAGTCTCCGTACAAAATCGAAGCCCACAACGATAGCTCTCTGTATAAGCAAAACCACCAATGCTACCAAATGGAAAATACAAAGATAACACTTTTGGGGATCCATGAAAATCTAAATCACATAAAAGCATTCAGAATCAAATACAAGAAATAATGTAAAATAATATGCTTTACTCAACTCTCTAGTCTCACTAAACAGCAAGGGAAAATCGACACGATGGCTCCTGTGTTTGTCTCTCAAGGCAAAAATTTCATTCAACAGCTTCCACGCCAATAATTTACATAAACTGCCCTTTCAGCGAACACTGACATCCAAATCGGGGGCGGCTGAAGCTACTCGAAGTCCAATTACCACACCACAAAAACAATGATTCTCCATCTTTGGTATGGTAGTGCCACATCAATGGTCAATACACTTTACAGATCTCGGGGGAAGTTGCTTATTTGACCTTCCTCCAAAATATCTCTTCCATTTGCCTTGTAGTTTATCCTTATCCTCATTACCAGGGATTTCTGAAAGTGGAAGCATACTCAGAACATAAGCCAACCGAGTGAAGTCTAAAATTTATGATTTTGCCAAGCGGGGTTCGGTGGTTGAATCCCATAAACATTGATAAGGAAAACTAAGGGTGTAACTGCCTAGGAATTTTTTATTTTTTATTTTGACATCCAACAACACTCTCATTGTACAAACACATCACATCAACTATTCTTCTTACAAAAAAAAAAATTCACCACTATTCATCTAACAAAATAATTAAATACTATTCATACGGAAAATGAATAATGAAAATTTTTCATAAGCAAAAACACCCTAAAAACTTGAGATACAACTATATGATTAATAGGAGGTAGTAGTTCAAACATTACTTTTTTCTGTTCTACATGAAAAATGGTGCCGTAACAATACATTTGGTTAATCTAATGCATTATCAATTAGATTATAGGTAATTGCACCCATGTACAGTACTGAGTTAAATTAAATGCAAAGCGTGTATTCTTACCTTGCCATGCTGACTATTTGAAACTCTTAGCTTTTGTGTGATCGACCCATTACCATTTGCTGGAAGTGTATTACCACTAGCTGGTTCCAAGTGCAGTTGAAGAAACTGCGCATTGATACGAAAAATTTTAAATGAATATAAGACAGAACATATAGAAGCCATACACCAAAAGAACAAAAAAGTTCAGGGTTGAGATTCTGCAAAGCTACAGTACGCACCAGGAAGTGGGTTGCACTAGGAAGAAAAGATCAGTTCGGTAATAAAAAACACAGATGGGTTGACAAAGACTATCACATGTTAAATATTAAAAATCAAGATTTCAGGATGTATTATAAGTACTGACCGAAGTAGTCCATAGGATTTTTCTCTGTTAACCTTTCAATAAGTCGAACATTGGTGTAAAGATATTATGCATACATCAAAAATTTAGAAGTGATTATTAAGTAATCCAGCTCATACAAAGTCAAGAAAAGGCAAAGATAACAAGAGCAAATAAAGAACTCGAATCATTTAATCATCTGTGATAGTTCACAGCCAAGAGAAGTTCAGAAAAAGATTAAAAAAATAATAATAAAAATAAATAAATAAATAAAATAATAATAATAACATGTCTAAAAACCTTGGGGACAGCTGCCTGGAAAACAAAATTTGAGTAAGTATCGGACGACTTGTTCACAATTTCAGCCTCGATTATTGAAGTCTGAGGATTTCCAGGCTCCTTCGAGAAATTGAAAGTTATTTTTAACGAGCTGCTATCAAATGCAATAACAGGTGGATAGGTTGGGACATTGTTTTCTGCAACTGAAAGAAGAATGTGAAAGTATTAGGAATGTAATAACTATGACAAGAAGGTACAGACTGATTGGAAGGATCATACCAGGTATGGACGGGCTGGGTCCAAAACCATCCAACAAATCCATCATAGAAAAACTTGCAACAGGAGATGCAGATGGTGCTGAAGATGCAGAAGTTGATGCCAATTGACCCAACACACCATCTGAACGTTCGTTATTTTGACTCGATGACAATACATCAAGCATGGGGGAGGTACTTTGAGCTGTAGGAGTCCCAATAGACAGAAGGTCCAGTAAGACATCAGTTCCACTCTTTGGGGTTTGATTAGTTCCTGAAATAATTCATAGGGAAAAAAAAATGGTGCTGAGAAAATCATAATTAGGCCTGGTGAAGAGTGTATCTTTCCAGTAATCTTAGAGCCTCCAACTGAAGGGATGCAGATGTAAGCAGAGCAGTAAATTAATTTGAACACTGTTTTTGCAATAATAATGTAACTAACTCTTCCATGCTGACTCCGCAGGAAAAGTAAGTTGCTTAAACCAGAATCTACCGCTTACAATTCAACATTTTTATAAAATGCTCAATCCAGAGAAACCATAGAGCAGTATCATTTGAGGCATGTATTTCAAAGAAGTTGTAATATAAAACTGAAAATTCCAAGACAACCGGTAAAACATTTCAGGCTCATACTTTCAGCTTTGAGCATTAGAAAGATTAACCTTGTGAAGCAGAAGATAAATCAACCCCAAGAAGATCCTGAAGAAAATCTCCACCAGAAGAGCTGGGTGCTGGTGTATCATCAGAACTAAGATCAAGTAAATCAACAATAGGAGACGAAGTAGGTTTAAGAACACCATTTGGCATTTTTGGCAGAGCTCCTTGGGAAGGTGAAACAGCATCTGTCATGGAACCAGCCCTCCTCCCACTATAAGTTGCCTCATCAAGAACTGGCATCCTTTCAACTAATGTAGACCTGAGCAGAAATAGACAGCATCATTAAAGAAGTTAGGCCATCTAACAAAGAATAAGGGGAAAAAATTGCAAAAATAGGAATTCAAGGTTAAAACCACAGTATCCGTACCTAATTTTTTCATGCTTCACAATTATAGAGTTAAATTCGATGGCTCTTTGTTGCAGCTCAAGCACAAGGCTTCCTTTTTGATGAAGGATCACATCATTAATCTTCCTGTAGCAGATAAGAAATGATTCCCAGCTTGAAAAGGACAACTAAAACTGAAAAGAATTTTATCTGGAATAGCCAACTTTCAATACAAGTAGTTAACTACATGAAATGATACACTCAACACATATCAATAGATGCAGAATGTTATTCAATTGAAATTATAAGAAAATGTATCGCATGAGAGATGCAGATCCCTAAACCAAACAGAGAAGGAAGCAGACATGTGACATGCATGCATGAACTTTTAAATAGCTGGTTTCTATATAAGCTGGCAACCCAGACATTATATGTTGAAAAGTAAAGAAAACATACATTTTGCAGGAAGGATAACGATTTGATAGCTTTAACAATGCAATCAAACACATAGCACGAGTTGTGAGATCAGAAGAATGGCGTTTAATAGCAGTTTCTACAACATCCACAGCATCAGCTTCAGTTACCTGCTCAGTTGACAAAGTTATTACAGTTCACCAGAAATTTATCACTTAACAGCACTAACCACAAGTTTAATGGTACTAATGGAATTATGAAACTCAGATAATACTACATATGACCAGGTACTATAACCACGGAGCTCAAAACCAAGTGCCATATTAAATTATCATGGACTACTCTATTCTCCATCCCAAAAAACAAGAGCACTGCCAAATGGACCTAAAGCACAAAGTATTGGCAACCATGGAAAAAGAAAAGTATGAACTTGAATACATATCTGTCAGTGCTCACTCAAAAGTTTAAGATCAAGAGATTAACTGTCCAGCCTTAACATTTTCACTTGAGATAATAATCTTTTCCTTGAGTACAAGTTTCCTCCTTATCTTGGAGTGTTGGATGACTTGTAACTGGAGATAAGAAATTGATGCATTCATAAATCAAAGAATCATATCAAAGCTTTTAATCAATGCACCAAAATAACCTTCGAAATATTCTTTAAAAACAACATCAGCCGATGGTATATATCTAAAATCCAAATAACAACATGACATCAACCACAATAGCAGGCAACTTAATCATGCCAGGTACCGCCAATTGTTACAAAAGCCCGAATATTATAGATGACAATTTAGGTTAATAAGCATGTACTCACAGTTATTGGATCCTCTATGTCAAGCATGCCAGCATTACTGACCAACATTTCCCCATATTCTCCGATGCACCAAACAGCAACTCGAACAAGAGTTTCCTGGTCAAGAGATAGCACCAAGTAACAGTACAAAGTAAGATAATTTTCACTTTACTATAAATTCACAAAATATTTATGCCATTGCAGTCATACATACCTGTTCACTTGCTGTTTGTACAGCTTTGTACAGAGCTCTAACAGTATACCCGTGAAGATTAGGAGCATTAGTAATCAAAACGATAAGTGCATGCCACACGTCATCTTTCACAAAATTCCCAGCCTGAAACACTATCACAATAATCATTTCTTTCCCAACTATTATCGAACAATAAACATTCATCTCCGATTCATCTATAAGCTAATATTGTGATCAGTCTCACAACAGAGTACACTTTAAACATTCAGAAGTAAGTATAAGTAGTTACATAAAGTAGTTTCACTCTCTTGTTCATAAATTTGTTAAAAACATTTCAATGAAATGACAAGCATCCACTGCCGACAGAAATACTTAGTAACTAAGGAATGAGTCAATAATTTCAGTCGACCAACTAAAATTGAAATCTCTTTTCACTAAAGACAAAAATTGGAAAAATTGTCGTGCAACGCCAGAAAACAAATTAAATAGAAGTTGCATGTCACCGTCAGATTATAACTTGTGCATTTAATGCAAGAAATACCACCAACAAACAGAAATGATCCTTTATATTGCTTTTAGGTCTCAATAAAGCCACACTCTAGCTTTCTGGAATAGTGATTCAAATCTATAAATCAAATAGTCTCTACACTCATATAGCCTATGCTCTTCCACTAAAAATCACAGGAGAATTATGTCACAAAATAGAGTGCGCCTTTTTGCTTTTTTAAAAGCTCTATGATGTATACATGATTAGGTAGACACTAGATAGATATAAGAGGAGTGCAGTTCTACTTAAGAAAAAGAAGAAAATAAACAATTGGCAAGCTAAAAGTAGATGGATAATTATTCATCACTTAAAAAAAATAAAGTACAAATACAAACAAATTACAAAGTGCACCTCTGATAGAACCTTCACCATCTGATCAATGTACCATTTCTTTTCTGGGGAAAACCTGGAGAGCATATGAATGGGGGTGTGAATAAAATAAACTGGAGAAAACATTGTATTCAACCTCTATCAGTTATCTGTTACGTCAAACACACATATAGCAGTACATACAAGCACTGATCCAAGTGATGAGAGGCCATTGAACGTATATGAAAGGAGTGCATATAAAATAGAGTACGAAAAATACGAAGATGAAAGAAAAATTAGTGAATTTAACAAGAAAATATGTTGCAATAGAAGAGAGAGAAGCCACAGGAGCTCGCTAGTAGCAAAAATGGATATATAAAAATAAAAATTAAAAATTAAAAAAAATAAAAAATTTTACATGTTCATGTTGAAGCTATTATTTCAGAGAAAAAAAAAAGATCTGGTTTCTAAATGCCAAGATGAAATGAGACATAAAAATTTATCACATTTCAAGCAAAGACATTTTAAAGTTTTTCAGATTTATGAACTGTTCAACCAAAAAGATGTGAATATAGTACATATCAATTATCATATTATAAAATTATGAGACAAGGATAGAAATCTACTTCATAATTTTTAATGAACCAACTTACTTCTCCACAATTGAGCAAATTTTAGCTGTTAGGTCTCCTTGGAATTCAGGATCACTTACTTCAAGATAATCAACAAGCTCCTTTGTCAAAGACTTCACATTGCTTTCATTTACCAGGAGATAAACAAGCTCCAAGGCCCTTTTACGTATAGAAGCATCTGAATCCTGGTATCCAGTAAACATTAATAAGTTGCTGCCCTATTCTTATCCTAGAGTTTGATGTTGGTTGGAGAAACAGAGTTAAAACTAAAGTTAAGACAGTATTGGCTTTCTAATCAAATCCAAACCCAGAAACAGAAGAAACACCAAAACAATTTCAGACAAAAGAAAAGGTCTATTCATAAAAATGGGGGATAATGGCAGTTCCTCTAGACAAACAATGATATAAGTATAGAAAGAAATTAATTAATTGGACTTATCTCATTATAAACAACTGTCATGTCCTGCCAGGACACCACGGATACAGGCCAAAGAACAATATCTAAAAGAACTGTCGTCATTATTAGGGTGACTAGAAATTCTCACATAAAATGCATAGTAAAATTCTCATTTAATGTTATTGGTATATTATAAAAAGGATCTAAAAGCTCATTCAAAATCAGTAAAAACACATTAAATAACAAAAATTCATACTTAAGATCAGAAATTTATATACCCATATATGCAACACACAAGTTTAATGACTGAAAAGGATTATTACTTTTGACATGTAATGTGTTAAAAACAGATTTGAAACATGAAAGTCGTCAAGATTTAACTTGCACACCCTTCTCTGGCACATGAACCATATGCTTGGTGCAGTCACACACCAGAGCTAAAAGATATATTATTTGGCATAATCTCCCTATTTAGTAACGTGTTTTTTTTTTGCCAGGAAATATCAAAATTCATATTTGGTAGACTATCTTGATTTTGTATAGAAGATATGCACAGACATAAATGTGCATAGATATAAATATATAAATTTCTGTAACCAGTAACTTAAGATATGAATCAACATATTAAAAGAGTAAAATTAATAGAACAAAGAAGCTAAGAAAATATCAGACAAAATCTCAAAAAATGAAGAAATCAGATAAAAGATGCCAGCATGATACCTTTACACATTCTAATATTGTTGCGCGATGCCTCTGCACTGCTTGACTGTCCAATGCAATAGCTTTCATCAGCATATTCAATGCTACATATCTGGAAGAATGAGTTTCAGATTTATCAGACTGAAAATGAGGAGCGAGTCAAATGAGATTAATGGTGTGGGGATGTTCAACCCAAATAGAAACTAAAAAAAATAAAGATAACACCAAACAAAAGTAAAGTCAATAGTTTCTTTTTCAAGCTCCAGAAACATGACCAGATTAATTCAAAGGAGTTCTATATAACCTGTAGATAAACAGACTTGCAAGCAATTTAGTTTCAATTCATCTCTGTAGTTCGCAGGTTTATGAAATATTATTACAATTAATGGATATTCTGCCCAATAAAAACAGAAGCTTTAGAAAGAATTTAATGGTCTCTATCAGGATTTAAGTAAATCAATGTGTCACAAGACTACAATAAACAGAATATATTGCATCTGAACTCAGTAACAAGCTAAAAAGTGAATTAATTGATGCTGTATGCCAACATATGAGCCCAAAAGAACAAGCCACTAGTTCAATTTGCTAATTAAAGAAAAGAAGTTGAATGCAGATAATACTTCTGAATAATTCTACCATGGGTCAAATAAAGTATAAAAATGACAATCGCACCTTAAATGGAAGGGTCTATAATTTAAATCTTAATCATCTAAGAGATACTAGATCTGATATTAAGATGTTCACAGAAAACAACATATCCTGAGAAGATAATGTGGAATACTTAAAAAAATAACAAATGTTTATGGATGGTTCATATTGGATCAATGAATAGATGATAACCACACCAAACAGCTTTCTTGACCTACGGACTTGTCAGATATTACTCCTGTCCATCTAGCAAGGATAATAATCACTGCAAAATATAGTCTAAAAAGAGTGGACAAACACCTCTAATTAAACTGAATAACTGAATCTTGAACTTGCAATATAATGTCTATAAATGATATTTGTATTTAGGAGCAATAAGTGTACACTTTAAGTAAATCAATGTGTCACAAGACTACAATAAACAGAATATATTGCATCTGAACTCAGTAACAAGCTAAAAAGTGAATTAATTGATGCTGTATGCCAACATATTAGCCCAAAAGAACAAGCCACTAGTTCAATTTGCTAATTAAAGAAAAGAAGTTGAATGCAGATAATACTTCTGAATAATTCTACCATGGATCAGATAAAGTATGAAAATCACAATCGCACCTTAAATGGAAGGGTCTATAATTTAAATCTTAATCATCTAAGAGATACTAGATTTGATATTAAGATGTTCACAGAAAACAACATATCCTGAAAAGATAATGTGGAATACTTAAAAAAAATATCAAATGTTTATGGATGGTTCATATTGGATCAATGAATAGATGACAACCACACTAAACAGCTTTCTTGACCTACCGACTTGTCAGATATTACTCCTGTCCATCTAGCAAGGATAATAATCACTGCAACATATAGTCTAAAAAGAGTGGACAAATATCACTAATTAAACTGAACAACTGAATCTTAAACTTGCAATATAATGTCTATAAATCGTGAGATTTGTATTTAGGAGCAATAAGTGTACACTTTGAGAGCCACATAGAGCCTTAAGAAATAGCTAGTGTTCTGGCAAGCCAAGAAGGTCAACCAAATGAATGATAGTTACCTAATATTGTTGTCACGGCTGGACAAAAACCTTCCCAGAATATTGACAGCAAGCACCCGTAATCCACCATTATCCTCAATACTCATAATTGTAGCAACACATTCATAAAGGATGGCATTGCCTGAATTTTTATTTGACTCAGTCTTTGTCGCCACCTAGACATCAGGCAAACATAATGACTGACACGGGATTATATAGAATGTAATATGGCTTTTAAAGCATGGAGTGAGTTCAACAGTGAAAGATTCAAAGATGAAAATATAAAGCTTGCAAGGAATATCATTATAAAAAGTCCTGAGACAAATAACATACCAAATCCAAGTTTCCCTCATTTCCTTTCGTTTTTTTAAAGCAAGGTAGTGCAGAGATTGCTATATTACCTGAGCAAGAATATCATTCATAAGATCACTAGCATCAGCATCACCTTGGCCCAACACATGCAAAAGTTTAAGCAACCTAACATGAAGAAACGGATCTGTGATCCCAGAGATATCATACTCAGGTGCATATGGACTGTTTGCAAGACCCTTTAGCACCTTGACCAGGCCATCAATGCATTTCTAGGGGAAACAAGAAAAAAAGTAAAATAACTGTTAAAGTAGGCAGGGTTCTCATATTGGGGCTCCTGTCTTTTCTTGGAATGAAATGCAATTAGCATAGTGAATTCACCTTTCTAAAATATTCAAGAGCCTCTGTACTGACTTTGCACATATCCGTACAAAGCTGGACTCCAGTTAATAAAACTCCATGATGCTTTTCTTTAAGTAACGCAGCAGCAGGATTTAAAAAATTCTCAGCAAGGTCTGGAACTTTCTTTATTATCCGTATTGTGCACAACGCTGCCTGGATTATCAGACACAAAGTAAAATCTACTGCACGGAATGAACTTTACAGATTTCTGATTTTCTGAGAAAAGGTTCGACAAATATATACGTTAATTGCTGGCTGCTAAGCAATATTAATCATTTCAATGAACAAAGGTTTCAGATACCAGTCAAGATTCACATACAAGTGTAAAGCATGATCATATCAATGCATAATACAAATAAACATCAAAGTTGAAGCAAATATTAAGAAAAACGAAGACTCTTAATTATGTTCCAAGCCAATATTGCATTTGCAGATTGTTTACCTGATAAAATAAGTCAACTTTATGAATATTTTTCAACATCATTACAGTCCAGTATGTGCAATTGCAAAGAACAAAAACAGTGTTTCATTATTGCAAGACCTGCAAACTCTAATTTGCTTCAGAAGGCAGAAACACAAAATAATAAAACAGTCATCACAAACAACCCCTGATGCGTCAAGTGCGTTTTTATTTGTGTCATCATTCTAGGGAAATTACTTCATGGTTAGAAAGGCAAGCAAATGTGGTGTCTTAAAAGAGTAACAATGATAAAAGTAATATAACCTCCACACATTCAGAGTGGTTCAATACCAATCAGAATTTCTTTATCACACTGCAAAACTCTCATATCGAGAATGATTATCTTTTGATTTTAGTTTATTATCTGTAAAGTGTTTGCAAAAGGCAGCGTACAGAAATCTAAAGACTTACTTTCTTCCTGATGTTAGGATCCCTAAATTGAAGTAATCTTTCAACTTCTGGAGCAAGATCACGAGCCATTTCTGCAGAACAGATATTACCCAAGGCACAAAGAGCAAGCCCGACAATATACTGGTTTGTATGATTTAAGTCTCTGAACAAAAGTTAAGGCATTAGAACAAAGCTCGGAAATACAATTCCAAGCAAATAGATGAACCACAAGTAATAATTTTAATAAGATATAAACAAACGGAATTGATAACCATATCCTGCTAGCTTTATGAAAATACAGGAATGTTAATAACTTAATCCACATTGTACAGAAAGAAATGAATTTCAAATGGATACTGTTTTATTGAGTTGGTAACGAGCATCAAAACTTCTTGTCTTTCATCAAGAAGCAGCATGAGGCCAAGATATCCTATTCTCTTCTCAGGGAATCCTGGAGATGCAATTAACTTTAGGCATTCCATTTGACCAAAATGCGTTGGGTAGCCAAGCATGTGGATGAACATGAGCTTCGCCAAATTGCGATGGCTATAATCTTGATCATTTTCGCTAATAGCAGCTCGAATAGAAGCACATTCTTTTCTTACAACAGCACGCTCCTCCGCAGCAGTTTTGCAAGCACGTATAGCCCGAATCATGTCCCTATCAATTAATATAAGTTTTAAAGAAGACTGATTGAATTATTTAATCAGCACAAAGAAGCACAACACAATGCATATTCAAGGAAACAGAAATTCAACTTGAAATCTTAAAGATTTTCATATAGTGTGAGAATATTTGGTATTCGATGAAAGTTACTTAGCTTTCAGCTCAGTAAAAATGTTTCTTTTGCTGTCATAGTACAAGAAACATTTGTACTAAGCTGAAACCCAAATAATTTTCATCACATTTCTTTTAGAAGAATACAGCCAAAGATGTATACAGCAAACAAATTATGTTTGAGTAAGTTATTGATGAGGAACATATGTAAATTGTAATGCTAACATAGACATAATGCAATTTGAAACAATTGCATCCGTTTTACAGGACATTTTCACAGTATAAAATGGCCACTGCAAAGGTCAAGAATCAGATGTTTCTGAACAATTAAGCACACTGCTTCGTTTTACTAGGATTTTGCTAAAATAGCCCAGAACATTTTTATAAACAAGCTAGAGCATTTTGCTACACTAAATAAACCAAAAATAAAATTGTAATTAGGCTCTCATTCGCTGCTCTTGTTAACTAAATGGGAAATTACACTAAAAATTGGTGCAACAGTTTGTGTATATCTGTCAACCTACCCAGAGACTCTGACCCACCACCATGAACACTAATTGTGTTTTCAAAATGAGAACATGGACAAATAAAAGAGTAATCTTCATGCTGGCTAATCCTTAGGTTTTGTATCCTTCATACAGTCGAAGTTTGCATATTCTTAGCTTCACGAACTTGAAATAAATAGATCTTTTTGTTTGTTAAAATAATCGTGTGGTCTTCACTTAACCAACATGACCATTTTCAAATTTCAATGTAAATGCAAGGGCGTTAGTTTTTCACATTTTTTGTCATGCTATGCTTTTACGTTGAGCATAGAAAAGGTACTCAATGCTCCAGAAAATCAAATTTTAATAAACTAAGTTGATCTGTCCAAACTCCTATGAAGGCAAAAATTGACTGCAGCTTAAAAGGAGAAAAAATAATTGAAGTTGTGCTTTACAATATCGAATAACATGATTAGAGTTCCACAATTTTATCCCAGATCTTTATGTGATATATGTAATACAGTAATAGGCCTCCCTTGAAATTAGAACAACGTCCTCCCTTTGAACGCTCTCCCTTACAGTAACAGTCTTCATGGCTCGATTCTAAATTCAACCTCAACCTTCCCATCTGCCTTACACACAAATTCTTTTCAAACCAATTTCCAATTCAATGTACTCACCAAGTCACTCATTTCAGATTCTTCTCCCGGTGCATCAGAAGGATATGTTATTGGATGACTTGAGATGAGACTATAACACAGATTTGAACTAACTTCTCCCAGGGGTGTTCAGATAGAAATACATCTACTCGTTGAAAATTTTATCGACCACAATCTATCTATGTCAACGTAAAAAAAAAAAAAAAGAAAGAAAACTAGGTTCTGTGTAGATTCCATAATGCCACTAGATTGCGTGATTTTGCTTATACATCCTTCATTTGATTAATCAGAAAATCTATGCACACCGAATAATATTTCCTCGACCCCTTTACTTCCCAACTTCCTAATAGGTTATCTTTCGTAACTAAGGCGTAAAAGAATCCGTGTCCAAGCGATCAGACAACAGCATTACTCCAGAAAAAAGTATAGGAAATACACCAAATCTTCAATCGAGAGAGACATTACCAACCATTCAGAAATTAAAAAATAAAATAAAGCAAGCAAAACCGAAGCAGAATCATAGCAATTACAAGCTTCACACTTGATCCATTGCAGGTCCAAATGAAACAGAATATACAAACAAAGAAATAAGTACAGATACGAAAAGGAGTAAATAAAGAACAAGCTCATCACTAACCTCAGGCGGGTGGCGGAGGAAAAGGGATTCATGATTGGGTCCGTACTGAAGTTGTGAGATAGCTCGAACAGATCCAGCAGTAAATGAAAATGGAATACCACACACTCTAACAGCCTAACTGCAGCAGCCTCACACACGAGATCAAGAAGAAGCGGTACAGAGATCTGGAATAACTGAAAATCAAATTCTGGATCTGGAACTTGACAATGGAGGAAGTCAATCGCTAATATGAAGAATTGTAATTTAGAATAATGATCTTAACAAAATCATCTTAACGGTTAGAAATTGTTATCATCTTCATGGAGCAGAGAAGCGAAATTTGCGAGAAGGGTGAAATGAAAGAAAATTTTCTCCCATAAGAGTAATAATCAGGTGCGGCTGGGTGCTGTGAGCCCACAATTATTATTGGAAAGTAATTTCGATCAATTAATTAATGCGCCAATTATTAACGTCCAAACCCTCCCCAAATATAAAGGCACTACATTTATTATTTATTTTTCGGACCGATCCGGTTCGGATTCGACCGGTTCATGAGAACGGTCCGGTTAAAAGGTGATGTCTTTATTTGCATCCATAATTACAGAAATTTCACTTCAACCCCTCCGTTCACCCGCGAGTAAAGCTGCGCAACCCTCACCTCCAATGGGCGATCATTTATCTGGTTGCAGATCTACCATGTCGTTGTTTACCATTGTTCTCCTTGTATTTCTCCATCTTCATCTTCACCTGACCCCATCTCAAGGTGAACGAAATATCTTCTTTTTTTTTTCTTTTACGAAATTCAGAAATACTGTGGTGGAGTAATTTTTACCTGTTCCTCCTTGCATTTACAGCGGCGGGTGAACTCGTCTTTGAAGATGGCTACACAGTCAGCACGGTCCTTGACGGCGATAAGTCTAACATCAAAGTCAACCCTCACTCCATTCTCCATCAATATCCGCCCTCCGATTCCTTCATCCTTCTTGACAGAGTTGCTAGCACTTTCTACACCCTCTCAGTCTCCACAAACGCCAATGGCATGTCATTCCATTCAATTTGTTAATTTCGATCCAATTAATACTTCCTGCTTGTTCACTCGTGTGATTGGATGGAAATTGAATTGGGCGAAAAATGGTTAATTCAGAGAATTCTTACTCAGTTTTTTTTATTAAATTAAAAAAAATAATAATAATAACTCTTACTTTTGTTGAATTAGGGCTTTCCGAATAAGCTTACTAGGAAAAATAGTGAACTGAATGTGACTTTGTGTGGTCTATATATGGGATTTTTTCTGGTTTTTTGCGCTCAATAAGCTCTGATAATGCTGTTCTCGTTTGCATTCACGTTTCTGATTAAGTATGATTTTGTGCGAAGAGATAACTTCATGCTTTTGGTTTATCTGTTATATGCAAAACAAACGAAGAGTGGAGGAAATTGAAGTATGATCAGGATTTCTGGCTCTCTTTTGTGTTGTAGAGACTGTCCTGAAGAGGTTGGCTGGAAATGGCCAGATTGGGTATGTGGATGGTGACTTGGATTTAGCAAAGTTTAATAAACCAGAGAGTTTTGCAGTTGATTCCAATGGAAATGTGTATGTGGCAGACTGTCAAAACCGTGCCATTAGGAAGATTACAAAATCAGGTTGTTACATCGAAACATGTTCATATGCATATGCTAATATTTTCATCCTTGAATACAAGCGTGTTTTAATGTATCTTGTCTAACTGTGCTGCACTAGAATAATTATTTTCCATCCATTTCGTGTTCTTGAATCATGACATATGGTAGGTGTTACCACAATTGCTGGAGGGTATTCACAAAAGGATGGCCGAACGGATGGAAATGCACGCTATGCATCCTTTTCAAACAATTTTGAGCTGACATACATACCTCAAATGTGTGCTTTGATTATCTCTGACCATGGTAGGAGATTAGTTCTTCAGATAAATTTAAAATCTGCAGATTGTGCTACGCATTCTGGATCTGGTGAGCACTGGAAGTCTGGAATTATCTTTAGAATTCTTAGACAATTTTTCCTGAAAGTGCACAATTGCAGTTAGAACAGATCCTTGTGATTCTGCTTTGTTTACATTATTAAATTTCGGCATGATATGACTAACATTTGAGGATCTTAACCTTCTATCTTTTGAAGCTTTGGGGAACACCTCTGCCTGGCTTTTGGGTGCTGTTCTTGGACTTTCTTGCTTAATCAGCCTCGTTGCTGGTTTTGTCATTCGCCCATATATTATGCCACATGTAAGTGTGCTTCATATGTAGTTTACCAGTTGTTCAAACACAGGAACAACCTGTTTTTGTTTCTAACAATACTCTGTAGACAGATAGGCGTCAAACCACATCACCCCAGCTGGACATGGACACAATGCCTAATGAATCAGGGGAGACTAGTAACGATGCATTGCTCAGATATGAGAAACGGAATTGTTAAATCAACCATGTATTTGCGCTCTCGCCAGGTGATATTGTTGAGTCTTTCTCAGTTATCACTCATGTTTAGGCCTTTGCTGGTGGAGTCGCGTACTACTACTACCTGTTTGACACCAGTATCTTTGTTGGACTGTGATGATGTACATATTAGTAGTAGCGATAGTAGTCTAGTCATCTCACCACGGGTATCAGATCAATTAAAAGAACTGCTAACTTTTGATCAAGGGCCAATGCTATCCGTTAGTACTACTAACGTAAGAGTGGAGCCAGAGGACGAAGGAGAAAGCAGCAGCAACGAATATAACAAAAGGGTCGACCGTATGATACTAGCGAATCTCGTGAATTTCAAAGAGCAAGGTCCTAGCTCTTGTTCCCCAGTTTCTCCAGATTGCAGCTTGGGGTTGGTTAAACGCAGATGAAATTTATGTAGTGAATACGTGTAGTTGATGTTTTGCTCCTTGCTGTGTTTCTAAATTTGAAGCAGATAAATTAGTGGTCATTCTGGCATCTGTGTCTGATCATTAAACCCACATGTATGCAACCTATCCCCCCCTCCCCCAACAACTACCATGAGTTGAGTAACTATTTGTTTAACGTGAACAAGCTCCCAATTGGTCACGTGCCCACGTGCCTCGAATCCTCATTTTCCAATGACAAAAGTTGTGCCGACAACGAAATGTAAATTAAATATACAGACATTCTTCCACAATATGTTAATCAATTGAATGTCTGTATCTGCTCCACTTACTGCTGCGTGAGGCATAGATTCCTCTTTTAATTTAATTTAAGCGGTCGTAAATTGTTGAAGAACATTGGATCTATTGGCCCTCTTGATCTTGAACAAGTTAAAATAATAAATACAAGTTTGTCTTTGGTGGGGAGTCTCTTGGAAGCTGTGGTTGAGGGAATTTGGGAGGGTAAATTTTGAACGAGTGCTGTTTGTTCATACAGAATTGATGACGATTTTGCTCAATATCTATTAAGGCAAACTTGGCACTATTCTGCTCCCAAAAACAGATCTCACTCTCCAGACATGTACTTGTACTATATATATAATCTGCACTCTAGCTATACCCCCAATTTTGATCCATCCACAGGTGATAATCTTGAGAAATTTAAATGTACGCATGTAGACAATCAACGTCCATGATTGTAGACGAAACGAGACCGAATGGTTTGATGGTCGTAGACCGGAATGCCATGATCCAGAGGACTTATCACCACAGTTTCTTTCTTCTTCTCTTGCTCCTGCACTGCTCCAAACACTACCTCGTTGGTTGTCTTAGGGCTCTGCTCGTAGTAAGTCTGTGATGGCGATGAATGGTACTGATTATGATGCTGATGCTTCTTGGTGGTAATCTGCTGCTTCTGCAGATCACCTTCCCATCTAGAATAGAAGGCACGGCTCTGGCGCAGCTGCTGCATTTTCTCCGAGTCTTTTGTCATGAAGGCGTACGTCTTCTTTGGAGTGGGTGTCCGGGTGTTCTCAATGGAAGGAGGCTCGTCTTCGTCTGGTATGACGTAGCTCTCCTGCACAGGCCAAGCGTTTGAATACTTGAGCTGTTGGTACTGATGTTGGGTCTCATAGCGATGATTCGACTGTTTCTTCTTGAAAATTGGAAACACCCCTCCCAAAATTTCTGCTGCTGATTCCCCAGTCTGTGCCACCAAACTCCCTAGCGATCCAAGAAAACTCTCATCTTGTTTCTCCAACTCATCATCGTTCGGAATTAGAGGTGGCCTCATTGCTGACTTCAATGACTTCTGATATGGACTTGGGGAGAAACCTTCCTGATCCTTCATGAGCAAACCAGATGAGGTCAAACAGGCTCACATCGTACAGAAAAGGTACACAATCACCATAGGCTCATATGTTACAGAAAAGGGGAAGGATAGCTCACGTTTTGTGACGAGACGATCAAACCAACCCTACGTTGAAGCAGAGCCAGCATATAACCGAAGAAGCCAGCCGCTACGAGGACAGCAATTCCTGCAAATTATTTTAAGGTGTGAATTCCTAATCTTGCTTAATGAAGAAATGCTTATGGTACCAAATGGAAAATACAAAGATAACACATTTGGGGATCCATGAAAATCTAAATCACATAAAAGCATTCAGAATCAAATACAAGAAATAATGTAAAATAATATGCTTTACTCAACTCTCTAGTCTCACTAAACAGCAAGGGAAAATCGACACGATGGCTCCTGTGTTTGTCTCTCAAGGCAAAAATTTCATTCAACAGCTTCCACGCCAATAATGTACATAAACTGCCCTTTCAGCGAACACTGACATCCAAATCGGGGGCGGCTGAAGCTACTCGAAGTCCAATTACCACACCACAAAAACAATGATTCTCCATCTTTGGTATGGTAGTGCCACATCAATGGTCAATACACTTTACAGATCTCGGGGGAAGTTGCTTATTTGACCTTCCTCCAAAATATCTCTTCCATTTGCCTTGTAGTTTATCCTTATCCTCATTACCAGGGATTTCTGAAAGTGGAAGCATACTCAGAACATAAGCCAACCGAGTGAAGTCTAAAATTATGATTTTGCCAAGCGGGGTTCGGTGGTTGAATCCCATAAACATTAATAAGGAAAACTAAGGGTGTAACTGCCTAGGAATTTTTTATTTTTTATTTTGACATCCAACAACACTCTCATTGTACAAACACATCACATCAACTATAATTATGACTTTTTTTCATATTTACACACATTTTTTTACAACTATTCTTCTTACAAAAAAAAAATTCACCACTATTCATCTAACAAAATAATTAAATACTATTCATACGGAAAATGAATAATGAAAATTTTTCATAAGCAAAAACACCCTAGAAACTTGAGATACAACTATATGATTAATAGGAGGTAGCAGTTCAAACATTACTTTTTTCAGTTCTACATGAAAAATGGTGCCGTAACAATACATTTGGTTAATCTAATGCATTATCAATTAGATTATAGGTAATTGCACCCATGTACAGTACTGAGTTAAATTAAATGCAAAGCGTGTATTCTTACCTTGCCATGCTGACTATTTGAAACTCTTAGCTTTTGTGTGATCGACCCATTACCATTTGCTGGAAGTGTATTACCACTACCTGGTTCAAAGTGCAGTTGAAGAAACTGCGCATTGATACGAAAAATTTAAAATGAATATAAGACAGAACATATAGAAGCCATACACCAAAAGAACAAAAAAGTTCAGGGTTGAGATTCTGCAAAGCTACAGTACGCACCAGGAAGTGGGTTGCACTAGGAAGAAAAGATCAGTTCGGTAAAAAACACAGATGGGTTGACAAAGACTATCACATGTTAAATATTAAAAATCAAGATTTCAGGATGTATTATAAGTACTGACCGAAGTAGTCCATAGGATTTTTCTCTCTTAACCTTTCAATAAGTCGAACATTGGTGTAAAGATATTATGCATACATCAAAAATCTAGAAGTGATTATTAAGTAATCCAGCTCATACAAAGTCAAGAAAAGGCAAAGATAACAAGAGCAAATAAAGAACTCGAATCATTTAATCATCTGTGATAGTTCACAGCCAAGAGAAGTTCAGAAAAAGATTAAAAAAATAATAATAAAAATAAATAAATAAATAAATAAAATAATAATAATAACATGTCTAAAAACCTTGGGGACAGCTGCCTGGAAAACAAAATTTGAGTAAGTATCGGACGACTTGTTCACAATTTCAGCCTCGATTATTGAAGTCTGAGGATTTACAGGCTCCTTCGAGAAATTGAAAGTTATTTTTAACGAGCTGCTATCAAATTCAATAACAGGTGGATAGGTTGGGACATTGTTTTCTGCAACTGAAAGAAGAATGTGAAAGTATTAGGAATGTAATAACTATGACAAGAAGGTACAGACTGATTGGAAGGATCATACCAGGCATGGACGGGCTGGGTCCAAAACCATCCAACAAATCCATCATAGAAGAACTTGCAACAGGAGATGCAGATGGTGCTGAAGATGCAGAAGTTGATGCCAATTGACCCAACACACCATCTGAACGTTCGTTATTTTGACTCGATGACAATATATCAAGCATGGGGGAGGTACTTTGAGCTGTAGGAGTCCCAATAGACAGAAGGTCCAGTAAGACATCAGTTCCACTCTTTGGGGTTTGATTAGTTCCTGAAATAATTCATAGGGAAAAAAAAATGGTGCTGAGAAAATCATAGTTAGGCCTGGTGAAGAGTGTATCTTTCCAGTAATCTTAGAGCCTCCAACTGAAGAGATGTAGATGTAAGCAGAGCAGTAAATTAATTTGAACACTGTTTTAGCAATAATAATGTAACTAACTCTTCCATGCTGACTCCGCAGGAAAAGTAAGTTGCTTAAACCAGAATCTACCGCTTACAATTCAACATTTTTATAAAATGCTCAATCCAGAGAAACCATAGAGCAGTATCATTTGAGGCATGTATTTCAAAGAAGTTGTAATATAAAACTGAAAATTCCAAGACAACCGGTAAAACATTTCAGGCTCATACTTTCAGCTTTGAGCATTAGAAAGATTAACCTTGTGAAGCAGAAGATAAATCAACCCCAAGAAGATCCTGAAGAAAATCTCCACCAGAAGAGCTGGGTGCTGGTGTATCATCAGAACTAAGATCAAGTAAATCAACAATAGGAGACGAAGTAGGTTTAAGAACACCATTTGGCATTTTTGGCAGAGCTCCTTGGGAAGGTGAAACAGCATCTGTCATGGAACCAGCCCTCCTCCCACTATAAGTTGCCTCATCAAGAACTGGCATCCTTTCAACTAATGTAGACCTGAGCAGAAATAGACAGCATCCTTAAAGAAGTTAGGCCATCTAACAAAGAATAAGGGGAAAAAATTGCAAAAATAGGAATTCAAGGTTAAAACCACAGTATCCGTACCTAATTTTTTCATGCTTCTCAATTATAGAGTTAAATTCGATGGCTCTTTGTTGCAGCTCAAGCACAAGGCTTCCTTTTTGATGAAGGATCACATCATTAATCTTCCTGTAGCAGATAAGAAATGATTCCCAACTTGAAAAGGACAACTAAAACTGAAAAGAATTTTATCTGGAATAGCCAACTTTCAATACAAGTAGTTAACTACATGAAATGATACACTCAACACATATCAATAGATGCAGAATGTTATTCAATTGAAATTATAAGAAAATGTATCGCATGAGAGATGCAGATCCCTAAACCAAACAGAGAAGGAAGCAGACATGTGACATGCATGCATGAACTTTTAAATAGCTGGTTTCTATATAAGCTGGCAACCCAGACATTATATGTTGAAAAGTAAAGAAAACATACATTTTGCAGGAAGGATAACGATTTGATAGCTTTAACAATGCAATCAAACACATAGCACGAGTTGTGAGATCAGAAGAATGGCGTTTAATAGCAGTTTCTACAACATCCACAGCATCAGCTTCAGTTACCTGCTCAGTTGACAAAGTTATTACAGTTCACCAGAAATTTATCACTTAACAGCACTAACCACAAGTTTAATGGTACTAATGGAATTATGAAACTCAGATAATACTACATATGACCAGGTACTATAACCACGGAGCTCAAAACCAAGTGTCATGGACTACTCTATTCTCCATCCCAAAAAACAAGAGCACTGCCAAATGGACCTAAAGCACAAAGTATTGGCAACCATGGCAAAAGAAAAGTATGAACTTGAATACATATCTGTCAGTGCTCACTCAAAAGTTTAAGTCAAGAGATTAACTGTCCAGCCTTAACATTTTCACTTGAGATAATAATCTTTTCCTTGAGTACAAATTTCCTCCTTATCTTGGAGTGTTGGATGACTTGTAACTGGAGATAAGAAATTGATGCATTCATAAATCAAAGGATCATATCAAAGCTTTTAATCAATGCACCAAAATAACCTTCGAAATATTCTTTAAAAACAACATCAGCCGATGGTATATATCTAAAATCCAAATAACAACATGACATCAACCACAATAGCAGGCAACTTAATCATGCCAGGTACCGCCAATTGTTACAAAAGCCCGAATATTATAGATGACAATTTAGGTTAATAAGCATGTACTCACAGTTATTGGATCCTCTATGTCAAGCATGCCAGCATTACTGACCAACATTTCCCCATATTCTCCGATGCACCAAACAGCAACTCGAACAAGAGTTTCCTGGTCAAGAGATAGCACCAAGTAACAGTACAAAGTAAGATAATTTTCACTTTACTATAATTTCACAAAATGTTTATGCCATTGCAGTCATACATACCTGCGTGAAGATTAGGAGCATTAGTAATCACAACGATAAGTGCATGCCACACGTCATCTTTCACAAAATTCCCAGCCTGAAACACTATCACAATAATCATTTCTTTCCCAACTATTATCGAACAATAAACATTCATCTCCGATTCATCTATAAGCTAATAATGTGATCAGTCTCACAACAGAGTACACTTTAAACATTCAGAAGTAAGTATAAGTAGTTACATAAAGTAGTTTCACTCTCTTGTTCATAAATTTGTTAAAAACATTTCAATGAAATGACAAGCATCCATTGCCGACAGAAATACTTAGTAACTAAGGAATGAGTCAATAATTTCAGTCGACCAACTAAAATTGAACTCTCTTTTCATTAAAGACAAAAATTGGAAAAATTGTCGTGCAACGCCAGAAAACAAATTAAATAAAAGTTGCATGTCACCGTCAGATTATAACTTGTGCATTTAATGCAAGAAATACCACCAACAAACAGAAATGATCCTTTATATTGCTTTTAGGTCTCAATAAAGCCACACTCTAGCTTTCTGGAATAGTGATTCAAATCTATAAATCAAATACAGTCTCTACACTCATATAGCCTATGCTCTTCCACTAAAAATCACAGGAGAATTATGTCACAAAATAGAGTGCGCCTTTTTGCTTTTTTAAAAGCTCTATGATGTATACATGATTAGGTAGACACTAGATAGATATAAGAGGAGTGCAGTTCTACTTAAGAAAAAGAAGAAAATAAACAATTGGCAAGCTAAAAGTAGATGGATAATTATTCATCACTTAAAAAAATAAAGTACAAATACAAACAAATTACAAAGTGCACCTCTGATAGAACCTTCACCATCTGATCAATGTACCATTTCTTTTCTGGGGAAAACCTGGAGAGCATATGAATGGGGGTGTGAATAAAATAAACTGGAGAAAACATTGTATTCAACCTCTATCAGTTATCTGTTACGTCAAACACACATATAGCAGTACATACAAGCACTGATCCAAGTGATGAGAGGCCATTGAACGTATATGAAAGGAGTGCATAAAAAATAGAGTACGAAAAATACGAAGATGAAAGAAAAATTAATGAATTTAACAAGAAAATATGTTGCAATAGAAGAGAGAGAAGCCACAGGAGCTCGCTAGTAGCAAAAATGGATATATAAAAATAAAAATTAAAAATTAAAAATAATAAAAAACTTTACATGTTCATGTTGTTGAAGCTATTATTTCAGAGAAAAAAAAAATCTGGTTTCTAAATGCCAAGATGAAATGAGACATAAAAATTTATCACATTTCAAGCAAAGACATTTTAAAGTTTTTCAGATTTATGAACTGTTCAACCAAAAAGATGTGAATATAGTACATATCAATTATCATATTATAAAATTATGAGACAAGGATAGAAATCTACTTCATAATTTTTAATGAACCACTTACTTCTCCACAATTGAGCAAATTTTAGCTGTTAGGTCTCCTTGGAATTCAGGATCACTTACTTCAAGATAATCAACAAGCTCCTTTGTCAAAGACTTCACATTGCTTTCATTTACCAGGAGATAAACAAGCTCCAAGGCCCTTTTACGTATAGAAGCATCTGAATCCTGGTATTCAGTAAACGTTAATAAGTTGCTGCCCTATTCTTATCCTAGAGTTTGATGTTGGTTGGAGAAACAGAGTTAAAACTAAAGTTAAGACAGTATTGGCTTTCTAATCAAATCCAAACCCAGAAACAGAAGAAACACCAAAACAATTTCAGACAAAAGAAAAGGTCTATTCATAAAAATGGGGGACAATGGCAGTTCCTCTAGACAAACAATGATATAAGTATAGAAAGAAATTAATTAATTGGACTTATCTCATTATAAACAACTGTCATGTCCTGCCAGGACACCACGGATACAGGCCAAAGAACAATATCTAAAAGAACTGTCGTCATTAATAGAGTGACTAGAAATTCTCACATAAAATGCACAGTAAAATTCTCATTTAATGTTATTGGTATATTATAAGAAGGATCTAAAAGCTCATTCAAAATCAGTAAAAACACATCAAATAACAAAAATTCATACTTAAGATCAGAAATTTATATACCCATATATGCAACACACAAGTTTAATGATTAAAAAGGATTATTACTTTTGACATGTAATGTGTTAAAAACAGATTTGAAACATGAAAGTCGTCAAGATTTAACTTGCACACCCTTCTCTGGCACATGAACCGCATGCTCGGTGCAGTCACACACCAGAGCTAAAAGATATATTATTCGGCATAATCTCCCTATTTAGTAACGTGTTTTTTTTTTGGCAGGAAATATCAAAATTCATATTTGGTAGACTCTCTTGATTTTGTATAGAAGATATGCACAGACATAAATGTGCATAGATATAAATATATAAATTTCTGTAACCAGTAACTTAAGATATGAATCAACATATTAAAAGAGTAAAATTAATAGAACAAAGAAGCTAAGAAAATATCAGACAAAATCTCAAAAAATGAAGAAATCAGATAAAAGATGCCAGCATGATACCTTTACACATTCTAATATTGTTGCGCGATGCCTCTGCACTGCTTGACTGTCCAATGCAATAGCTTTCATCAGCATATTCAATGCTACATATCTGGAAGAATGAGTTTCAGATTTATCAGACTGAAAATGAGGAGCGAGTCAAATGAGATTAATGGTGTGGGGATGTTCAACCCAAATAGAAACTAAAAAAAATAAAGATAACACCAAACAAAAGTAAAGTCAATAGTTTCTTTTTCAAGCTCCAGAAACATGACCAGATTAATTCAAACGAGTTCTATATAACCTGTAGATAAACAGACTTGCAAGCAATTTAGTTTCAATTCATCTCTGTAGTTCGCAGGTTTATGAAATATTATTACAATTAATGGATATTCTGCCCAATAAAAACAGAAGCTTTAGAAAGAATTTAATGGTCTCTATCAGGATTTAAGTAAATCAATGTGTCACAAGACTACAATAAACAGAATATATTGCATCTGAACTCAGTAACAAGCTAAAAAGTGAATTAATTGATGCTGTATGCCAACATATGAGCCCAAAAGAACAAGCCACTAGTTCAATTTGCTAATTAAAGAAAAGAAGTTGAATGCAGATAATACTTCTGAATAATTCTACCATGGGTCAAATAAAGTATAAAAATGACAATCGCACCTTAAATGGAAGGGTCTATAATTTAAATCTTAATCATCTAAGAGATACTAGATCTGATATTAAGATGTTCACAGAAAACAACATATCCTGAGAAGATAATGTGGAATACTTAAAAAAATAACAAATGTTTATGGATGGTTCATATTGGATCAATGAATAGATGATAACCACACCAAACAGCTGTCTTGACCTACGGACTTGTCAGATATTACTCCTGTCCATCTAGCAAGGATAATAATCACTGCAAAATATAGTCTAAAAAGAGTGGACAAACACCTCTAATTAAACTGAATAACTGAATCTTGAACTTGCAATATAATGTCTATAAATGATATTTGTATTTAGGAGCAATAAGTGTACACTTTAAGTAAATCAATGTGTCACAAGACTACAATAAACAGAATATATTGCATCTGAACTCAGTAACAAGCTAAAAAGTGAATTAATTGATGCTGTATGCCAACATATTAGCCCAAAAGAACAAGCCACTGGTTCAATTTGCTAATTAAAGAAAAGAAGTTGAATGCAGATAATACTTCTGAATAATTCTAACATGGATCAGATAAAGTATGAAAATCACAATCGCACCTTAAATGGAAGGGTCTATAATTTAAATCTTAATCATCTAAGAGATACTAGATTTGATATTAAGATGTTCACAGAAAACAACATATCCTGAAAAGATAATGTGGAATACTTAAAAAAAATATCAAATGTTTATGGATGGTTCATATTGGATCAATGAATAGATGACAACCACACTAAACAGCTTTCTTGACCTACCGACTTGTCAGATATTACTCCTGTCCATCTAGCAAGGATAATAATCACTGCAACATATAGTCTAAAAAGAATGGACAAACATCACTAATTAAACTGAACAACTGAATCTTAAACTTGCAATATAATGTCTATAAATCGTGAGATTTGTATTTAGGAGCAATAAGTGTACACTTTGAGAGCCACAGAGAGCCTTAAGAAATAGCTAGTGTTCTGGCAAGCCAAGAAGGTCAACCAAATGAATGATAGTTACCTAATATTGTTGTCACGGCTGGACAAAAACCTTCCCAGAATATTGACAGCAAGCACCCGTAATCCACCATTATCCTCAATACTCATAATTGTAGCAACACATTCATAAAGGATGGCATTGCCTGCATTTTTATTTGACTCAGTCTTTGTCGCCACCTAGACATCAGGCAAACATAATGACTGACACGGGATTATATATAATGTAATATGGCTTTTAAAGCATGGAGTGAGTTCAACAGTGAAAGATTCAAAGATGAAAATATAAAGCTTGCAAGGAATATCATTATAAAAAGTCCTGAGACAAATAAAATACCAAATCCAAGTTTTCCCTCATTTCCTTTTGTTTTTTTAAAGCAAGGTAGTGCGGAGATTGCTATATTACCTGAGCAAGAATATCATTCATAAGATCACTAGCATCAGCATCACCTTGGCCCAACACATGCAAAAGTTTAAGCAACCTAACATGAAGAAACGGATCTGTGATCCCAGAGATATCATACTCAGGCGCATATGGACTGTTTGCAAGACCCTTTAGCACCTTGACCAGGCCATCAATGCATTTCTAGGGGAAATTACAAGCTTCACACTTGATCCATTGCAGGTCCAAATGAAACAGAATATACAAACAAAGAAATAAGTACAGATACGAAAAGGAGTAAATAAAGAACAAGCTCATCACTAACCTCAGGCAGGTGGCGGAGGAAAAGGGATTCATGATTGGGTCCGTACTGAAGTTGAGAGATAGCTCGAACAGATCCAGCAGTAAATGAAAATGGAATACCACACACTCTAACAGCCTAACTGCAGCAGCCTCACACACGAGATCAAGAAGAAGCGGTACAGAGATCTGGAATAACTGAAAATCAAATTCTGGATCTGGAACTTGACAATGGAGGAAGTCAATCGCTAATATGATTTGAAGAATTGTAATTTAGAATAATGATCTTAACAAAATCATCTTAACGGTTAGAAATTGTTATCATCTTCATGGAGCAGAGAAGCGAAATTTGCGAGAAGGGTGAAATGAAAGAAAATTTTCTCCCATAAGAGTAATAATCAGGTGCGGCTGGGTGCTGTGAGCCCACAATTATTATTGGAAAGTAATTTCGATCAATTAATTAATGCGCCAATTATTAACGTCCAAACCCTCCCCAAATATAAAGGCACTACATTTATTATTTATTTTTCGGACCGATCCGGTTCGGATTCGACCGGTTCATGAGAACGGTCCGGTTAAAAGGTGATGTCTTTATTTGCATCCATAATTACAGAAATTTCACTTCAACCCCTCCGTTCACCCGCGAGTAAAGCTGCGCAACCCTCACCTCCAATGGGCGATCATTTATCTGGTTGCAGATCTACCATGTCGTTGTTTACCATTGTTCTCCTTGTATTTCTCCATCTTCATCTTCACCTGACCCCATCTCAAGGTGAACGAAATATCTTCTTTTTTTTTTCTTTTACGAAATTCAGAAATACTGTGGTGGAGTAATTTTTACCTGTTCCTCCTTGCATTTACAGCGGCGGGTGAACTCGTCTTTGAAGATGGCTACACAGTCAGCACGGTCCTTGACGGCGATAAGTCTAACATCAAAGTCAACCCTCACTCCATTCTCCATCAATCTCCGCCCTCCGATTCCTTCATCCTTCTTGACAGAGTTGCTAGCACTTTCTACACCCTCTCACTCTCCACAAACGCCAATGGCATGTCATTCCATTCAATTTGTTAATTTCGATCCAATTAATACTTCCTGCTTGTTCACTCGTGTGATTGGATGGAAATTGAATTGGGCGAAAATGGTTAATTCAGAGAATTCTTACTCAGTTTTTTTTATTAAATTAAAAAAAATAATAATAATAACTCTTACTTTTGTTGAATTAGGGCTTTCCGAATAAGCTTACTAGGAAAAATAGTGAACTGAATGTGACTTTGTGTGGTCTATATATGGGATTTTTTCTGGTTTTTTGCGCTCAATAAGCTCTGATAATGCTGTTCTCGTTTGCATTCACGTTTCTGATTAAGTATGATTTTGTGCGAAGAGATAACTTCATGCTTTTGGTTTATCTGTTATATGCAAAACAAACGAAGAGTGGAGGAAATTGAAGTATGATCAGGATTTCTGGCTCTCTTTTGTGTTGTAGAGACTGTCCTGAAGAGGTTGGCTGGAAATGGCCAGATTGGGTATGTGGATGGTGACTTGGATTTAGCAAAGTTTAATAAACCAGAGAGTTTTGCAGTTGATTCCAATGGAAATGTGTATGTGGCAGACTGTCAAAACCGTGCCATTAGGAAGATTACAAAATCAGGTTGTTACATCGAAACATGTTCATATGCATATGCTAATATTTTCATCCTTGAATACAAGCGTGTTTTAATGTATCTTGTCTAACTGTGCTGCACTAGAATAATTATTTTCCATCCATTTCGTGTTCTTGAATCATGACATATGGTAGGTGTTACCACAATTGCTGGAGGGTATTCACAAAAGGATGGCCGAACGGATGGAAATGCACGCTATGCATCCTTTTCAAACAATTTTGAGCTGACATACATACCTCAAATGTGTGCTTTGATGATCTCTGACCATGGTAGGAGATTAGTTCTTCAGATAAATTTAAAATCTGCAGATTGTGCTACGCATTCTGGATCTGGTGAGCACTGGAAGTCTGGAATTATCTTTAGAATTCTTAGACAATTTTTCCTGAAAGTGCACAATTGCAGTTAGAACAGATCCTTGTGATTCTGCTTTGTTTACATTATTAAATTTCGGCATGATATGACTAACATTTGAGGATCTTAACCTTCTATCTTTTGAAGCTTTGGGGAACACCTCTGCCTGGCTTTTGGGTGCTGTTCTTGGACTTTCTTGCTTAATCAGCCTCGTTGCTGGTTTTGTCATTCGCCCATATATTATGCCACATGTAAGTGTGCTTCATATGTAGTTTACCAGTTGTTCAAACACAGGAACAACCTGTTTTTGTTTCTAACAATACTCTGTAGACAGATAGGCGTCAAACCACATCACCCCAGCTGGACATGGACACAATGCCTAATGAATCAGGGGAGACTAGTAACGATGCATTGCTCAGATATGAGAAACGGAATTGTTAAATCAACCATGTATTTGCGCTCTCGCCAGGTGATATTGTTGAGTCTTTCTCAGTTATCACTCATGTTTAGGCCTTTGCTGGTGGAGTCGCGTACTACTACTACCTGTTTGACACCAGTATCTTTGTTGGACTGTGATGATGTACATATTAGTAGTAGCGATAGTAGTCTAGTCATCTCACCACGGGTATCAGATCAATTAAAAGAACTGCTAACTTTTGATCAAGGGCCAATGCTATCCGTTAGTACTACTAACGTAAGAGTGGAGCCAGAGGACGAAGGAGAAAGCAGCAGCAACGAATATAACAAAAGGGTCGACCGTATGATACTAGCGAATCTCGTGAATTTCAAAGAGCAAGGTCCTAGCTCTTGTTCCCCAGTTTCTCCAGATTGCAGCTTGGGGTTGGTTAAACGCAGATGAAATTTATGTAGTGAATACGTGTAGTTGATGTTTTGCTCCTTGCTGTGTTTCTAAATTTGAAGCAGATAAATTAGTGGTCATTCTGGCATCTGTGTCTGATCATTAAACCCACATGTATGCAACCTATCCCCCCCTCCCCCAACAACTACCATGAGTTGAGTAACTATTTGTTTAACGTGAACAAGCTCCCAATTGGTCACGTGCCCACGTGCCTCGAATCCTCATTTTCCAATGACAAAAGTTGTGCCGACAACGAAATGTAAATTAAATATACAGACATTCTTCCACAATATGTTAATCAATTGAATGTCTGTATCTGCTCCACTTACTGCTGCGTGAGGCATAGATTCCTCTTTTAATTTAATTTAAGCGGTCGTAAATTGTTGAAGAACATTGGATCTATTGGCCCTCTTGATCTTGAACAAGTTAAAATAATAAATACAAGTTTGTCTTTGGTGGGGAGTCTCTTGGAAGCTGTGGTTGAGGGAATTTGGGAGGGTAAATTTTGAACGAGTGCTGTTTGTTCATACAGAATTGATGACGATTTTGCTCAATATCTATTAAGGCAAACTTGGCACTATTCTGCTCCCAAAAACAGATCTCACTCTCCAGACATGTACTTGTACTATATATATAATCTGCACTCTAGCTATACCCCCAATTTTGATCCATCCACAGGTGATAATCTTGAGAAATTTAAATGTACGCATGTAGACAATCAACGTCCATGATTGTAGACGAAACGAGACCGAATGGTTTGATGGTCGTAGACCGGAATGCCATGATCCAGAGGGCTTATCACCACAGTTTCTTTCTTCTTCTCTTGCTCCTGCACTGCTCCAAACACTACCTCGTTGGTTGTCTTAGGGCTCTGCTCGTAGTAAGTCTGTGATGGCGATGAATGGTACTGATTATGATGCTGATGCTTCTTGGTGGTAATCTGCTGCTTCTGCAGATCACCTTCCCATCTAGAATAGAAGGCACGGCTCTGGCGCAGCTGCTGCATTTTCTCCGAGTCTTTTGTCATGAAGGCGTACGTCTTCTTTGGAGTGGGTGTCCGGGTGTTCTCAATGGAAGGAGGCTCGTCTTCGTCTGGTATGACGTAGCTCTCCTGCACAGGCCAAGCGTTTGAATACTTGAGCTGTTGGTACTGATGTTGGGTCTCATAGCGATGATTCGACTGTTTCTTCTTGAAAATTGGAAACACCCCTCCCAAAATTTCTGCTGCTGATTCCCCAGTCTGTGCCACCAAACTCCCTAGCGATCCAAGAAAACTCTCATCTTGTTTCTCCAACTCATCATCGTTCGGAATTAGAGGTGGCCTCATTGCTGACTTCAATGACTTCTGATATGGACTTGGGGAGAAACCTTCCTGATCCTTCATGAGCAAACCAGATGAGGTCAAACAGGCTCACATCGTACAGAAAAGGTACACAATCACCATAGGCTCATATGTTACAGAAAAGGGTAAGGATAGCTCACGTTTTGTGACGAGACGATCAAACCAACCCTACGTTGAAGCAGAGCCAGCATATAACCGAAGAAGCCAGCCGCTACGAGGACAGCAATTCCTGCAAATTATTTTAAGGTGTGAATTCCTAATCCTGCTTAATGAAGAAATGCTTATGGTGTTGCATGTGTGTGTTTACCAAGGGGAAAACCACTTCCATACTGATAAGCACAGTCGTCGAAGTTGAGTTGTATCTCCCTAATTGCCTTGTTTCCTCGATCAATAACTAGGAGGGAACAGCTGCTTCCAAGATACACCACATCAAAATCATTCGAAAACTTTGCATCTTCACTCGGCCCGTCCACATGTCCACCTCCACGAACTCGTTTCCCTCCAGCAATTGTTGTTACCCCTAACAACCACAGCAAGATTGAGGAAGGAAAGGGAACATTTCAGTACAATAACTATGATTCAAGAAAACAGAAGCAGTTAAAGCTTCCAATTAAGTTCCTAGTCGATCTTGTCACACAAAAGAAAACATGTTAAGCCACAATGAGAAGTAAGAGACAGTATTGAGTAGCTATATTCTCTTCTCAAGGGCAAGAAGAAGAATCACCTGTATCACTTATTTTTCGGATTGCCATGTTATCCGTATCGGCAATGTAAACGTTTCCTCTATCATCAACTGTAAGCCCCTTTGGATGATTCATTCTTGCTTCCCTCACTTTCCCATCTACATGTCCAGAGTATCCATCTGCAGACCCTGCAACCAGCCTCGCCCTGCTGTCTAAAATTTCCAAGACCACTGGAGTTAGTTCCTACGTCGGTAGAGCAATAGACATCACAGAAAAGACACCACGTATCGAAGATCAGAGCTCTAAAAAAGAGTCAGAATTAAGCTTCCATGGAAATCAGTAATACATACTTGTTATTGCAACTGAGCAATCAAATGAAAAGCAACACCCCACATTATTCAGTCCAAAATTTCTATCTTAATTACAAAAACTACCGATAGAGATTTTAAGTACATTATCAAAATCATTTTCAGCAGGATGCAGCCAAGAATTCCTGATTAACTTCGGGCAAAATTCGACAAAAAGGACCAAATCGCTATCAGCATCAGCAGATAAACATCTAATTCAGGGTAAACACATCAAATTCAACTCAATTTTCACAAATGAGGCACTATAATTAGAACAAAAGGCCTAACACCCAAATTGCATGATCCATAGCAGTATAGAAACTTACACAAGGACAAAGATGAAGAAGTCTTGTAAAGATTACTGTTAGCAGAATCCAGAATAAGAAGGTCTCCATCGGGCAAAACTTCAACAGAATAAGGCTCAATCCCAAGTTTGCTACCATCAAAAACAGTTTCAACATTATATCCACCCTCAAACTTCATCACAGGACGCCCTGAGATTGCTGCAAAAAAAAAAAAATCAAAATCCGTCCAATCAGAAGAAGATTCAACCAAATAGAGGATGTGCAAATCCATTCCACACCAGTTTTAGTCGTAGTTTTGAGCGATAAAATCCATTTCATCAGCATGGAAAATGCGTTAGAGAAAACTCCATTAACGATCCCTGCCATAAACAGAAACAGAGAGAAAATTCAGCACAGATCAAATCCAGCACATAATGTGCGCGTTTCCTCACTTACTGGCAGGTGAGGACGGAGCAGAAACAGAACACACGCCACCACAGAGGAGAAGAAGAGTGAAGAGAAGCACGCAAATGTATTTCCCCATCTTCAGCTCGTTTTTTCTCAGGTAAACAAACAGCAATGGTTCAAAAACGGAGGGTGGAGCTCAGCATTGCCTGGAAACCAAAACCCTAGCAGAGAAAAGGGATTGGAATGAAAGTTGAATTCGTGGGTTTAGAGATTCCTGATGAAAAGGGAGGGCGGAGGAAAAAGCGATGGATATTTTTTCGAAAGGTGTGATGAGTGAGTGAGTGAGTGAGTGAGTGAGTGAGGGAGGGAGGAGAGAGAAAAGAGAAGCATGAAAGAGAGAGAGAGAGAGAGAGAGAGAGAGAGAGAGATGGAGGGCCAGTGCAATGCAAATGGTGTGGTGATAGTGAATTTAAACAGAATCCAGAGCAGTGAAATGGTGTGGCGATATTGAATTTAAATGAGTGCCAACAGAATCATATGCTGTTTGTTTTGTAGTAATCACATTTTCAAAAGCTCCCTTTAAAAAATGAATGCCAATTTTATTAATAAATGATTAAATAAATAGTACTGGTACTATGTTAATATGTAGATACACGTTTTAATTTCTAAGTGGGTGATGGTATTTCTTGGTGAAAAAATTTTAGACAGTACCCTGCAAAATTAAAAAATATTAGTACTAGCTTTTTTTTTCTTCATAATTTTGAAAAGAAATCTTTTTATGCATAAAATGATGAAACTTTAGTAGTATACTGTGATTTTCGATTAATGTAATTTTTGAGTTTATAATTCGAGTAAAAAACTTTTTGTCAATTAAAATAGAAAAAGATATGGGTGCTATATTTTTTTCCCTTTTCTCGATGAGCCACAACCGTCCTTATTGTAAAGGTTCTGTTTTAAAATTTGATAAAATTAAATTGCAGGACGTGCCTAAAGTAAACTATCAATACAAACTCCACCCTACAATTTTCTTTTCAGTTGGAAAGTTTTTACACCCTATTAAATATATAAATAAACTAGTACTCCATCCATCCTACTCAAATAACAACATTTTACTATATTGAGTGTCTCATTCAAATTGCAATATTTTTCCCTTTTAGTAAAAAAAGTACACTAATGGTCCACCACTACTCATCACATCTCTCTAATACACCTACCCACTTTACATAAAATAATAATACTCCTTAATTTATGTCTAAAAAACAAATGTAACTCTGGGGACGGAAGGGGTATTCTATTGTGTTTCTTTACCTGTTTTATGGATTTAGGGGGGCTGGTTTACAATTTACATGAGTGACCTAAGGAGGGGGGGGGTGGGGCAGTACAGTTATCAGTTGGACTAGATTCTTTACTAAATACAGCATGTATTGCTTTTCTTGTTTGGCAATTTCACATAATTTTTATTTTCTATACATATATTTAATTACTTTAACTATCAAATGCGTAATGCATTTTATTGCAACATTTGGGGAGAAATATCTGGTCCAAAAAACACTTATACAATCTAATCTGAAATGGTCTATTTCATTTCCTAATATATAAAAAAATTAATATAGAAACCACCTGCACCTTATGAAATAGAAAAGTTAGAGTGATAAATTTAGTTTAAGAAAGAATGAATCATTAATTATGATGTGGGAAACAAATTACGAATTTTCATTAATGAATTATTAATTACAATGTTGTCAAATAATGATGTCGTAATCTTCAACGATGATTGAAGGGCATTTTCGGGAGATTTGGCGGGTGGGCTAAATTAATCGGGCCCCCAGCAAAAATTTATTGAAGAAAGGGACAGCATAACATTGAAAGCAGATGGGCCTACAAGATGGCCCAATAGCTCTCAGTAGGGAGAAAAGTTGGCCTTAAAAGAAGAAGTGTCTCTCTCTGGCTTTGCCGTATTTGTGTGCCAATTTTCACGTATGGAAAGAAAGCCTTAAAAGAAGGAGTTGAAAACTATGGGTATTTTTTTGGTAATTTATAAGAGAATGATTAGAAAATACTTGGCAAATTCAGCACTTTATCAAAGGATGGAATTCTTGGAGGTTAGTGTTAGTGGAGACCAGTAGATATGACACACCCACAAGCAAAAATGTATTAATTGATTATTTTAGAAAAAAATTAAATTGTATATAAATAAATAAATAATAGAAGTATATTTATAAATCCGGATTAAGTAGGGAGGCCCAATACAATGAACAACCAACCCAAATCTAAATTCCAAACTCTTATAAGAAATACTCCACTTTTTTTATGAATACACCCACCCACCCACCTCACATACTAATTATCCTAAATACACTCACCACTCTCACAAAATAAAATCATTTCATCCCTTATCTTCAAGAAAACTCAAAAAAATAAAAAAAAAATTAATAGTAAAATTTAAATTAAAAAAAAAACAAAACAAAATAAAAAACAGGTTGCTAATAAGTTAATAACTCACTCCCACATACAAATCTAGCATAATGATGAATAAAGATACCTCAACAATCTTAATGGTACATGTTTTTGTGCATTCTAACCGATTAAAATGATATTTCTTTTTTTTTTCTCCAATCGTGGAATTTTTTTTTCTACAATTGTGTTAATGTTTGATTGCCATTGGTCAAAGAAAAAGTTTTTCCGATTAAACATAGCCATGATTTTCAACCAGTGCCTGTCGAAATCTATATATTTGTTCAATCATTGGTGGTCAAATTTAAAAAATATCGTCCATCAGTGATCGATCAGTAGCATTCGTATACATGAATTTGTGACTTATTATTTAGGATTCATTGTTCCATATATCATGTGAATTATCTTATCACTAGATGCGACCAAATGATTGACTCAGTCATAAATTTTAAATCTCATTAAATTGTATTCAGGGTGGTAAAACTTGAATGATTTTAAAGCTAATTAAATTGTATCTGGGGTGCATAACTAAATAAATACAAACAAGTCATAAAGCTAACGTCTTCTTAGACATGCTGGTGCCCTAGTAGTAGAAGGTTCTAGTTCGTCTGGAGGAGGTGGGGAACTAATCGATGGACCAGCTTGATCATATGACCAAGGCTAGAGTGGAAACACAAAACTTTTTAATCAAAAAAATTTAAAGAAATTTAAATAAAGATAGGAAAAAAGAGAAAATGAAGAATGAAATTGAAAGAGGCAATTCAATGTACAACTGTACAAAACAATGGTGCCAACCAATCAATTAGGGGCAGCCATTATCAACATCCGCCAAAATAGAACAACATCCTCTCCTTTCACATTTCACACCCCACTCTTCACCAGTATCCACAACAACCCTATTTTAAGTTAGATTTTTCTCTCTTTTTTTCCTGGTTAGAACACCACCACAACAATTTACACATCCTACATACTAACCTTTAACTGAACACGCTGTCGAACGACACCTGGAATTGGGAGCTATGTCGGGGCTTAGGGTGCGACGCGCTCACAAGTCCTCGAAGCAGTCTCAAAACATCTGTCGTGTCGTCTAGATAATATTTGGCCTTGCTTGGCTTTTGCCCAACAGTACATGCAAAAAGCTCAGGAATGGTGATTCCAGATGAATTTGACACAGCATTTGATATACTCTCAAACATATCTTCGTCCGATCTGTCATCCCCTATACAAACAACAAAATCTGGTGCCTTGCCGTTATCAGCCAACATCGACAGCACTTTCTCAGCAACAGAACCTTTGGTCACTCCCTACAAAATAGAGATGCATTAATGAAGATCTGGACAACTTGTGCTTGTGTGTGTGTCAACATTTCATAGAGAGAGATCATACTTGTGGATTAACTTCAACAATATGTTGTCCCCTTCGAACAACAGCAGGTTCATTCGCAAGAACACTTTCCAGATGGTCCAGAAGTTCCTTGGCCTGGCAGGAGCCGAAGTCAACGTCCGCATCCCGGTGATGCCAGACCAACGCACTCTCTTTAACTTCCATGGAAGACCCATCGGTTGCCTCCATGTAATGTTTCATAATGGGTTCCACGATATCTTTCCAATCAAGATCAGCAGATAACGACTCCCACTCAGAAGCTCTATCCCACCTGTAAAAATTAAATAATGATGTTGATTTACTAAAATGGAGTACAGCTACATGAGAAGAGAGATGTAAAAGCATAACAAAGAACATATCGTTCGATACCTCAGAAAATACCCATGTTCAGCAGCCAGTCCCAACTTTTCACACGGAGCAAGCCAATCATGTAGCGAATTCCTTTCTCTCCCACTGACTATGAACACTGTGTTATTAGGATCGTTACATAGTGCATTGAGCACCTCCACAACTTCAGGACTGGGAGATCTAACCACAGACGATTGAGACACAACAGTACCATCATAGTCAAGAAATATCACCCTACTGTTCGTCCTTTTATATGCTGAGACGATGCGTTCGACTGATAATTTCCTAAAACTTGGCGATAGAGATATAACCCTGAAACCGAGGCCCAAGCCAATGCCCCAGCAGCGCTTATCATAGTGATCCTTGCAAGCTCGCTCCAGATCCTGCATGAAGCTACGAGCCCAATAAGCTACATCATGAGAACTAACATAATTGTAGTGTTTCTCATGTCGCATTTGTTTTTCCGCCTCAGGAATGGTGATGGCCATGTTCATTGCCTCAGCAACAGCATCAATATCCCATGGATTCACCCTAATAGCTCCACTCAGAGAAGGTGAGCAACCAATGAACTCTGAGACTACAAGCATACTAGTCCTTGGAGAATCATATTTTATGCCCATAACTTGATCCATGCTTGATGACCCCTGCCTACAGACAATATATTTATATGGGACTAAGTTCATTCCATCCCTTACTGCATTAACAATGCAACATTCCGCCATGGCATAATAAGCAGTCTTCTCATAGCGAGGAGCAGGACGATCAATCAATATCACAGGTTCATAGTCCGGACCACCGTAGATCTCATTGATTCTTTCAGCAGCTGAGTATGTTTCCCTTTTGGCTTCCTGAACATCTTTTCCAGAGCTCCTGGCAGGATTAACTATTTGAATCAACACCAGCTTTCCTTGAAGCTCCCTATGCTGCAGCAAAAGTTGCTCAAAGGCAAGCAACTTTAGACTGATGCCTTTAAATATATCCATGTCATCAACTCCAAGAATCAATTTCTTGCCCTTGAACCTTTCATGTATTTCTTTGACTTTACTGCGTGTAGAAGGCAGATTCATCACAGATTCCAATCTACCCATGTGAATACCTACAGGAAGGATTTTAATGTACACTGTGCGGCCAAAGTAATCCAGTCCAAGGTGCCCCCTCTTGGATTCATAATCCAGGCCCAGCATTCTGCCACAACAAGAAAGGAAATGACGAGCATAGTCGAATGTATGGAAACCTATTAAATCGGAGTTTAACAGCCCTTTCAGAATTTCATCTCTAACAGGAAGTGTTCTGTATATCTCTGATGAAGGGAATGGACTGTGGAGAAAAAACCCAATCTTGGCTCGATTATAGCGCTTCCTTAATAAGGTAGGAAGCACCATGAGATGGTAATCATGAATCCAGATGAAATCATCCTCTGGATTGGCTATTTCCATGACCTTATCCGCAAAAATCTTATTTGCAGAAACATAGGCCTGCCACAATTGCCTGTCAAATCGATCTCCATGATCCTGGCACATAGGAAGCATGTAATGAAAAAGAGGCCAGAGGTGTTGCTTACAGAAACCATAGTAGAACTTTTTCTGGATATCCAGAGGAAGAAAAGTTGGTACACAGTTAAAATCATCAAGAAGTCTCTGTGCAATTTCTTCCTGCTCATTGGCTTCTATTTCAACCTTGAGAGATCCCACGTATAGGACCTCAGTCTCAGGTGAAAAACCATCCTTCAGTTGTAAATATAGGGAATCTTCATCCAGACTAAAGCGCCACTTACCAGTTGCATGATCCTTTTGGGAATGCAAGGGCAACATGTTAGCCACTATGATTTTCCGCTCATGGACAACAGATGATGTGCTATCTGTATCACTGCTTCCATTACCATCAGATATAATACCAGGAAGAGTCAGCACCCTTGGAAGGCCTCTAGGAGTTCGAGGAACATTCGCTAATTCTCCAGAAGCCAAATCAAAAAAATTTCCACACGACCTTGAAGCCATCAAAATAAGGTTTCAAGTAAATTCAGCAAACGTTGTTTCCAAAAAGTGCAGTTCCACGAAATCAACGAAGAGGCTGCCAGAATAAATCTTTTCACAACCCTACGCAGAAAAACAGATAATTATGAGTTACTGACGCAAATACAACATAGATTCACCAGATTCAAGTCTCCCTCCAACTTTGTTAGCAACTGCCATAAATAGGCTCCACATATTAAAATTCAATAGGTAGGACCTTATCCAGACATATTACTAAATTAGGAATCGGGAGAATATTTTATTCGGGCTATTCTAGAACAAATGGACTTCATTTCTAAACAGAAATTTAACTAATTATTAACTCTCAAGACTCCTGATATTATTATGAAAAGACAACATAGCTCCAAACAAGGAGACTTGAGATTTCAAGTGTAAACAGTCACATCAAACAAAAAATCTACAAAACTACTAATATTTGTTGGACACGTATTATATGTAAAACAATTTCTAACTCCTTCCAGAAAAAATCTGGTATTATTTAAGAAATATTTCAAATATCATAGGTGAAAAATTAGATGGAACAAAAAAAATAACAGCTAAACCATCAGTACAAGACTGCATTTCATGCAAGAAGGTGGTGAATTATAATAGCTGAGCCTTTGAACCTCAATTAATTCAAATATCAGCCACCATAAACCAAGATCACAACACATATGAAGTGCTAGATATGTAAAATCATTCTAAAAATTCATCACAGGAGATTGGTTCATTACATAAATGCAAAATCTAAACATATCAGTTCAGAGACGCTCAGGATAATCAAAGTTGAACAGATGCCATTATACAAATAATAATAACAATAATATATCTTATACATGCTTAGAACATTCTTAAGTCATAAATGGAATGAAGGGATACCTGGATACAAACAAAAATCCCAAATCATTAAAAATAAATAATTTTGAGCCAACGAAACAATGTACTATACGTAAGCATGGTGTAGTCTCCGTGTGGAATCTTCATAGCAGCAAAAGTCCAATCACCGCAGCAAACTGCGTGTGACGTATAACAGAATTAATTGAGAATGAGCACTTTAGTAATTTGAGTGCTCTGACTATTATACGTTAAGCCAAAACTGAACGAAACAAAGACAACACAGAATCCAGATGTGTCCAGATCTTTTACGCAGAAAGCGTCCAATCATCCCACAAAACCGCTCCATCCACATAAAGGACTTATTAATAGCATGGTAGTTTCAAGGATGTATGCCAACATTTCTATTTTATGAACTTATATTCAAGTGCAACAATCATGAACACAATAATGAAGTTAAAAGATTTTAGCTTTTGCCTCAAAATGTATCAAAGTAATGACAAACGGCCCTGGCCCCAAGTTTAAAACGTATTGATTAACAATATATCACATATGCTTGCATATACACTTGAAAACAGTGAATTTGAGCTAACAACTTGATAATCAAAAGAAACATGATAGATGCAACATCACAGGATAAGATGCACCAGAAACCACGTGTTGATGGCAGGTATTAAAAGCATGAATGCTTATTAATCACATAATAAAGGAATCAGGTTTCTTTACCCTAATAATAAATCAGAAAGCTCACAAGTCAATCTTCAACATTTATTCAGTTCTCACCGGATTAGAAGCATTGAACTCCAATACAACAGGGCAGGAGACAAAAAGGAAAATAAATAATACTAATAATCATAAATATAATCCAAATGAATCCAGAATTCAGTCCACCACCACAGTATTAGAAAAATAATCAGATTGTAAAATTAGAACACAACAACAAACACCAATCTCCAAATATGTCCTCCAAAATTATATATAGAACTAAAAACATACATTAAAAATTAGTATATATTTACATATTCACACACACTTCGCATCATACTCCTTTCATGACTACTCCACAACGCAATTAATTCACAGGAATCCAATCCAAACAGAAGAAAAAGGCCAGAGAACCGCTCACCGAGAGATCGCGTAAGCCGTCCACGTCAGCAGAGACAAATACCTCTGCAATTGCTTCCTTCACACAACTTTAGAGAGAGAGAGAGAGATGAGAGAGCAAAGAACAAAGTGGTGGAAAGATAAATTCCGAAAGAGAATTTTGGAAGAGATGGATATAGTGTTTTTATGATAGAGAAAGGGAAAGATAATGCCAATAAATGCAGTGAGATGGATAAAGGGTACAACTTCGGAAGCGGTAAAGTGCAACACGCCGAAGCGTTAATTAAAAAATAAATTGAAATGACGTGGAAAATGCGGCAAGAAGAAGAGGATAGAGACGAAGAGTCTTTACTATAGTCTGGTAGTTTAAACTAACCCTGGTTTGGATCTCCATATATTTTTTTGAATCCAAAGAAATCTAACCCTGCTTCTTCTTTTTATTACGCCAATGCCATCATGTCCATTTATTTCCCTTCCCCTTTAATACTCACAATCTTTGGTTTTTTGGGGGGAAAACTATACGATTTTTATTATTACTAATTGATATGATATAATTATACGGAAATCGTTAAGAGTTTCTCAATTAGAGTATAAAATAGGTTAAATATTTATTTGGATTTTAGTTTTTTTTATTAATTAAAGTTCAAAATATATAAAATTATAGCAACACTTCTATGAAACATCTTATTTAAAATTATTTTTACAGTTACTTTTTTTTTTGACTGTGTTTGGCATAAAACTTTTGAAGTGAATAAATATTTTAATAATAATCAAATTAAAGTATTACATAATTAATAATAAATTATTAGATATCTATAAATGCGTGTTAAATAAATTAAATTTAGTGTAGTTATTATTAAATTATTTTAACGATAATAATTTATACTCGAGAAAATATCATTTTTGGTCATGTATCTTTTTTAAAATCCAATTTTAGTCCTGTAACTTTTTGTATTTTAAATTTTAGTCCTTTAAGTTTCAATTTTGGTCCTATAACTTTTAAATTTTCAATTTTAGTCCTATAAATTTTAAATTTAGTCCTGTATCTTTTTAAATTATCAAAATTAGTCATGTATCTTTTGAAATATAATATATTTTATAATAGGACTAATTTTGAAAATTCAAAAAGATATAGGACTAAATTTGAAACTTATAGGATTAAATTTGAAATTTTAAAAGTTACAGGACCAAAATTGAAATTAAAAGGACTAAACTTGAAAATACCAAAAATTACAGGACTAAAATTGGATTTTGAAAAAGATACAGGACCAAAAATGATATTTTCTCATTTATACTCTAAATCGATATTTTTATATTAAAATAATTATTAATTATTCATTATAGCAGAGATACCAATTACGAAATTAATTAACAGTTCAAATCCAACATGAATTTTGTGACAATTTGGCAATGTAAAGTTCTTAGAATATTAATTGACGAATACGTACCTAACTCACAATTTTATGTTTTTGTTTATTAAAATATCAATTTTAAAAGAGTTAACAACTAAATCATGGTTTATAAAAATAATTAGCACACTGTGAAACAATGTAATTATGTAAATTTCTCAGAAAAAAATCTTTATTAAAAGAATTAACCATCCTAATCATGGTTTACCAGGATATGAAGATTATGAGCAGTTTAATTATGTAAAGTTCTCAGAAAAATATTACTATCTTAACCTAGTTATTTTATTATTTTTTTTTGCAATATTAATTGGAGTAATAATTTCCGAGCAATGATGCAACTTTTAATTAATTTGAATGTAGGGTAGTTTTGGACACCTAAAAGAGATTTCTTATACATTATTACTAAGTGAATTCTAAGAACTGATTCAAAATTAAGTAAATTAAAATTAAGAGTAGTTTTGGTCACCTAAAGTTGATTGGTGTTAATAAAAAATATTATCCTTGAAGCAGTTCATTTTCACTCTGTTTATTAAAGAAGGTGTGCAACAAGTCCCTTCAAATATTTTAATTGGATAATTTAGGTCAAATGTAGATATGCAAATCACTAGTGCTTCCAAATTATATACTCCTTCCGTTTCATGAAAGATTGCACCCTCTTTCCTGGCACAGAGATTAATAAAGTAGTGACTTTTATGGGTATTATGGTATTTTTTGGTAATAAATAAATGATAAAGTATGTTAAGTGTATTAGGTAGAGGTGATTTTTTTGTAAATAAAGTGTATGGAGAAGGGTAATTGTGTTTAACTTTTTGTTTTTTAGGAATGTGCAAACTTTTGTGGGACAACCCAAAATGAAAAGTGTGTCATCTTTCCTGGATGGAGGGAGTAATAATTTTCACACCAAGACAAAAAAAAAAATCAGATAAGTTATATATAAAGAACAAAATATATATCTAACTATCTATATATGTTTTTTTATAAGGAACATTTGCAAAAATGGCTTTTTCTCCTGCCTACATAAATAAATAAATAACAATGAAGTACCAATAGTAATATGATTTGAATATCACTTATCATAATCGCCAATGGAAATCTGGCTAGTGTATAATATGCTGTTAGTTTAATCTTAGTACAAATGACATTAAAAAAAATAGAGCCTTAAACTTATTAATGATGCAATACCTTATCTTCTTTTACTGAGCTGATAGTGCTACTCAAAAGCCAAATATTTGCCTCCTTAATTATTTTATCATTTACATGTGCAATTTGGTGATACTGATTCAAAATTAGAAATCCAACTAATTAAAGTTGCACAACAATTTTTATAATTGGCGCACTTTCTTCTTATTAATTATTACTCATGTATACCATTTTTTTATTTATAAAAAATAATTAATTTGAGAAACATAAGCATATTTCATTTTCCTCGTGTAGTCTATATATGCTACTCAGTCTAGTATAGAATTTGGGAATTATAAAAAACTTATTTCGATTACAAGTTTTTGTATTTGTTTTTAATGTGCCTAAAATTCGTGCTAATTTAGTTGCATGTAAAATTACTAAATATTTTTATAATTTATTAGCATTATCAAAAATATTAGTTATACGACTGAAAAAATATAAATTGTTTAACAAAATTTAATTTACAATTATGCTAAAATAACTAGTAGTGTCGAGTAAAGTGATTGTTGTTCTGAATTTACTGAACAAATATTATTGATTAAAAAGTGTACTTATGAAAATGTCTTAAAGAAATTTGTTTCCTAAAATGATTATAGAAAAATAATATTTTTAATAAATTATAAATAAAAATTGATAACTCCTCTACTGAAATTTGCAAAATGAACCACTGATAATATACTATAGTTGAGTTGAGAGCATTTAATTATTGAGGCAGTGTTGGATAATAAAGCAATGTATCATCTTAAGTTTTTATAAGTAGTTATCATTTTTTATAAACAAATATTATCATCTTTATTTTTTGAATTTAACACTTTTTATTTATACTATAAATTGTTTATAAAATAATTAATTTTACTAATATTACTTTTCATTAATTAATTATTATTTTTTAATTAAAAATATTATTTTATCCATTGTACAAATATTTGTCTTAATTATTTAGTATTCCATATAAAATGGAAAGATGTCCACTATGTTTGCGTGCTGCGTGCATGCCCTCTCAACGGCTGATTGTTGGGAATTTATTTCGGTGAGTTAGATATAATAATTAATTAATAGCAAAGATAGTATATATAATTGTTAAATTGGATTTTAATTATCAGTCTAATCACCAATATATTTATTTATTTATTTTTCATGTGGTTGGATTTAAGGTAGAAGTTGATTAAATAAATAATAAAATAGTAAAGATTTTCATGAAACCAAATGGTTTCAACTTTCACGATAAATTTTATTAATTCATCACACCATTTTTTTTATTAAATATATAATACATTCGTCCCAATTTTACTTTTATATTACTTTTTTTTTTCATCCGATAATAATTTACACCACTCAATTTTATTTTATTTTTAATAAATCAGACCCATTCAAAATTCAATTTAGTAAAACAATGTTATCTCACTATATTAAAAAAAAATAACATGTACGAATTTAGAATAAGTATAACTATTCTAAAGATTAACTCATAATATTTTAAAAAGTAATTATTTTCAAAATATATAAGGTAGGTTTCACGAATTTGACGACGACGTCATTGATTATGTAAGATAATATGGGCAAAATTTATGCAGATAAGGGTTGATGGGAACATGTGTAGCATGCTAATGAAAAGGAGGTGGACATTTGTTGCATGTTGTCTACCATTCTATTTAATTTAATTTAATGCACTTTATCCTCTTATCCCCTTTCATTTCATCCAACAATTATTGCATTTATCCATCACTTTTTAATTATGAACTACTACAATTTTTTTGTTTTATTTCTACCTAAATATATCCTAGTATCATTACCCACGTGCCAGAAAACGTTCAACTACAAATATACGCACCAAGATCCTGTACTAATGCCACTGCCTGCCACCCTAAGTTTTATTATTAATTGTAATACAAATTTTACTTTGAATTCATTACTATTTTCACAAATAGATACTATGTATTTAATGATAATAATGTTTAAAATTGCTTATTACAAATAAAAATTTGATGATTTCAATAATAATTGTTGTGATTCTCTTTGTGTTGATCGATCACGAACTCAACTCAAAAGTGTATAATTGAATCAAGAACTTGATTAACTCACACAACACTTTGTTTGATAAATAAAAGAAATTAGAAATCAGGAAAAAAAAATCTAAAAACGAAAGATGGAAGAATACTCAAGTTTTATATACTTCAACTTCAAGTGGATACCCAATTAAAATAGATTTTAAAGTTTTTGGTTCAAACTTAACTTGCTTTACATGTGTATATGCGAGACATCCAATGACTCTTAAATTGCTATAATTAGCTGGCTTGCCCCTTCATGCTTCCTCAAGCGTTTTATGTTGATCAGGTAAGCAATTGTATTAACAACACGTTCATCCAAAAAGTTTATAAGAAAACCTCAACTTCTGATCATACACCTCACTCTTTCTAAGAATGTTTGATTCATTCATTCTACATCATATATTAAAATGGAGTAATATACATCTAAATTTATTATAGATTAAAATACAATATTATTTGATTTTCGTGTGTGAATGCTAAGATAATATTATTTATGGGATGGAGGGAGTACTTATTTTTTATAAACTAACCACACCAACCTATACTATCTATCTCTGCAAATATAAGAATTATTAATCTTATACTCCCTCCGTCTCATTTAAGATGACACACTTTCCATTTTTGGTTGTCCCACAAAAGTTTTCACTTTCCTAAAAAAGCAAAAAGTCAAACACAATTACTCTTTCTCATACACTTTATTTACAAAAAATCACTCATACCTAACACACCTAACATACTTATCATTTATTTATTACAAAAAAAATCATAATACCCCTAAAAGTTATCACTTTCTTAATCTCTGTGCCGGGAAGAGGGATATAGACTTTCCTGGAATAGAATGAGTACATAATTATTCACCTCTTACACATTGATTCAATATAAAGTTCCACAGTCTTTAAATTTATTAAATTCATTAATCCTAATTTTATCCTTCTTATTCCTCCCCTAGACTCAAAATAAACACTACTTTAATTTAAGGTCAATTTTTATATATAAAAATAATAGTTGTAATAATAATCGGGGAATGGGGGCGGGTGTAGTAATTAAATGGTGGTGGGCAATGAGCAAAGACAACATGCGAATCCTAGATGGCAATTCAAGCGATTTCGGATAAGGATTCTCATCACACATCACTCATTTCCTTACTCCTCAATAAACGTTCCTTTCGCCTCCCAACAGATATATTTCTTTTTTCTTATTTTTATTTTTTATTATTTCGAAAAGTCGTGGATATTTTTATTTATTAATTAATTAATTTCACTATTTATAGTCTTGCACCAATATCTTTACAGCTGTCTGCGTGAGTGTTTTGGGGTCTAATAATATCAATATATTTATATTGGAGAATAAGACTATTAAATACTCCCTCCGTCTCCTTTAAAGGTACACATTAACTTTTTGAATCGTAGATTAAGGAGTATAATAATTTAATGTATAGTAAGGTGAGAGAAATAATATTTTAATGAGTAGTAGGTAGTTGTATTAATATTGGGTGTGGAGTCATGTGTAGTGGTTATAGATCACATTAATCCAAAGAGAGAAATTGATATTTTGTAATGGGACGGACCAAAATGGAAAAATGAATATGTATCAATGAGACGGAAAGAGTATTTTTTACTTATATAATAATTACTCTTTGATACTCTATATGCAACTATTATTTTTTGTGTTGAATTATACATATAATTTATAAAAGTAATAAAAATTAATTACAATTAACAACATGCATTTTTTATGGTAAAAGCGCATACTAAATTTTCAAATGAAACAAAATAAATGTGTTAAAAGGATAAATATTAATCCCTCCGTCCCAATAATACATTCATCTTTTTTATTTTGATCCGTCTCAAGAATACTTTAACACCCTAAAAATGAAAACAATACACAATATTAACAACTTTATAATAATACAATATTACAAAAATGACACCTTCTTTTTACACACAATCTAGTTAAAGTTAATTATATCATATACTTTATTCAACTCAATTACCCAAAATATCTTTTCTCTTTCTTACCTCACACTATCAAAAAGTTATTTTTCTTAAATTTCGCCTGAAAATACACGAATATATTCCTGAGACGGATGGAATACTATTTTCGAGAAAATTAAGCATGAAACTTATGTGAGAGTGCTTATGTGAGAAAAAAAATATATATATATATATAATATTATTTAATTTATACAGGTTAAAATTCATTAGGCTGTACGATCAATCCAAAAAATAAAAAAAATGATCGAGTAACAAAGGTGTCCCAAGTAAAACAAAGCTCTTGGAATATGCCCTGTAATGTTCTATAACTGTTACCTAATCAGAAAATATAAATAAAAATCCAAGTTAAAGAAATTATAAAATATAGTACTAAAACTTTTAAAAAGTTGAATTTAAAATAGAAGAGTAATAAAAACATATAAGGGCGGCAAAAGTGTAAATAGACGTATTATAGTGGGTCATTGGACAACCCGATTCCTGAAAGCGGATAATTATGAGATGCCGACACTTATATTTTCCAGTTCACAATTTCAATTTTCCTCGTCCCACACGCACATCATACGGACTACCCACGTCCAAGCGTTGGATCCGACCCGCCCGCGTAAGTGCCGACAGCCCAATCACCAATGAACACGTCACCTACTCTACGAGTCCACCTTATGGAAAGCCATCTGTCTACATCAGCGGATGTCGCACGTGAAAAGCACATGATGTGAGTGGGGCCAACTTTATCCGGAAAAGGGGTATATCGGTGGGATATGGAAAACATGGGTATGTGGGCTGCTGTTTGTGGTGTGATCTCTGGGCTTCGTCGCTATCCATCCCATAGTGGGGCCCAATGTTTTTTATTTTAGTTTTTATTTTTTAATTTTTTTTTCCCTCAGTATATGGAATGTTCCAAACGCATTTTTGAAGCAGCCTCTCGGGGACGCTTGGGCCGTTATTTATTGAGTGGTTAATGTGACCTTGTGATCATTAAATTTAAGTTGATTTAAATTTAGTTAATTACATACAAATATCAAATTATACTCTTTCCGATAACCCTTCTCATTTACGGTTTCACATTGTTCATGAACAGTTGCTATTTTAATCAATTTTCTTAACCTTAAAGGGTATTTTAATATTTTTAAATAATAAAATAATGGTATGTGTATGAAAAAAGAGTGATATTTAAATTTTAATTAATTTTTTAGATTTTTGAATAAATAAATGTTTCATTTTTTTATGTGTAAAGGTTTTATGGGACAAAAAAAGTGTGAAGTGTTTTGTGGGACGGAGTGAATATAAAATAATGCAGTACTTTGGTTTAAAATTTACGATTTTTATTAGGAATTACTGATTCGGATTTCCAATATCACTTTCGTATATCATTATCTGTGTTACACGTAAAATATGAGAGGTAAATCACTAACCTCTTCACAGTTAAATAGGTTAAGTCCTCAATACAAGAAAATAACAATATATTAGAATGAATGATATTGATTCTATGCTTAGTATGATGTAATCATTAACATATTAAATCACCTCCATTCTCATTTTTTCCCCATAATGTTTAATTAACGGACATGACAAAATTCAAAATACAAAATTATGATATTTAATCAATCAACAAGATCGATATCATTTATAACCGCTTATAGAAACTCCAAATCATAAATTTTAAAGTGATAATAGCAAAATATAGCCACTGTTACTTAAAAGTAATTTTAAGTGGCTACATGTATTAAAAACAATTTATTCTACCCACTTTTATGGGAATCGACCAAAATGTCATTGAGAGGGACCCACTCATCACATGTTTGAGGTCTCGTTTTGACCAAAAAATACGAAAGTACGATAATTTGTTTTACAGTATACTGAATGCATTAATTTGTTACTTTTATATGCCTCATGAATATATTTATTTATTAAAATGCAAAAAGATACATTAATTTTATCCGTATGATTTTTTTTTTAAATTTTTATGGAAAAAAATGTGTAGGCCGAATATAACAAAATTTTGGGCCGAATAGGCCGAATAGAAGAAAATTTTTATTCGATTTTTTTTTAATTTTTCTTAAAAAAAGTGTAGGCCGAATAAAACCAAATTTTGGGCCGAATAGGCCGAATAGAAGAAAAATTTTATTCGATTTTTTTTTTAATTTTTATGGAAAAAAATGTAGGCCGAATAAAATAAAAAGTATTGGCCGAATAAAACAAAATTTTTGGCCGAATATGCCGAATAGAAGAAAATTTTTATTCGAATTTTTTCTGGAAAAAAAATGTAGGCCGAATAGAACAAAAAGTATATGCAGAATATAATAAAATTTTGGTCCGAATAGAAAACATGTAGGCCGAATTGAAAAAAATTATCCGAATTTTTTTTGGAAAAAAAAGGTCTAGGCCGAATATAAGGAATTTTAGGCCGAATAGAAGAAATTTATGCCAAATAGAAGAATCAATTTTCTGAGATTTTCCTATAATTTTAAATGTGGTCACACCCACCCTATTTAATGCAACACTGACATAATGATTCCCCCATAATTTTTGTCTTTTATCCTGACAATTATAGGGATAAATTGGGAAGTGCACTTAACAGTGACTACTAAAAATTGTTTTTAAAAAAGGTTGCCAAATAAAATTATATTTAGTGAATAGTGACTAGTTGAAAAATATTGTTCATGTGATTTTTTGTTACATAATAAAACATAAATACAAAAATAAGGATAAAAGAGGCAATTATATTAGTTAAAAAAAAGGCTGCGACAAAGATATCTAATTTATTCCATGATTGAGCTTGTACATGGAACATGTTTTAGGAATATCACATTCTTCACTACAATTTTTTTCAGAACAACCACACACTCTCAGTTTTAATTTATTTTATTTTTAATTTCACATTTCCATAAAAAAAAAAAGCTATTATCCACAAAACACACTTTATCATATCTTCTTTGCACACACAACTAACTGGAGTACTTTATAATTTAATTATTATTCAAAATTATTAAAATACCCTTAAAAAATACTAAGTCAGAACTTAATTCTTAATTTACATGTAAACAAAAATTTTGGAGATGAAATGAGACAATGAAGTATTATTATTCTGTGTAATAAATTACTCTCTTAGTCAGAATTACAATATTAAACTTTCTATTTTGATCCATTCAAAACTCAAGTTCACACTTTTTATAAAAAGAAAATGACACTTAATTAACATATCAACGACACATTTTATTTTAATTTTAAAAATAGTATATTTTTTTAATATACATAACATACTTTTAAAAAAATAAATACAAACTGCCCCAAATGTTGTTGAGTTTTATTTTGATGAACACTTTATAATTACTGTATAGCTTTTCTTTTATATTAATCATTCTCAGAATTACTTTAATTTTAAATTTGTATTTATTCTTTTATATACATATCATTATTTTATATTTTTTTATTATCTAAAAATATTATAATATCTCGAAAGTCAACAAAGTTAATAAAAATATTATATCTGTCCTATCCTAATGGTTACATTTTCCTTATTAGTATATTAGATCTACACAAATTAATTATTTTTCTCTTTATGAACTCACACATCACACTAATACAATTACCCACTATATAATAAAATATTATTTTCTCACCTCAATAAATATTAAAATATTATATTCTTTAATTTCTATATAAAAAATAAATATAATTATTAGAACGAGACGAAAAGTGTAATAATTTTTCTTAAAGAAATAGTAAATAGGAGGGTTTTCCAAGTTGGAGGGAATAAAATTTAAAGATGACTAAAACAACTCTTGTACACTAAATTCTAAATAGGTGAGTAAATTAGAACCACAGAGTAAAGTAAAAACGTCAATATCAAATATTTGTGGCATTCAAAGAAAGATCTCTTGGTATGTGGAATGTAAGATTTTATTTTGTAATTCCTTTCATAAGTGAAAAATAGGATAGCCGCGTTTATTGACTTTATTAACTGTAATATGGCTAGCACTGCATTTCACCCAAGTGGTGGGCCATTAATTTATTATAATTAATCATTTCCCTCCAGAATTCTTTAATGCATTACCCTCCATTTTCACATAGATACTCCCGCTTTAAATAATACTATTTTACTATATTGTATGTTTCATTCAAATTGTATAATTTTTCTATTTTAATAAAAAAGGACAATCAATTGTCCAAAACTACCCATCATATCTCTCTAATACATCTATTCACTTTACATAAAATAATAATAATCCTTAATTTACGTGTAAAAAACAAATGTATCTCTTTGCCCAGGACGGAGTGAGTATTATATTCCTCCCAAAATATAATAACAGGTAATAATAATACCAATAAATAAAATGACAAAAAGAAGAAATTTCTTTAATTGGGTAGAGAGAAGAGAACAGCTCAATTGGGCCCTATTATTAATATCTCTCTACATACAATTCAATTGATGGCCTTCAATTTACAAAGCCCATTAAAGTTAGTTGAACGTTGTATTGTCTTATTTGGGAATGAAGTTGGGCTTCCAGGGTTGCGTATCTGAAGCCCATTTGTAAATTACTTTTCAAATAATTTCCGAAGAGTTTTTCTTCTGGACTTGTTTGTATGTTTCAGAAAATCTCTTTTATTAAAGGGGCATCTATTTGCACCCCCAATAATACTAAATCTACCCCATATATTAAATGTACCCAGTAAATTATAGCAATATTTATATATACTAGTGTAATAAACGTGTGTTGCACGTTGCTTACACGCTGTACTTTGTGATATACTTTAAAATAAATTAAAATTGTAATTTAATATGAAATGAAAGGAACTCATTCTTAGATGTATCTTCAACCACCACAGGATTTCAACTTTCAAGATTTTTCTCAACTCTCTGTAAACCTGCAAAAAAATTTCTTCCCTAATGTCATTAATACCAGAAAAGGACATTTACGACCCCACAACTATTTCTTGCAACTACAAATTGCTTTATGATGCCTAGGTATAACAGCTTAATAGGATTTCTCACTATACAAAGTCCATAACTGGAACACAATGGATGAGTTAACATACTTTTAACTTCTTTACATACACATCAAATTTTTTCAAAAAACGTAAACTAAATCGTATAATTATCTTTTATATATATATACATATATATATACTAATTGCGAATACGTTGCTATAAATAACTTTTTAAAAGTATGAAGTGACGCCGACGTGATTAATTGTCGGTTTTAATCTTTCTACTTTTAATTATTTATTATTATTATTATTATTATTATCCATGTATATTATTAAATCATGTATATCTATAAATTAAATAACACCTTTAATCATATTTTTTTAATTGATTATGAATAGATAATTAAATCAATCAATAAAAATATATTCAATTTATTTTACAAAAGAGTGTCTCATTAAATTATGTTATAAAAATAAAGCAAATAAACATTTTCAAAATATAAATTATAATGCACAACATCTATTAGATTTCAAAATTTTGAATTCAAAAGGTAGTTTCAGTATTTAATTGCTTACCGTGAGTTGTGAAATAATTCTTTATGTAATTACTATCTTATAAGTTTTTAAAATTTTATTTTATATTTTCTTTTATTAGATAAAAAATGACAGCAAGTTATAATTCATTTTTTTTAAAAAAAAACAGGTATATTTATTAATTTTATGTGATGTGAATTTTTTAATTTTGAGTAGACTAAGTTAAATTCTAACAACACTTTATTGGACTCTTCCTTGATTGATCATATAATACATAAGACGTTTGGAAAAATCCTAAAAATATTCTATAACTTTTTATTAATGAATTATGTGAGTGGTTGTTCAATAATATGAATTATGTTTATATTGAACATCCTTATTTTTCAGAGAATTGAATATTGAAATATAAATTATTATATTGTTTTAAACATAATCTTTTTTTCAAGTTTTAGAGAATTTGAACAAAAGTTTTTATTTCTATTATTATTTATATTTTTACTTTTAAAATTAAACATAAGACTTTTCAAGTTACATAAGTCTTAAGTTCTAAACAATTCATATTATTCCAAATTTGAAGAATAATAAAATTTTCAAGTTTTTCTTAATATTCATTTTCAATTTTATTTCTTAAATTACAATTACAATGCATCGGCGTGTTACACGGGAATCTCATGTGTGTATATATATATATTCATGTTTGGGTGGAGTGGAGTACAAAGCAGGGTGTCTTTCTCTGGCTCAAAGGAATTTTGGTGAAAGGCGAATCCAGCATTCTAGCCTTCTATCCTTTTATCTGATGTTTTTGGCTTTTTGGCAATCCATCAAGAATTGGACAGGGACTTTCTTCTTTATTTTGTGAGTTGTGATATTCTTTGAACACTGCACTCTTCTAGTTTTGTAGATAGCAACAACCCTGTGTACAACACTGATAAGTGATTTAAATATCTTAATTTTCAACATAATCTTGACAAAACATGATTTAAATTAAAATCCTAATCGGGCAGCTGCACAGTCAAAATTACCAACAAAACATGTTCTTTAGTGGAAAAAAAAATCAAAATTTATAGGCATCCTTAATCTACAGCATACAATTATTTTAGAAATACTATGATATATCAATGTCTAAAATAGTAATCTTCACTTACAACAATGCGAGGCATGAACCTGCCATGGCAGCTAACATTGCGTTCTAATATTAGATCATAACTGTCATACAATATTAGAGCCATTACTCATCTATCTCTTGTCTCTTGTTAGTAATGACTATTTCATAGCCATCAAGTGGTAACCCTTCTGCTGCGATTTTCCACATGATTTTATAAGTAGATTTAATCTAATCCCACAATCAGCTTTATCTCGGAAATAAGAACATGAACACATAAATAAGAAACTTAACTGAATGCGAAATAATTTTTTTCCTTGGACAGCAATAGATGATCCAACAATTTCCAATGTAAGAGATAATAAATCAAACTCGAGTAGTGCACATTAATAGAACTTGCAAATACTTTAAATTCAATGTAAAATCATTCGCTTTAGCCTGTAAAAATAGAAGCTATTTAAAAATTTTATGTCAAAGTTATCATACATCAAGACAAATACCAAAAAAAATACCAATTTTATGATCGTAAATTAGAGATACCTGAAAGCATATTTAATTTGATTCAACTTCATCCCATAATACGTTTGTATGTTGAACAACAGCAGGCAAGAGCAACAACATGATACTCACTCTGAAACATTCATCTCAGAGCCATTTCATACGCAATGAAGATGGCATTATTAATTATAAACACTCTTGCAACTGCAGTTCCCAACCCTCTCCACAACACATTATACACCTCTTTTCTCACACTACTCCTAAAGCTATCAAAAGTTGATTTGCTAAAATAAAACGTTTTTGAACAAAATAAAATTATGCAATTAAAGTCTAGAACAAATGTTGATATGCTAAAAACTTGACTCAACACTAAAAAAGCATGTGTAGCAACTGGGCAACCTCCATAAAATGGCAGTATGTTTCAAGAAGAAACAAAGGGGCTGCCATGAGGGCAGAAGAAAGCTTAAAAAAATAGCAAAAGCAATCATATCCTAGTTTGGATTCAATCTAACTACTCAATATATCCAACTGATGGGTAAAAATAAAGAAAAAAAATGCATTCATGATAATTTACTTAAACCATAGATGAATTGACACACCTCTAAATTAATTGGACAACATAGAGCCAATGAATGATTTTCATCCACAAGAGTCAAATGCATTGATGCTAAATGCTCAGGAAATATTATTTTTATTAATAAACAACATATTTCATATACAATATTTTTAAAAATCAGAAAATTGAATTGGTCAGTGATTGAAACAAATAATCAAGATAAGAGCATAGCCAAAACAATTAAAAGAATACTGGAATATATAAGAACCTGTTTTAATTGACATTCTTGAAGAGGCTTTTAAACAAAGACTTGACCTGCTATTTGTAAGAGTGAGCATCTGGCACATCACGTCCATCATCCAGTCCCTTTGCTAGTGGAAGGCCATCAGTTACACGAAAAATCATAGTAAAATTCACCATCTCATTACCCGAGCTCACCCCTCTAAAATGTGAGTCAAAATTAAATAGTCTGGGAAAAGAGAGTTGAACTTCAGAACATTTCGTCGCTCAAGATATTAAATTTGTCACCAATCAAGAAGACCAATGCGATGAGTTTTCAGAGAAAAATATAGTAGCATGGAGCTTTTGGAGCTAGCGCTATTCATACAAAAGAATACACATTCACATGAGTGCAAGTCAGTAATCATAAAACTAACCCCTCCGAACATGACTGAGCTTGAATCCTCAATTGATAATATTAAGATCCAACGGGTAACAGCAAATCCAGCTAGCAACACCAGTCATACCACCAGCAATGCATAAAACATTGTCCCAAATGCTTCTTGCCCGTTTTTCCTACATCAACATCCATATAAATAAATATTGCTATAAATAACTAAAACATTTTTTCCCTTTTAAAAGGGTAGCAATCAATTTGCTTCCTTTACCTTCTGCAAAGCCTCTTCCTCCTCCTCTCAGAAACCATTAAACATATCTAATGACTAATTGTTTAAATATCCAATCTGGGAAAAGAAAATCCAAAATTGGCATTCTTACTGCAGTAGATAAACTGAGCGCTGTAAATACTCTCGGCAGCGACGAAGAACTACTTCTGGTGCTGGGATCGGACGGGGTGGCGAAAGACGACGATAGCGACGGCAACTATGGCCAGGTCGTGAATAATCTCGGTAACGACGCCTTCAATTACCATTTGCAGAATTAAAACAGAAGGCTTGTGGGATGGGGGAGAAGTCGATTCTGAGATTTTAATGGGAAAGAATTTTAAAGGTGGGATTAAGATTTACGTGAGGGCTGGAGAGACGCAGAAATTAAAATTTGAAAATCAAAGGGTGAGTGATTAACGAAGAGAAAATGCAATAGATTCAAAGTGTCGCATTAAATTCGAACACGGAAAGACTCTTTAACAAAATAATTAGATGAAAATGAAAATATCGTATTAATTAAAAATTTAAGTAAATTGATTGTTTGATAGAGAGAAGGATTAAATTGAAAGCAGTAAAAATGTGAAGGGATATATGTGTCCTAAAAAGTTTCTCAATTGCTTTAATATATTAATATTAAGATTACTAAACATACCCCATTTTTTTACCATTCTACACTTTTAATTTGAACTTTCATGTTCATTCCATTCACAATTAAAACTTCCAAATCAAAGAACTAACAGTGGCCTATGAAGAAGAAGACAACAACCATTTTACTTCTATCATCTACAGCAACCGAGGGATAAAAATTCTTACCTCTTAAAGAACCACCATCACTTCCTCCCCCATTAAGAAACTCAAATTTCTAATTCATACAATCAAAATCTTTTCTGCTTTTCCCAATTATATTTTGATACTCCTCAAGATTTTATTCAAAGACAGCCTTCCACCATATCACCACTCACCATTTACTGTTGGCTCGTTATCAAAATTTCAAAAAATTAAATTACTCTTCACCCCTTTTAACATTTAATTCCAATAGATGTATGCTCCCAATAAAACCAGTCCAAATAAAATCTCAATCCCCTGTAGGCTACATATTCTTATTTCACGTATTGGCTGTGTATTCCTCTTTCACGTATTCCTTTTTCATGAACAGGAAAATTTAAAAACTGTAACTAATTCCTAAACCTAAAAGAAATTTAAATAATTTTGACGGTGGAATATTAATTTTACATAGTCTGCTATAAAAATGTTGAAGACTCGTTAACATGAGAAAATCATTAAGAAACTCTAGAAAATCTATGTCCGATCCCTTTTTATTCTTTTGCAGGGAACGATCTTAGTAATATAAACCTTCTCATTACCTAATAAAATTCTTACTCTATTTTTTTGTGCTTTTCTTTTTATTCTCTATTTCACTTTTATACTATTTTTAATCTACTTTAATTTGTTTTATCTTTTATACTTTACTTTGATTTGACCTAATGTGCAGGTTCAATCATTTTTTGAGGTATCATTCTTCTTAATTATTATTTGTTATCTTTTTTTTTTCTCTTCGATTTTTTTATTTTATTTATAATTCTACACCCTATTTATATACTTTAATTTATTTTACTCCCTCCTGCCACTTACAAGATAACCGTTTGCTGTTTGCACGTGAACAATTCTAATGTCTTTATTTGCTTTTTGCACGTGGATTAAGGAATATTATTATTATAGGTAAAGTAGGTAGTTGTATTAGAGAGAAGTGGTGGGTCATATTGTGTATTTTCTTTACTAAATAGAGGAAATTGATACATTTGAAGAGAATGCCAGAAATAGTGAAATGGATACCTTGTAAGTGGCCGGAGGTAGTATCTTTTATACTTTTATTTGATTCTATTTTTATATATGTTCAATCATTCTCGTATTTGATATTATGTGCAGGTTCAATCATTCTCATTTGAAGTATCATTATTCTTTTTTAATTTTTGTTATCTTATTTTTGTTTCTCTACGATTTTTGTATTTTCTTTATAATTTTGTAAACCTTATTTATATACTACTATAATTTATTTTATCTTTTATACTTTTCTTTGATCTTATTTTCAGGTTCAATCATTCCATTTGAGGTATATTCTTTTTTTTATTTTTCGTTTATCTGATGATTTATATTTTTTTCTTCATTTTTTTTATATTCTTTATATTCTATAAACTCAGTTTTATAATTTTTTTTAATCTTATTGTTTGATTTTTTTTATTTGATCTTATTTGCAACTTCAATCATTAAAAAAATCATTAATGTTTAGAGTGATGAATTTGGACAATCCATAATTAATTTCAAAATGTTTTCTTTATAATTTTATAAACTCTATTTTTATACTTTAATTTATTTTATCTTTTATATTTTTATTTGATTTTATTTTCAAATTCAATCATTTTCTTTTGAGGTTTTTTTTTTGTTTATCTTATGATTTATGATTTTTCTTCGTTTTTATTATTTTCTATATATTTTATAAAATCTATTTTTATAATTTTTTTAACCTTATCGTTCTTATTTTTATTTGATCTTATTTGTAGCTTCAATCATAAAAAAAAGTCACCAAGAGTGATGAATTTAGATAATCTAAAATTAATTTCTATTTTTATAATATTTTTAACCTTATTGTTCTTATTTTTATTTATATGGATGATAATGGATTTTTTAAATAAATGGAGTAAGTATAATAAATTTAGGTATAAATAATTTGACCTTAAAAAATATTAATTACAATAGTATTTTAGTTTTATTAATTAAGGATATATTAGTCTAAATCTTTTTAGGGTGCGTTTAGTATTTTCGAGGGTGCGAATAGTCGCTCTTTATTAAATTAACACAAATCATACCTATAATTTTTATTTTACTCCAGTTTTAATAAATATACTAAATAGTTAATCTGCCATTTGCAAATTAATAATAATAATTATTCTTATTATTTTACTCTCTCTTATTATTAGAAATTAATTATAAAAAGCATTTTTACTAAAGTACTCCCAAGTCTTTCAAATCATAAAATTTACTATTCTGTAATTTAGAAGAATTTAGAGGCAGGTGTTGATTATTTACCCAAATTAATAAGATGAATAAAAATTTTAATTGCCTAAAAACAGTGAAGAAGAAGGCAAGTGGATATTTGGTAGATTAATTTCAATTTTCACAAGTTTTGTCCTTTTCCCTCTCTAAAGATATAGCTTTGGTGGACAGCAGGAACTACCACTCTCCATATGGATATGTCAAGAACCACCCCAGCTTAACCCCCACCCCACCCACCCCCCAGAAGCATGGCAAGCAGAGGTAACTTCAATGGCATGCTGGAAGTTGTACCAAAGCTTCATCAAGCAGACAAGATTCAAAAAAGGCCCGAAATAAGCTGCTTTTATTACATCAAGAATGAGAGTGTAATAACCACCAGAAGATCTGCAATAGGACTCATCACCTCAATACCACTCTTTGGGATTGCCACTTCACCCTCACTTGCAGAAGATAATGGATACTGGCTCACTGGACCCATACCTGTGCCACTTGCCAACAACAGTCAGTACAACCCCCACCCCACCCCCTTATATGTATATATATACACATATCTATGTATGCATGTAAAGTGTTTGTGAAAATGCTGCAGAGATCAACAATGAAGAAACAGGGACTCGTTCGTTCTTGAAAAAAGGGATCTACATAACGAATATTGGGAGCAAAGGGAGGATGCAGAGGTTGAGAAGATATGCTTTTGATCTGATCGCCATGGGAGACTTGATTGCTCAGCAGGATGCATGGAATTACGTGAGGAGGTACCTGCGGCTCAAATCAACCTTCATGTATTATGATTTTGATGAGGTGATTTCTGCTGCAGCTTCTGCAGATGATCAGAAGTCTTTAATGGAGCTTGCCAATCGCTTGTTCGACAGATTTGAAACGGTAATACAGTTTGGAAATCAACAACAATATGATCATGTTTTAACTCAAGAATCTGTGTTTCTATTACAGCTTCTATCTGCGGTGAGAGAGCAGGATGTGCCTCAGATAATGTCGTGTTATGAAGCAACGACACCCGTTTTGGAAGAGGTCATGACTCGAATGGCTTAGTAAACACGCTTTTAATTTACAACCTTTCTGATTTTATATGCATTAAAAGATTCAACTAGATATACTAAATTATTAAAGAAAAATCTTGTTTCTTAGAGCTTCAATTGTGCAGATATTAACTTGAGCCATGAATTAGAAGTACTTATTTAAGATATCTAATGTCCATTATATTTTGATATTACATTTCCTGTTACACGTGCTTCTTCGAATGATCTTTTACATTGCGAGCAGGAAAGTTTTAACATTTTCTCTTAGAGTTAAATCCAATAGTTTATAACATGAGATGTAATATTAAAATATCACGTGAGATCGTATTTATATGCACAGATATACAATTAACACATTCAAAGGCTAGAGAATGAGATCTTTAATCAAGAAAGTGAATAAGCAGTCACTAAACTTAACCTGATCATTTATCACTAGTTAACTAACATAAATATATGTTATGTATGTAAAACCTACATCTATTTATGAAAAAAAAAGAAAAAATGTACAAAGTAGTTGTGTGTAACCAAATGAAAAGTGGCATCATATATGGTAGACCATTCCCACTTCCAGAGTTGAAGAATGAGGTGCACTGAAAGCATAAGTTGGAGCCCTGCAATTCCTTCTCAAGAAATCATATCCACAATTTATCACCATTTTCTTTATCAAGCTTGATCCTTGCTTTGCCCTCACATATGAATGCCCTACGATGTACGCCGTCCCGGCCTCTCGAGCTTCCATCAGATCGTCCAGCTCCTCGCGTGCTCCTCTGTCGATCCCAGGGCTCTCTGGGATCACAAACCGCACCCGTTTCCTCGTTCGCACGACAGGGGGGGACTCTATTTCTCTGAGCTCTGATGTTCCAGCCGCGTCGTCCTGGCTCACATGAATGCTGTGCAGATGAGTTGAGGGTGTTCCTACCACTACCATTTCCTCACTTTGCTTTGCTTTATCCTTGATTGTGCCGTTTAGGGATGTGGCTTCTGTCCTTATGTATTCAGCAATGCTGTACACGAGCTCGTTTTCAAACTTTAGGTCGTCCTTGTGGGCGTCGCGGTAGCCATACCGGACGATGCATCTGTAAATACGGTACTCTCTAGGGCCGATGTGTCCAATCAGGAACCGTTCCTCGTGTCTGACATGAGGATCGGGGACTGATTTGACACAGAGGAAAACAAGAACCTGGTGGAATGCAGGGAGATTGGTGACGAAGTGGGAGAAGATTGCTGGGATTCCGGAGACGAGCTCCGTGTGGATGAGGCCGATCCCACGCACGCGTACAATGCCCAAGCTCGGACCGAGCCCCAGTAGCCAGTCGACTGAGACCTTGTTCTGGACATCAAACTCGTACTTCTTCAGCGTTCCGTAGTGCCACAAGCCCATCACCATCATGAAGATGAACGACATGGCAATCGGAACCCAAGCTCCTTCGAGGAACTTGATCAGAGAAGCACTGAAATACAAGGCTTCGAATGTCCCAAAGAATAAGACGAAGCAAATCGCAAGAAGAACGTTCTGGTGCCAGCATAAAACGATCACCAGAGACATCAAGCAAGTAGTGACCAGCATAACAGTTATAACAGCCAGACCTGGAATGGAAAAACGACAAACATGTGCATGAGCAACGCTCATTTTTTTAAACCAGGTTAGCTGTCGTGTCTTACCTGAAGCATTACCGAGCCGTTTGGTGTCTCTGAAACCAATGGTTACAGCCAAACATAGGAGCATCAATATCCAGTTGATCTCAGGGATGTATATCTGTCCATGGATCTTCGACGACGTGTGAACTAGCTTGACGCTTGGGAAGCAACCTAGAGCAGAGCACTGCTTTATGATGGAAAAAGTTCCGGTGATAATGGCTTGGCTGCCAACCACTGCAGCCATGACAGCAATCACCAGCACTGGCCATCTCAGTTTCTCTGATACAAGAACATCAAATTTAATCAATCAGTGGAAATTCAACGCTTCCTTTTCTTGTAAAGATCAGCAATTCAAAGCGCTTACCAGGTACCAAAACGTAAAACCCAATACTGTAATCATCTTGTATATCATGGTGTTGAGAAAGATATGCAGCTTGCCCCATGTATGCAAGGACCAATGATGGATATACGATAGACGCGAAGGCTATCTGCCGAGTAAATTTTAGTCAGGTAAAACTTCCACTATTAAGAATAAATTATCTTTATAATAGATAGACAGTCATCCTATAGGCAAGCTGAAGAAGTCGAAATCAGTAGTGCTAAAAAGATCATATTGCAGCATTATAAAACGATCCCCAAAGTTTTAATCGGAAAAAGTAAATTGTGTAGACCTTTATTGACAGCTGGGAGAAGTGTCCAAGATCAGCAAACATTGCTTCTGAACCTGTAATTGTTAAACAGAGGTTTAAGGGAAACTCTCGGAAGGAAAGAAATTTCGGTTAAGGCATGTCAAGTTCTTCAATTTACCTGTTATGCACAGCAGAATTCCACCCAAGGACATCCAACCTCCTTTTCGGGTTTTCTTGAGAAATTGATACATGTAGTGTGGAGATAACGCTTGATATATATGAGGGTTCCAGTTGAAAATGTTGTATATACCGATAGCACTGATGCAGAAAAGCCATGTTATGACCACAGGCGCAAACAAGAATCCAACCCTGTGGGTACCATAATGTTGAAGGGCAAACAAGGCTATCAGTATGATACAAGCAACTGGGACTTCAACATCTGCAAGATTATTCGTTTAAGTAATACAGAAATGCATTAACTAGTATTTCAAGAGTTAGTTAATAACATGTTGAATAAACTACCGAGGGAAAAAAATTAGATTAGAATAAAGCTCTAGTTTACTGGTACTTCTTGAGTTTTCAAAATGCTTTGATGACTCGTAAAGAAGTCCATTCTTAGTATCAATTCTCCGTAGTACGCCGCACAAGACATTTTCTTTTGGGTAGAGCCGAGAGCAGCTGACAAATGTCTTGTGATGCTCTTTCGTTATGCTTAAATCTATGTTGTTTCAAGGAAATGTTTAAGCTTTAAACAAAGCAGAGGGTCAAACAGCTTGATTTGGACTATGTCATGCATGATACATCAATATAGCAAACTTTCAATCAGATTAAGTAATTGACTTCCATTGGGATCTCCTTACAATTAACTATCAGTTGCCACATATGTTGTTTGAGGTTTTGATGACTTAATAATCGAATTAAATTCGAACGAAGGGCTCATTGAAGGATCCCATCATATTTTGAAACAGGAACCAGGCACATGTTATGTTGAATTTTTTATTTTTTTGTTGATCCTTTTTTAAGCTTTCAACAGTACTAATTCACAACACTCCCAGTTACAAAACAAAAACATATATACATTCAAGTAACATATTCAGATATTACTGTTGAATTCCAAATATTTCATCCAATAGCTAAATCTTAAACAGTTAACCAGTCAATAAATGAATACAATCCACCTGTGATAGCAGACCACAAGTAGGGATATTCGTCGAATATAGCAAGCTAAAACCATGACAAAGCCAAAATGAAAGTTCTAGAACATAAAAGAGACGAAAATTAAAACAAGCCACAATCTTACATTTGTGATGCTCTTTTGCCATTGCAAGTTCAACCCCAGAAACAGCAGAAAAAACTGCAATAAAGTAACAAAACTTGCTCAGATAGAACCTAAAAAATCCAAAAGATTCAACAGTTGACCAAAAAATCACAGGAATTATGATGCACACCAGAAATTGCTGGAGTCAAAATACCATCTCCAATCACCATACAAGCACCAAGGAGAGCCAATACAAGCAAAAATCTTTGCAAGATTCTATATTTTTCCAAAGTAGATCTAAGCCTTGCCCCAAAAGTTGATGGAAAAAGGGTTGTTATATCCTTCTTGTAAGAAGACAAATCCTCATCAGCTGATTGGAAACTAGGCAATGGATTTACTTTGGCATGTCTACATAAGAGTGAATACAATGCAAATGTGCCCCCTTCACCATTGTCATCAGCTCTCAACACAATGAACACATATTTCAACAGAGGAACAAAGGTTAATGTCCAAAAGATGAATGATAGAACTCCATAGATTTCTTCATTGGTTTCAGAATGTTCAATATCATCAGCAAAGGTACTCTTGTACACATACAATGGTGAAGTACTCAAATCCCCATAGACCACTCCCAAACTCTGGTAAGCCAATGTCAATATTGTTCTCCAAGACTCTTTCTGCAGTCCTCCCATATGAAACCAAATCAATTAAAAATAATCCCACAAAAAAAACTCATGCTTAAATTCCAAGGGATTGTAAACCCACAGAAAAGAACTCACCTTTACATGATTATGATAAACCCCACTTTCAAGATCCATGGAAAATGCTCTCAGAAATTCAAGAAAACCATATCCTCTGCAAATTCAAGAATTTTAACCATGACCCTTTCTCCAAGACACCCACCCCAGAGCTCTCAACAAAACACATACTGACAACCCCAAAATTATACACACTCAGAAAAATACTAGAAAATACATATGCTCCACAGTTCAACAACTACTACAGAAACAGAACAAACAAGAGAGAAAATCAGAGACGAGTGATATAATAACAATAATAAGATAATACAATGGTTGGCACTTGGAATCAAAACACTTAAGACTGGAATATTTTGGTTGTGAAGCAGAAAAGAAAGTTTCTACACTTTATTAATACACCCTAATGATACTATTTTGATGAGTAAGTGAGATACGGTTTGTGCGAGTAGGTGGTTTTCCCCGTTACTTTCTCAATGGATTGTTTGCGTGCAATTTTGTTTGTTGGAGTTTAGTTTATTTCTTGGAGGTGTTGTCTCTCTCTCTCTCACCAATTGGTCAGTCAAGTCAAGTGAGAGAGAGAGAGAGAGAGAGAGAGAGAGAGCATTGAACGTGTAGACGTTGGCTTCAAGCAGACAATAAGGAGATTAACTGATTAAGAAATGGATCTTTGTTGTGGATTATTGAAAAGTCTTTGCTCAACTCGATGGATTAACTCCATATTGTTACTTTCTAGTTGACTCAATCTTCCACATACTCATGTAATGTTATTAGGGTTACTAATCTTTAAATATTTATGAGGTTTTGATGTGATAATATATAAATATTTATGAGTTTTGATTTTGATAAATATATATAAAAATCAATGTCACATAATTAACATACTCTTTCCATCCCACAAAAATGAGTGCATTTTACAATTTTCGTCTGTCCTAATACAAGAGGTGTATTTCTATTTTTAGTAAATGAAACTCATACAAAACAATTACTCCCTCCGTCCCGAAGAAGTTGGCATAATTTTTTTTGGGCACGGAGATTAAGAAGTATAATAATTTAATATAAAGTTAAGTAAAGTGAAGTGAGAGAAATTATATTTAATGTGTAGTGGGTAGTTGTATTAGATGTGATATGTGGGGCCCATGAGAATAGATTAATTATTTTTGTGTGGGTCTCATGTATTAAAAAGGAAATGTGTCAACTTTAGTGGGACAAACCAAAAAGGAAAGTGTGTCAACTTATATGGGACGAAGGGAGTAATATATTTCCATGGACCCAACACCATACTAATACACATACTTATTATACATTAAAATATTATTTCTCTCACCTCAACTTCCCTTAACTACTCATTAAATATTATATTCCTTAATTTACATGTAATAAAGAAACACACTTCTTGTGTCGGACAGAGGAAGTATTTTTTAAGTTTTTTATTTAAAAAAAATCCTGTTATTGCGTTCGTCAATTCCGAAAATACTTCACTTGGTCTCTTATAACGTGACAAATTTGTTTTTTCTGAAGTACATTAGAAGATATTATTATTATCTTTTTATGTGTGGTGAATAATTGCATATATATATATATATATATATATATATATATATATATATCCTCTTTTAATAAAAATATAAATAGATTATGTTAATAGTGAATGTCTATAACAGTAATATGGATGAATTAAAGGTGAATGGAGGGGAGAATGATTTGGTGCATTATCTTCATATTTTACTCTTAATTATTTTAATAATAAGAATAAGAATTGGAATAGTAATTTATAGATTTTCTACCCATTAATTAAAAAATATATATATGGACATTATTTCACGTCTGATAAATTCTCATGAATCATGCTTTACCAAGAAAATCTTGAATATACTCAAATCTTAACATAATGTTGACTTCAAATTGTTTATATTAGAAATATTAATCGAATCTATGGTCATATTTCACATCTATCTAATAGATTATTAAAATTTTGTGATACACATTAACACACCCCTCTTAATTGCAAAATTGAAAATCACCAATAAAAATAATTCCTGCAGCTACTACCAATAATTATAATTTGGAATATCCACTTAATTAATGCACCCTATTGAGGATACATGTACCCCAAATTATTTAAGATTTGTTAAATTCAATGCATTGCAAAGTCCAACTTTAAAATCTTTTGTAATACTCCCATCATTAAAATAACTTATTTTCTTTTCCAAAGAAGAAGAAAGCTTGTGTTCATAGCATATTATGTTTTCTTTTATATCCTTTAATCCATCTGAAAACTTGCCTTTAACCAAGAGTACTAATTATATAATAATTAAACTTTAAACCCATTGAGCTTTGTTTTTTAGGAGTTTTGTTTGTTTGTTGATTGATTTCCTTCTCAATTTTGAATCTTATTCAAATATAATGTACTTTATTGTTAAATAATTTTTTTTTCTTTTTTATGTGTTTCATGGTAACTTAAAAAAAAATCTCAAAATCTACTTTAATTTTAAATTTATCATCTTAACCAAACACACATGATATAATTTTACATTTATTTATTATTACTAAAAGGGTCTATTAATTTGTGTGAGGGTGACTAAGTGTAAACAAACATTTAAGGGGATCTAATCTTGGATAAACATTAAATGCGAAATTATTTTGTAAATTCTAAAATTAGTCAACTTTAGTTGTAATTAATTCCCCTGGATTATAATATAAACTTGAGGGGCAAATAATATTACCTGAACATAGCCTTTATTACATGTAGTATATATTTATGATTATAAATAGAATTTTTCTTGTGTACAATAGTTGTACAATAAAGTTTTCCTACACCTTATTTAATTTTTTTTAAATAACAATTTATTTCTTATTGCTGGTTGATTCAAAATTTTGTTAAGTTGTGAGTTTAAAGTGGATGTTAGTTTGTTATTCTAGAAATAATCACTGTGAAGTGTAACAGTCTTAAAATAGAACGTACAATAACTATACTATATATAAAAAAATCATTTAATTCTATATAATATTCAAATAATAGGCTTTATTATTGAATAATAATAATAGCACTTTGATTGAACTTAAATGTTATCCTTTTCAAGAAAACAATAATTAAAAAAAGTTTCAGAGTGTTAATTGTGTATACTATAAAAAGAAAAAAGTTAACTGAACTTAAATATGCACATTTTAATCCGCGAAATCCGCGGTTCGTAGCAGAAAGTTGATGGTTCGAATTGTAATTAGAACTATCGGTTCCATAAACAGTCAAATTAAAATCGAAACAGAATATATTTTCGGTTCGATTACTGATAATTTTTTTCTTTATTTTTTTTATTGTTGAAAAACACAATTTTTAAAGGAATTAGAAATAGGTGGTTTCAAACTAGAACCGTCTCAAAAACAATTTGATGCCAACTTCTAATTTCCCAAAACCGAAACCCTCAATTTCTATGTCAATTCTAAAATTAGTCAACTTTTGTTGTAATTAATTCCCTTGGATTATAATATTAACATGAGGGGCAAATAATATTACCTGAAGATAGCCTTTATTACATGGAGTATATATTTATGATTATAAATAGAATTTTTCTTGTGTACAATTGTTGTACAGCAAAGTTTTCATACACCTTATTTATTTGTTTATTTATTTTTGTTTTTAAATAACAATTTATTTCTTATTACTGGTTAATTCAAAATTTTGTTAAGTTGTAAGTTCAAAGTGTGTATGTTGGTTTGTCATTCTAAAAATAATAATTTAACATTGTGAAGTGTAATAGTTTTAAAATAGAACATACAATAACTATACTATAACAAAAATAATAATAAAATAAATCATTTAATTCCATATAATATTCAAATAATAGGCTTTATTATTGAATAATTGTACTTTGATTGAACTTAAATTTTATCCTTTCAAGAAAACAATAAAAGAAATTGCAAAAAGTAAATTTACTATAAAAAGAAAAAAAATAACTGTATGCACATTTTAATCCGCGAAATCCGCGGTTCTTACCAAAAAGTTGGTGATTCGAATTGTAATTAGAAGTGCCGGTTCCATAAATAGTCAAATTAAAATCGAAACTGAGTATATTTTCGGTTTAATTACTGACAATTTTTTTTCTTTATTTTATTATTTTTGAAAAATACAAATTTTAAAAGAATAAAAAATAGATGGTTTCAAACAAAACCGTACTAAAAACGATTTGATTCCGAATTCTAATTTCCCAAAACCTAAACCTGCGATTTCGACGTCAATTAAATTAGTCAACTTTTGTTGTAATTAATTTCTTGGATTATATCTCATTACCCATTATCTTATACTAATATTAATCCTTTTTTGCTGTTAAAAAAATAATTAAAAAATCCTTGGATTATTATAAACTTGAGAGGCAAATAATATTATCTGAGGATAGCCTTTATTACATGGAGTATATATTTATGATTATAAATAGAATTTTTCTTGTGTACAGTTGTTGGACATTAAGGTTTTCGTACACCTTATTTATTATTTTTTTAAAATAATAATTTATTTCTCATTACTGATTAATTCTGTAATTCAAAATTTTTTTAAGTTGTGAGTTGAAAGTGTATATTGGTTTGTCATTCTAAAATAATAATAATTTAACATTGTGAAGTGTAATAGTCTTAAAATAGAACGTACAATAACTACACTATATCAAAAAATAATTAAAAAAATCATTTAATTCCATGTAATATCCAAATAATAGGCTTTATTATTGAATAATGGCATTGAACTTAAATATTATCCTTTTTCAAGAAAACAATAATTAAAAGAAGTTGCATAGTGTTAATTGTGTATACTATAAAAATAAAAGTGAACTTAAATATGCACATTTTAATCCGCGAAATTCGCGGTTCGTACCAGAAAGTTGGTGGTTCGAATTGTAATTAGAATTGCCGGTCCATAAACAATCAAATTAAAATTGAAATTGAAATATTTTCGGTTCGATTACCAATAATTTTTTTCTTTATTTATTTTTATTTTTGAAAAACTCCATTTTTAAAGAAATCAGAAATAGGTGGTTTCAAACTAAAACCGTCTTAAAAACAATTTGATGCCAACTTCTAATTTCCCAAAACCGAAACCCGCTATTTCTATGTCGATTCTAAAATTAGTCAACTTTTGTTGTAATTAATTCCCTTGGATTATAATATAAACATGAGGGGCAAAAAAGCCTTTATGACATGGAGTATATATTTATGATTTATAAATAGAATTTTTCTTGTGTATAATTGTTGTACAGCAAAGTTTTCATACACCTTATTTATTTATTTAATTTTGTTTTTAAATAACAATTTATTTCTTATTACTGGTTAATTCAAAATTTTGTTAAGTTGTAAGTTCAAAATATATGTTGGTTTATCATTCTAAAAATAATAATTTAACATTGTGAAGTGTAATAGTCTTAAAATAGAACGTACAATAGCTATACTATATCAAAAATAATAATAAAATAAATCATTTAATTCCGTATAATATTCAAATAATAGGCTTTATTATTATTGAATAATTGCACGATTGAACTTAAATTTTATCCTTTTCAAGAAAACAATAATTAAAAAATTGTAAAGTGCAAATTTACTATAAAAAGAAAAATAACTTAAATATGCATGTTTTAATCCGCGAAATCCGCGGTTCGTACCAAAAAATTGGTGGTTCGAATTGTAATCAGAAGTGCCGGTTCTATAAACAGTCAAATTAAAATCAAAACTGAATATATTTTCGATTTGATTACCGACAATTTTTTCTTTATTTTTTATTTTTGAAAAAAACAATTTTTAAAAGAATCAAAAATAGATGGTTTCAAACCAGAACCGTGCTTTATTATTGAATAATTGCACTTTGATTGAACTTAAATTTTATCCTTTTCAAGAAAACAATAATTAATTGCAAAGTGAAAATTTACTATAAAAAGAAAAAATAACTTAAATATGCACGTTTTAATCTGTGAAATTCGCGGTTCGTACCAGAAAGTTGGTGGTTCGAATTATTGTAATCAGAAGTGCTGGTTCTATAAACATTCAAATTAAAATTAAAACTTAATATATTTTTTATTTGATTACCGACAATATTTTTCTTTATTTTTTTATTTTTGAAAAATACAATTTTTAAAAGAATAAAAAATAGATGGTTTCAAACCAGAACTGTGCTTTATTATTAAATAATTGCACTTTGATTGAACTTAAATTTTATCCTTTTCAAGAAATTATTAATACAAGCTGAAAATAGGTCACATTCAAATTGAGTAAGCTCATAATACACGAATTACTACTCCAACTATGCGTTTGACTAAGAAAGACGTCTCAATTTAGAAAAAAACCTCAATTAATAGAGAACAATTTTAATTAATTAGGTAAAACATCAAAATCTGCTAAACAACAAATTGATTGGTCAGAAAAGGGGTTCTAAATTTGGAAAATGATTTGGCCCTCTCACTTTTGATCCCAGTATATGTTCCATCATTGGGATCTAAATGTACTTACCAAATTTTAAAACTATGATATTATTATTTAAATTAATTCATAAAAGAAAAGTATACTATTATTATTACCAAAGTAGCCTTCATGTGGATCACGAGGACCAGCTAACTTAGCCTGAATGATACACCCATCTAATTCATGCCTCAAACCTTACGTACCTATCAACCAAATAATTTATTAATTTTTTGTTGTCTTAGAAATTTAATCAATATTAGTTTCTGGAGTTTTTAACGATTCAAATTTGGAAAAATAGATTAATTTTCAATTACAATTTGAAGGTTTTTTAATCAGAAAGATATCAACAAGTAAATTAAAAGTCTAAAATCATTCTCTCTTTATCCTTTTAAAATATATCAATTTTTTATTTTGATATGCATCATTATAAAATATTCATTTTTTATTTTAGTAGATGAGAACTACAAAATATTATTATTATATTTAATCAACTACGTATGGGGCTCATACACAACACTAATTAGTATATTCATTCATTTACGTTCAAAAAGTAAATGAATCATTTCAAGATACTGAAGTACTATATGGTTCAAAATAATTTAACGACAACTATATATATTAAATCTATATACTAGCTAGTATTTAACTTATTTTTATATTATTTTTTATAAAAATGATGTTTCAATTATCTTATCTTAAATTTATACTCCTGATTGTTCTCACTTATCAGACAATTTAAAAGATTTTATGATTTTACAGCCGGATTCGATAATTCTTATTAATACTTTTCAAGCCTTTATCAGAAAAATTCTTTTAGTTTAATTAATTTCTTAGAGTTGAATTAAGATTTTTTTTTTACTAGTATTATGACATCAAACATGTGGACCATAACGACAATATGTCATATAAGTAGGGGAAAATGGTGACACCCAACTCCACGTATCATCATAAATTACTATTTCAACACAACTTTTTTTTTTCCTTCTTCAAAATTAATTATTAACCATAACTTTTCATCATTCCTTGAAAACCTTAAATAACTTCCTCCAATCACAACAAATTGTTGAGCATTGTTTACTTTATCTTTGAAAATTACCACCTAATATTTTGCTAATGGGCCCATTGAAAATTCCATGAAATAAATAAACAATATAATCAAGTGCATACCTAATAAATATTTTCTCACATTGTTTATAGATGACCTAATTTTTTGAGTGCAACATGACTCTCCTCTTATTGAGCCAGTGATTAATTTATTTGATGCAAGAAATTGACACCACCATGATGGTTTGTTAGCACATTGATCAACAATTTGAGTCAATTTCATGAACACGTGGAGAAATTGTCGAAATATTTGACCCACATAAGGTAATATAAGGTCCAAATATAATGATTTGGATCATTCATGTTTGTCCCTATATTCAATAATTGGGCATGGGTTAGCCCTTCTAGCATTTCCTCACATTTTTGGAACATACATGTCACTTCACATAAAATTCAAGAAAATTTTCCTATTGGTAGATATTTATTTTGTTCTAATTTTTTTTTCCAAATTTTCTTGTGTATAACCTCGTTTAATGAATTGCAGTATGTGAGATGGGGTTTATATTTGAATATTAAAAAAAAAAAAACCTACGTAAGATGGTTTTGGTCATACACGATTACGTGTGAAATAATCTTTAATAAGTTAATTTTTAGGCACCAAGATTTAAATGTGAATTCGAGGAAATAATATGGATGGTTCTATAAAGATGTGTAATTAGGAATGTGTAACAGATTTTATTGACTTTATTAGGACAATAGTTGATTCTTGCAAAGACTAAATCTAGAACTAAACTTACTTCTTTATGTCCTTTATCGTCTTTAATACAAGTGTTTTAAATAAAGTAAATACTTGTATAATAAGCTCTCACGATAAGATTTTCCTGAGAGCATAAGTTTCACTCATCTAACGGGTATAGCAGAAGATGTAACATAAAAATATCAGGACATCCAAGATCATTTTAATGAGACATAATACTTAAATTAATAAAAAAATATTGTAGTTCATGAATAATTTGTAATATAAATCATAAAAATAGTCATCCAAATCTCAAGTGAGAGGGAATGATCTCAAGCAAATCAGATCATATATGTATTACAATATCTAACTAGAATTTGCTTTTTTCTGCATCAATATTTGTTTCAGGTTTAAATAATCCGATGATTATAATATCAACTATCCTATTACGACTCAACAATCCATGCATGCTTTACAAATCAAATAGTAATATTTTTACTATCGAGTCTAATGAAGATTAAAATCAAGCTAAGCTAAAATCAAACATAGCGGTATTACATCAAGGCAGGAAAGAATTAATACAAGAAGATGATCATCAATTTCTAACATGTCTATGGCAATAACTAGTGGAATACAGCATAGTAGTATAAATCAGACCATATAATTCATACCAACTTGTATAATATTCATATGAGGAACTCTCAGAGTTGCACTTCCTCCTCTACAGTTCCTCCTCAAGAAAGAGTAGAAGTAATTTACCACCAGTTTCTTCAAAAAAACAGATTTCTTCGTCGCCCTAACGTCCCCATGTCCGAGCAAGTAAGTGAACCCTGACTCCGATGCCTCGCGCAGAGCTGACAGCTCATATTCCAGACTTGGATCTTCTTCGTCTGTAAACATGAAGCTAGCTGGCAGTTTTGATGCAAGTGTTCTTGATGTTGAGGTTTCTGTTTCTTCTGTTCTTTGGTTCTGGATCAGAGGAATCTTGAGCTCCTCGACCCCGCCTAGATCTTGGACATCCTCGTCTCTCGCTTGTGTGGAGATGCTGTCAAGATCAGGCGTGTTCAAGTTGCTCTCGAGAGCAAGGTCTTGAGCTTCTTTTCTCAGAAACCTGTCAAGGATTTCTAACAGAAGTTGCTCGAATGCACGGTGATCTTCCTTGCGTACATCTTTGTATCCGTAACGAGCTATGCAACGGAACATGTGGTAGTCTTTAAGACAAACCCTTCGAAACATAAAACGCTCTTCCTAAGGCACAACGGGTACTGGGACATACTTGATGCAGACAAAGACTATGGTAGAATGGATAGCCGGAAGATCCAGTAAAAACTGCCCAAAAACAGAGGGGGTTCTCACCGTTCCAAGAGACGATCCGAGCTCAAGCATTAAGTCCATGGATATCTTCCCCCTAACTTCGATATGATACTTCAACATGCTTCCGTAGTTCCAAGTGTACATCACGCAGAGGAAGAACAAAGCAAACGCTAATGGAAGCCAACCCCCTTCCATTATCTTGGACAGAACTGCGGATAAGTAAATCAGTTCGATAGCACCAAACACAATGGGGAAAGACAGAGCTAGAAACAGGTTTGTCTGCCATATCAGCAGCATGACGAGCGTCACCAACGAAGTGCTCACGATCATCACACCAACTTCAGCAATGCCTGCAAGCAAGCTTTTCAACAGTCAAGAGATTGTGGTTGATGCCTAGGCCTTCAAAATATCCATCTTATTGAATAATCGCGAGGGAAACAGGAAGACTGACCGTATGCATTTGTAATTTCCGTAGTGCTTCTGAAAACGGCAACCACAATGATGTACATCACCATCAGAAAGTAGTTGATCACGGGGATGTAGATTTGACCCATGTGTTTTCTTGAAGTGTGAATGATCTTCAATCTGGGGAAGCATCCAAGAGCCATGGCTTGTTTGACGCATGAAAAGGAAGCCGATATCATGGCTTGACTAGCTATTACAGCTGCAAATGTTGCAGTCACAAACACTGGCCAGAACAGACCAACTGCAATGTTCACCACAGTGATGTAAGAGGAGGAAGGACTTATGAGCGAAAAAATGCAAGTTGTCATTTGAGCAAAATCATTACCTGGAATAGAATCATAAAATATTCGATCAGCCGATTGAGGGTGCTTTGTAAGATAAGCAGCTTGGCCCATGTATGCCAATAGGAGGCAGGGGAAAACTACTGTAGTGAAAGCAATCTGAACCAGTTGCAGTTGGTTGGTTAAAGTTGGCCAAGTTGGAAAAAAAAAAAAGAACAGGTTATAGAAAAACACCTGTATGGATGGCATTGAAAAATGACCTAAATCAGCAAACATTGCTTCTGCACCTGCAAAATTCATTCATACAAAATGTTTCCTTTATATCTGCAATGCAATATAAGGTTTTCATTTTTTTTATTTTTTCTCAAATCGCAGAAGGCGAACAAATTCCCATGTATTCACACAAGCTTACCAGTGATGCATAAAACACAACCACCAAGTGCTGACCATGCCTTGGTGCTATTCTTCTTGAAGAAAAGATATATTTACACAGGATTCACGGCTCTTACAACAGTTACATTGTACTTTAACAAATTGTAAATTCCAATAGATCCCAGGCTAAAGAACCATAATGCTAGTGCAGGAGCGAATGTGAAGCCTACTTTACTCGTTCCGAACCTCTGTATGCTAAACAGTCCCAGTAGAATAATGATTGAAGTAACAACGAGAGCATCTGGATCATAGAGTAAATAATTGATTAATATACCATAAATATTAGTAGCTAATTTCCATTGAACTTGACAAGATTATATGGTTTGCTTTCGGGAAAACTTGCTAATCTATTCTAGTGATGATTACTTTAAAGCCAAACCATACGAACATACGTGCCTGTGTTCCGTCATAAAGGATTCAGATGTTTCAAAGACCTAATTCAGTTACTTTAGATGAAAGGACGGCTTACCAACCTGTGCCAAATCCTGGTATTCAACCCTGCAGGCCACTCACTGCAGACATAACTGCAAACAAGATCATTTTAAGGTGACAAAATGCAAAAGAAAAGTGAAAAGATGATAATGATGTTCTCACTAGTAATTACTATCTGCTGTGGAGTAATATTCTCACTGTGACTTTTATTGAGGATAAAATCATCTATATGTTTGAATACTCCACCTTGATGCTATATAATGTAAGATAATATGGAAAAAAATCACACACACACATGCAGAATTTTGTCTATTCTTTGTTTTCCTATATATTTAACCATTAATTTTTTGTACCAAAGAATCTATAAGATGAATAGAAAAGAAATTTGAAAAAGCGGAGAATCATCGTCCATTGTATGATTTTTAGTTCATATTATCTTGTTCAGACAATCTTCAACTACAATAAAGACAAAGATGTCCTATAAGCAACTCTTCCGAATCTTTTCTAATAACTTAGGGATCAACAATGGATAATCATATACCTGAGATAGCTGGTGTCAGAATACCATCCCCGATAATCATGGAAGTCCCAGTAAGAACAAGTATCAGGAGAAGTGTTTTCAAGAAAGACCTACGCTCCAATGCCTCTTTTATGTTCAAAGCCCTCTCCAATTCAGGAGTTGGTAACTTAAGCTTGAAACTCGAGATGTGCTCATCAGCATGCTGACGATTTGGAAGAAGATTGACATTTGCATACCTGCAGATCAACGAGTACAATGCAAATGTTCCACCTGTTACTGAGTCAATACAAGGCGTCAATCCAACAAACTGAATGGCCAAATCCCAAATATGCAAGAGTTGCTATAGTCTATTCAGAAAAGATTTTGTACCTTCCCCATTATCGTTTGCCTTGAGCACTACAAAGACGTATTTTATTAAGGGGATGAGAGTAATTGTGTACATTAATAGTGACAAAGTCCCCAAGACATCAACATCTGAAGTGATGGGCACCTTGCTAAATACATCGGAGAAGACATATAGAGGGCTTGTTCCCATATCACCATATACAACACCAAGTGTTTGAAATGCCAAGGCCAAAGTTCTCCAAACAGAGCCATCCTGCACTAGTCAATCCAGTAAATTGATGTACTTAAAACACAGTCGCAATTGTTGATAAGATAACTGAATATCACACATTAAACATCAATTGCCTTTAAGCATATAACAACACATACCCAAGAACAAACAAGTAATTAGATGAACACTGACATAGGAAAGGAGATTTGAGATTGAGACCTATGGATTTTGGTACCATTGGTTTGAGTGATAAGTTAAATTGGAGTTAAATATAGTGTTTCTTTATCCAGCAAACATTAGTCACTTACCAAATCGTCTAGAAAGCTTACATATTAATCTACAAATTCACTGCCAGTAGTTTCAACCCCATATCAAATCATGAATCTATTTGTATCACAAAGCATACAAAGAAGCTTAAAGAACCCTCAGTTCTGAAACTAATAGACAGCCAGAAATCTTCCACAAGATATAAGTTCTATGTAAGAAAACCCTTGATAGTGGATACTCAAACCACCAAGAACTCATGTCATCAGACAAAAGATTACAGGATGAAAATAAATACTCACAAACAAGACAGAAAAAAAATTAACAAAATTAGGGCTTGAAAATTTGAAAAACAGATCCCAAATTGACCTTGCGGTGGTGAGCATGAGAAGCAGCAATTTCCATGGCTTCAACATCAAAAGAATCAACTCTCTTAGGCTTCTTAACTAGCCTTCTCCTAACAGTTCCATACTCTTCTTCTCCGGCCAAAGTCCAAGGGGGCGACTCAGAGTCCACTTCACTCCCATCCACCCACCTGAATGACTCCCAACCGCCGCTGCCAGTCCTACCCAACAACCTCACGCTGCTTTCTTCAATCACATCTCCTTCCATTTTCCTACTCCCCTGGGTCAACCACCAAAGAAATGGAGTACTTGAAGCAATCACGTAACCATGTTTCCGACCAATCAAACAAGAATCACTATAGCATAAAATATCTTCATGGGGGGGAAGCGTATAAAGGTGGGGCTTTCTATAATTGGATTAAGCTATGGAGTGGAACCACGTGAAGTTTCACCACTGAGGCTCAAAAGGTTTTCAGGAAATTATTGGCTTGTTTAATAGGCTGCATCACAAACACCAAACATCAAGCTTTTACAAGAGGGAGGAAAAGTGGTTCAACTCTTGTATCAATGTGATACTGATGCTATTATCTTTATCATGGACTCTAAAATCTAAATAGGACGGAAATCTAACTATTTTGTTTAAAATTTTCTGTTTTTAGGATATGTTTCATTGTCATTCATCTGATGGTCTAAGAAGATGTGTTAAATTAAAATGACTACGGATGAAAAAAAATATATATTCTCTCACGTGCGATAATAAGGTATTCATTTTGCGATTTTGATTTTACTTTAAAAGTATTCTATTCTCTTTTTAGTAAAAGGACTCCCCACCACTAATACAACTATTCATTTTATTTTATATATAAAATAATAATTTTGGTTTTACATTTGTCATGAGTACATATTTGCTGTGTGAATTGTTTTTAAAAATGTGCTCAATTAATTGACGAGAAGCCACAAGGAAAGAAGATTATCTGACCGAGATCAATTTTTCAAAATTAGAGGTGGAGAAATCTGCATGATTGATTTATTTAATTAAGAAAGGATTAAGCATTTATTTTTTGAAAAGATTTCCAACCCTGTAAAAGGAAGGAAAAATATCAGTATAAAAATACAGAAAATAGGTTATTGTGACAATCGTCGATATTCATCTTTGTGTTATTAAGTTGATAGGCTTTTCTTTGAGAGGCACACTTGTGCACGATAGATTTTGGGATTTGTGTGTACCGAGAGAGCAATTTTGGTTTAAAATCAAGAGGGTTTTTTTTTTTAATCACAAGTTCTAGAAATAGGCTAAAATTTGAGTTAGATTCATACGTGACAAGTAGCTATGATAGGATTATCGAGTTATTATCAAGAGCGTGTTGTAAATCTAATGGATAGTTTTAAGGGAATGAAGATGTCTTCATGTTTTCAACTTAAGTTGTTACTTGCCTATGGAACATCATTTATAAGAATTACACTCCCTAATTTAGGTGGAAAATACGATTTCCATATTGATGACGGAGGTATACAACATAAAACCTTATACTATGAAATGTGAATTTAATAAACGCAAAAACTAGTGTGGAATGGGACATGGACATGGAATATTACTTGATATTTTAGTGTGACATTTCTTATGACATCTTTTTATAGAATGAAAATTTAATCCCTTCTCCTAGTGTTTATTGATTTAATTAGGCATAATTTATTTTCTTTCTCTACGTGTCATTCATACAACTAAGTACACAAAAAATATCACACCATGGCACAGAAAATCCAAATCCGTGGAATAGTGGAATCGGGATTCTTTTTAAAATGAAAAATTACTGCTATTTACAATAATAAAAGTTCACTTCTTATACAAAGAATAATAGTATTACTATTACTAATAATTTTTTCCTAAAATGAAAGATTACTATTTACAATAATAAAAGTTCACTTCTTATAAAAAAAAATAATATTACTATTACTAATAAATTTTTCCAAGTGGAAAATGTCCACAATACATTCGATTTCACAATAACATGTCTCATAAATAGAGTAATTAGAAAGATGGTTGAATTCATATTTTCTCATTTCCATATTTTACGTAAGAACAATGTTGCGTGAAATCGTTTTATAGTTTTTGCGTCACGAAATCCCTCCATGTATTATTATGTTTGAATATTTAGATTATTACATTAGAATATAATAATCCCTTCAAAATATTAAACAATCACCGGATTCTTCCTGCAAAAAGTCCGACAAAATCATGGGGAAATTTAAAAAAAATAAATAAAAATGAGTGAGTCGTCTTTTCATTTTATTTTCTTTTAAAAACTAAGGAAGCTCAAAGTGGTTTCCTCGTTCAGAAATTATAATAATAAATAATTTCCTAATTTATTACAACTGAAATCTATTTCCCACGATTTTATTTTTAATTCTTTTTGTACTCTCCCATTATTAGTCGTAGCCGGTGCTGACTTCTGATTTCTGAATGCATAATTTAAAATAAATAATCATCAATTTTTCAAAATTAGGGTGATTCGGGTGCTGGACAATGGATATCATAGGAATTGTATTTTTTAAGGATAATTATAGTGTGCACACGGGTGCACCCATATACAAATATAAACATAAACATATACATTTAAGAGAAAAAATATAATTTAATTGTTAGTTTTTTTAATGAATGAAAATTTGAGTGTAAAAAATATACAATTATTAAAAAATATGTATACACTATTGAATAAAAAGTTATACATATATGATGCTAGTTTTTTTAATGAAAAACTTAGTGTGAAAAAAATATACAATTAATACGAAACACGTATACAAAATAAAATAAAAAGTTATAAACATGTGGGTGCACCCTTGGACCCGGGTGCACCCAATGTACACTCTTTTTTCAAAGAAATTATTTATTTAATAATGTATATTAATTACATCAACATAATTTAGCAAAAAGCCAACCAAGTGCTTACTAGTATTATTCCTAAATTTATCCCGAAATAATAAAATAAATCTCTATTTTAGATTTATATTCAATAAATAGAGAAATCCCTATAATTACAATTACTAATGAAATTTCTAAAAAACTGATTCGAGAAATTATAGTTGCATTCATAATTTATTTCATAGAGAGTTTTTTCTAAATCCAATTCACATCTACCTTAATTATAAATTTACCTTTTAATTCATTAAAAATTATTACTTGATTAACTATTATTTATGAATAAAAATGAGTAATACTTATCTCAGGAAAGAATATATATATAAATTTAAAAGGTATTATTTTTTATTAAAAAAATAAGTTTATCCATTTAAAAAGTAAATTTTCATATACTAAATAATAATCTTAAAACAGAGTATAAGATGAACTCTGTTTGCACACATTTTTGCCTTTCTTCTACTACTATTGTTATTAAACGAATCTCACAATTTATAGCAAGCATAATTTCTACTTAGCAATAAAAAGGTGTAATTATTCATATAAAGCCTATTTGTATTAACGTGGATAATTATCCTTATATTTAAATAATGCTCCTGCTTCAATTATAGTATAGTATAGTTTTGTAAGGTGTGACAATCTTCAAAAACCAAGAAAGAATATGCTCTCTGATGCCTTCTATATCATTACATTATTAACACTACCTAGGGATTGTGGTCCTACTAACTGCTTGCACAAGCATCACCAATCACCGTTCGTTTCGAATTTCTTATTCTAAAATGTATCTCGTTATTCATTTCAAATTTCTTATTCCACAACGTATCTCATTTCAAATCTCTTATTCCCCGATGTATCTTACTTGATGTTTCATAATATTTTTTTAATAAGTAATTTGAGAAATAATTGTGACACATAGTAATATTTATTTTTTATTTTCATTACCCCTCCTTCTGTTAGCTTGCTAAGTTCAAAACAATACCCTTCAAATCAAACCAAATAAGTTTATTACATTCTTTTCTTAGGGGTACTAAGGTTACTAGTGTTGATTCAATTAAAATTATATGAATTAACCGACCTTATAATCCACAAACACGTGTGCAAGATGCTCATATTAAAAAGTCCAATAAATTTAACTCAACAAGAAGTAACAATCGATCTCTAGCAGATCACCAAAAGGATGTACTCTCTTCTAACCAAATAGAACATGCATCTCAAGAACTTGTCTAGACCTCGATACACTCCTTAGTACTACATTTCACGAGCATTTAAATGAGTATTAGGGTTAGGATATAAGAATTAAACAACATTCATTCGTATCTAGCCTACTTCCTCTCCTCCTGACCTAGATCGTCTTCAATTTGCTTTCGATTCAATCACTTTTTTAGCGAATGAGGGCAAGCAGAAAGCTGCAGAATGAATCTGGAAACAGAACCACAAAAGCACAGTGTCAGCACAGGAGAATTGCAAGGGAGAATCAAGAATAATGAGAACTCGTGTGAAGAAAAAACAAACAATGCATTGGTACCTCCGAGTTGTAGAACTTCAATGGTCCCTTTGTGTTGGCATGACTCTCATCAGCATCAATTGGGTTGATTGGATTCTTAAAATCAACTGGTGGGCCCTCAGTTGAACAAAGCATGAAGCCGATGACACCACTGAAAGGAAAGGAAAGGAAAGGAAATCAATCAGTGAGTTAAAGAATGACACGGTTGATAGTGGAAAATCTTGCTGATATTGCTTTGCTTTTTCAAAGCAACGGTTGTTCTTATTCAAAGAATATTCTCTCCCTAGGGGTGAAGATACGACTAGGAAAAAAGTCTAGCAAAGATATGCAGCAGATAGTGGAAAGGGAAAACAATATGGAAACTTTCTTCCAAAAAATAAAAGCATGAGGAGAGAGACAGGAAATACCTTGGGTAAGTGGGGACAGTAGTCCAAGCATAATTTACAGAACCTTTGAAAATCTGGCGGCAGTTTGCAACTATATCTTCAATAATGTGCATGTGAAGCCATATGCTTTCAGCCTGAGTACATACAACCCCTCCTGGACGGAGAGCCTTGGCTACCGACTCAAAGAAGGGCTTTTCAAACAACTCTTGAGCAGGACCTGAGTCGTGCAAAATACAACTTAAACATTTGAAGGGAACTCTTCTACAGCTGTGAAGGGCAGTACATTACCTATAGGATCTGAAGAATCCACTATTACTGCATCATAAGTTCCTTCTGGCACAGCTTTGAGAAAAGCGACTCCTGCAAAAATAAAAGAAATTGCAATTTCAAGTCAATATAAAGGGAGAGAGAATGTAGAATACAAGAGATATTTTCGTTTGTGCATGTGCCGTGACAGGGATTACCATCTCCAACATGCAGTGTCACGCGTGGATCATCATATCCAACAGCTACACTTGGAAAAAATTCCTTTGACACCTGCAAGGAAGTATTAGTTTTGCAACCAAAGAACTAGGTCCCGTGGCATCAAACATTGGGCTGAATCCAAATCATGATAAGTGCTTCAATACAAAAACTAAGAGAAAATGCATCTCCAGGCTAGAGTGGCGTGGAATGGAAAAGATACGACAAAAGAAACCAAACAAATAAGAAGAATTAAACATTAGAAGAACTCACGTCGACAACCATCTTGTCAATCTCACATATGTCTATCTTCTCAACAGAGGAATGACGAGCTACTTCACGCAAGACACCGCCATCACCACCTCCAATTACCAGAACCTATGAAAAACTTCTATTCAGACTTTATATAATGGATAATGAACTAGACAGTGGTATTTTGCCTGACATTGAACACCTGAAACAACTAGAATTGGGCTTATAAAGAAATAATAGTTCATTGTTACTCGAGTGCTACAAGAATTTCTTCAATCCATATGACAACTGGGAGAGCCAAAAGACAAGTTTCTCTCAATTCTAGTTCCTCATTTCTCTCACATTTTCCTAGATGACAAGTACCCATATTTTAGCGACTACGCTGTTTTCTGAAGTTCCTGAAAAACAATACCTTTCTCGGGTTTTGGATTGAGCAAAGTGGAAGATGAGTGATCATTTCTTGATAAGCACATTCATCCCTCTCTGTGAGTTGAATGACACCATCTAAGACAAGAACCTTACCATAAGTGGATGACTGCAGAAAAAATTCAACAAGGAAATTAGCTTTCACAAGAGAGTTGTCACCAATAACCAAAAGAAAACATTAACAAAGTAAGAAACTAATAGTAAAGGTTAAGAAACTAATAGTAAAGGTTAATATTATTCAAAGCATCACATACCTGAAAAACAATGACATTCTGGTAATCAGATTTACCCTGAAACAATATTTTTTCTACTTTCAATGAGTGTGCTTCTCCTGCATATTTCCAGAAAAACTACAGTGAGAACCAACCATGTTACTTTTTCAACTGAGTCACACAATGAAAAAAAAAAACCACTGTTTTTTTCCAGTGAACCATGAAGACATGTCGTAATTATAAGTTCTTACTTCCCCAGTACATCTCATTCCCATTCATGCTTTAAGGTGGATATCTATTATGGATTTTGGAAGCCCTTTTCCACTAAATTAATTGCAAAAACTAAACCGATTCTAGTAAACTTCTAGGACATGGACATAGAATATGGGAAACCACAGAATATTGTAACTTAAAGGAAGATTAAATTATAGTATAACATAATGTTAATAATTGAAGTTACAATACATGTAAATTGCTCTGCTTTCGAACTGAAAAATACCACCCAACACCAAATATAACTTGCATAAACTTTTTACTATTCATTACCAGAAACTATATACATTGACTGTGTACGCCATAAGAGAGATCTGTTCCTATGCGGAAAGTTACAGCCTTTAATAATTTTCCTTGACTAAGCATAGAGCTATATCAGAAAGTACTGCATCTGTGTTGGTGCAGCAACATAACAACAACCAAAAGTGGATGACTAACACATCTATCTTTAGCACATAAAAGAGAAAATGGGGGAAAAGAAAAGAAAAAATAAAAAGAGAACAGAAAAGGAAATCTTTATTCATTTGTCAGGTCTGGCATTATTAAAGAAAATCATGTCGTACAGCTAGCAACGCAATAGTACATGAAAAATTATTCGAGATGGATGGTGAACTTGAAAAAGGTCATGGAGAGAGACTTCAGCAAAAATTCCTCCCAGATGAATGGTGTACCCCACCATTAAGGCCCCCACACCCCCTGCCCTGGGGATTGGTGAAGGAGGTCTATCGTAGGATGTGCCTCTAGTGGCTTATAAAGAGGGCTATCTGTTAAACTTGTGCTTGCAAGGGGCCAATTTCTTCCCAGATAAATAATCTATTCCCAATAACAAGCAGAATAATTCAAATCATACTATTTACAACTGAAAACCAGTCCTAATTAAAAGCTGAAAAAGTAACCTACCATTGAAATTCTAAATTCCCACAACATCATCCAAGAACACAAACGAATTTTGTGGAACAGATTAATTCAAGATAGAGTGAAAACTAAAAGCAGATAAAACGATGCAACCTAATCCCAAAAATGACAAGATTTAAATCACAGATGAATACGTCAAGATATACATATATCCATTTTCCAGAGGAGTGAAGGTAATATTACCCGGCCACATTGGGCTAATCTCGGAAAACCAGCCCGGAATAACGGAGGGTATGGAGTCGGGTAGCACCGACGCGGTGCAGTTATTCTGTTCCATCTGTGCCGACACGCCGCCGTTCTCCTCCTCCTCCCGCTGTCTCTTGACCGGCAATTCAGTGGCGGATTGAGCTCCCTCTGCCATTCAAGGATACGACGTGCGTGTATCTATATATGTACGTATATGTTGACGCACTGAGTGTATGAGTGATGGGAGAATCTGCTTAGGAAAGACGCGCCGGTGCCTTTCTGCTTGAATAACCTAATATAGTACCTCCATCGCTAATTTTATACTACTTCACTTTATTCAATTAGAATAATAATAATTTGCATATTGCACAACTCCTATTACTTTTATTTAAAGTGATAATTAAAATAAAATAATAAAGTGAATTTTAGATTAAAAAATACTCACTTCGTCCGCTTTAAAGAGGATATTTTTTCATTTTAGTCGTCTCACCCAAAGAGTCTCATTTCCCTTTTATACACATAAAACCACACACTCTCACTAATACAATTAAAATATGGGACTCACAATCTCACTAATACAACTACCCATCACACATTAAATAATAATACTTCTTAATTCACGTGCCAAAAAACAAAAGACCCTCTTAGTAAGGGACGGAGGGAGTATTTTTTAATAAAATATTTTTATTTTAAATTATTACACAATTTAGTGTCTTTTCGATAAGGTTTGGCGTTGGTTGGATGAATATAGATGAATAGTATGATTTGTTTGTTAGGATTATGAAGTTTGTTGGATAATACACAGCTACAAGTATGAGGACAGTTGGATTTAGTTCGCAGTAAAAAGGTTATGGATAAAACTTCTTGTCCGAGCGCACGGTGGGTTTAAAAAGCGGTTAGATTCTCGTATTACAAAAATATATTATAAAAAATACTCATTTTTGTATTAAGATTTACGTTTTTTTATTTTAGTTTGTCGTTTTTTATTTTAGTTTGTCACAAGTTAAGGATTACTTTTTTTTTGTTAAATATGAACCTCACAAAATAATTTATTATTCTATATAGGGCACCCACGCAAATATAATACAACTACTTACTACACAGTTAATATTATATTTATCAATTCACTATCTATTTTAAAATATTATATCTCTTAATCAACGTGCAAAAATATATTTAAAAAATACTTCTTTCGTGTTAAGCTTTACGTTTTCTATTTTAGTTTGTCTCAAATTAATAATTACATTTTCATTTTTGTTAAGTATGATCCATACAAATTAATTAATTATTCTATATTAATTAATATAGAACACATACACAAAACTAATACAATTACGTACTACACAGTTAATATTATATTTTTCAATCCACTATCAATTAAAATATTATATCTTTACATGCAAAAAAACAAATGTTAATGTTAACGGGGACGGATGAAGTACATTCTAAAAGGAAAGTATCAACCTAAGGGGAAAAATTGATATTTTCCTAAAATCATGTTAACGCATGGAGTATAACCTGTTTAGGAAAATATCAACCTAATGGGAAAGATTGAAATTTTTCTTAAAAGTCGATGTTAACATGGGACAGAGGGAGTATACCTTAAAATCAAGAAAAATATCAACCTAAGGGAAAAGATTGAGATTTCCTCCCCGCATACGTGTCAAATATCTAACTAGGAAATGTAAAATCAAGTGTGATAGTACATCCAAGATCTGTATTAGTAAGTTAAAGAATCAAAGTATATTTTTTATGGGTTAATTGCAAATAAAACCACGAATTTTACACCTATTGCAAGTTAATCCCAACTTTTAAGAAATTGAAAAAAAAAACCACCACCTTTATGTATTGTTGCAAAACGCACCCAAAAAACCCATACTTATAGTAAAAAACTGGGTGTGGTTTGCAACAATACTTAAAGGTGGTTGTTTTTTTTTTGCAATTTCTTAAAAATGAATATTAATTTGCAATATGTGTAAAATTCGTGGTTTTATTTCCAATTAACCTTTTTTTTTTATCACAAATTAAAGTATCGTCGGCAAAGATTTTCACTTGGCTAATTTTACACATTGGCTCAATAAATAATTTTCCCCTAATATAACAAGTACTTAAAAAATGTTTTGTATGAATTTATTTTTTTAAAGGTATTAATCATAATTTTAAATCTAAAAGTTTGGAAAGGGCACTTTTAACTGATTTTGATTTCATATTAACTATAAGTAATGGCATATAGAATGTGTACTTTGGTAATTAACCTTTTGTAATAGTAAAAATATCTCTTTATTTTTCTTATGAGTTGGTATCTTGTGTTTGCGTACACAAAGAGTAAAATGATATAATATTTTGTTTTAAAGGATATATATTTTAATTAATAAGGATATAATTTTTTTAATAAAAAGATCGACTGAGATATGAATAGTATAAATATTTGATTTTTTTTCTTTCTAAAGTAAAGCGTACTATTTCTCATACTTATTAAGAGTATATCATTTAATACTAAAGGGTATAACTTAAAAAAAAAAAAAGAGGAATTTGGGGGTCTTCACGCGAGTTTTGGTTTTTCTTATACATTCTTATATACGGAGTTTTTTTCTTTTTTTATATATTCCCTCCGTACCATCCATTGAAACGTATGCGTTTCTTTTGTAATTTACAAAGGAAGCGCGTATATTTTAATGGGACGGAAGAAGTATATAAAGTAAAAATCAATAAGAGACTCAAAAGAAGTGGAATAGAAATAGACTAACTTAATTGAAGATCAATTTTCAAGAACTGATCCAACAATGATTTAAATAATGATTGTGGTATTATTATTGACAGCAAAATCACAGTATAATTTAAATTATTAAGTAGTCATGGTTGATGGTGGGAATTGCAAAAAGAATAAAGAAAAAAAAAGTACTAAATCTGTTGTAGAGAATATGATTGCTGCTTTTGATTAGGGGGTGGGGACCCTCGCGGAATATCGATGCTTTCCAGTCGTCTGATTATATGTTTGTTAGTGAATCGTTCTTAAACTAATATATTTTGGTGGGTCTGTTTATGATATTTTAGGGAATTTCTGCACCTTGTGCATCATTACACAAATACTAAGTTTTATAGAATTTATGTTAGAGACAAATATACTTGGTGCCATTAAGTTTTATAAAATTTTGGAGGTACACACAAAAAAAGGGTGTAAGAAGGTGAGACAAGGAGGGATAGAGAAAAAAAAAAGGTTCAAAATTACAGGCTAGCACAGTTGATTTGGGGATAGCCCTATTAACCAACATACTAATTGATTGGATAGAAAAGACTTGATTTTACACAAGTTAGAAAAGTAATTTTTTTTTTTTTTTAGAGTTAATCGGATCAACCTACTAAAACAACTCTACTTTTGAGTTTAAACTATCCGTTTGCGTTAGTTTAAAAACTTTTTGGTTTAAACATAGTGGGGTATATACTAAACCAATGTGATGCTCTAAGATTTTTTAACTATATAAAAATGAAAATACTTAAATATCATTTGGTTGCCACGAAGTCATGGACTGTGATTTGGGTTGGATGCTTAGGCTCATTAAGTACAGTTGGTAATAAAAAATTTGATCCATTACAACCTTTTGGGCCGGCCCACTTTAACAAGTTGACGATAATAACGAATCGGGTCACAGTCCGAGTCACTACGTTCGTACTGTCGTACATTCTCGCCTGACCAGAGGTACTGGGTGAAGATGGAATACTGATTCCAAATGGATTCTCACTTCTCTTTCTCTCTCTTATTATCTCCATAGTCTATATATATTTACAATTAACAACGAACACTTTTGGTTTATTATACCTCAATTCTGAAAAAAGAAAGTTAGGGCTACTGATTACCTCGATTAAGTTGATTTTTATCTACGGTTCCCTTCCCTGCCCTCTTTCTTGAGTAAGTATATGGTTCCGGTCTGTTAATTTAGGGTTTTCAATTGTTTTTTTTTAATCACATTGGTCGCTGATATATTTATTTCTTTATGAATATGCAGGAATACCTCACTCTTTAATCTTCTCTCGGAGTGCAATTTTCGTATTATCGGCATCAGATCTTTTTTAAAAAAATGGTAATTGCTCTCAAATTCGACCCGCCTGTCTCAACTGCTTTAACTTTTTGTTATTTACGGTGTCTGAGAATAGCAGCTGTCAGGATATGAAGAGCTTGTATATGTATTATTCTGTGTGAATTTTATATATATGGAATATGGTGTTGGCTTGTGTTTAGCTTTTGATTGTCTACGTTGTTTTCTGAGTGTATTAGGTTGTGATGAATCATTTAATGGTATGTGTGTGGTTTAATTTATTGAATCCTGATTATTGATATTTTCTGCTTCTGTGGATATCAGTTTGGGCCTCTAGATGAAAAAGAACACGAGGGGGTTGAGTTGATGATCTTCTGGGTAGCTCTGTTATTAAGTATATAATCTTTGATAGCTAAGTACTGCTTTCTGAAAAAGCACAAACATTAATGTTTTCTAAATGCATTAGACATGGTGAATTAAACAGTGAATTTTCTTGTGTAATTATTGATTCTTCTTATTTGCACCTGCTTTTGGATCATCTCCTTCTAATTGGATCGATCATAGCTACAGTGTTGTCCTATGCATATTTAAGAAGTGTCTTTTTATGTCTTTTTGTGAATCTTATCACTTTTTAATAAAATATATGGATGTATAAGGTTGGGTATGCCATGCTCTTAGGGAGGTTTGTTTGAAAGTTACGATGTCGATGATTTTATGCTTTTGTAACTGTAGGGTCTTGTTTATTTGCATAGTTGTGCACTTATTTACAGTAGATGCTATTTTCTTACGGCTTTGGAGATTAACACATCTAGTTATTTTATTCTTTATTTATTTATTTATTTTTTTGTATCAGGCAACTCTTAATGACTCTTTTCTTGCTGATCTGGACGAATTGTCTGATATTGAAGACGATCTTCTGGTCAGTTATTACTGTTCCCTTCTATGCTATGGGCTTTATTTTTACTTGCATGCAAATGTGGGTTTTCTTTGTATTGGAAGGATTTGTTATTTTGTTCTTTATGTCTGGTTGCTTATTTCTTGCTTATGAATTTTGTTTGACAGTATTCTACTTTCAGGAAGCGGATAATGACAATGCTGAGCAGATGGAAGAAGATATTGATGGTGACTTGGCAGATATAGAAGCACTTAATTATGATGATCTTGATAGTGTGTCCAAGCTTCAAAAAACTCAACGATACACTGACATCATACAGGTTAGTGAAGTTTATACTAATTATCCACCAATTGTATAGTGCTTCCTTTATTTTGTATAACTTAATGATGATCCTTAAGTTCAATCAATTAAAATAAGCTCTTTAACTGATATTTATTAACTTAAAATATCTAGAGTAATAGAGTTGTGTTAACCCCTGAACCATTAGTTTCTTTCTACATTTGAATATAATCCATATCATTACAGATTATTATCGATTTTTTTTGAAGTTTTAGGAATTACTATGAGATTATTATTATTATTATTATTATTATTATTATTATTATTATTATTATTATTATTATCAGATTTCATCTGGTGGCACTTTGCTAAATTAATAATCCACAATCCGTAAAACAGATAGCATGAATAATTCTTGGAATAAGTTATAGAAAATGTTACGGAGTTGGTAACAAAAAATAGTGCAGTACCCTGGATCCGGCTCCTCTTACAACTAAATTAGAAACAGCTCATCCCTGCATATCAGCTTGAAAAATCACGCAGTTTTAAACACTAACTGCCCAAGCCAACCCATTTCACAGATTGGTCCATGCTTGTTTCTTCCACTCCATTTTTGCTCCAAAAATCTAAACACAAATATCCAACTCAATAGGAATTGGAATTGAAATAACAGTAGGTAGACAAAGCTCACAGTGTAAATGAGTTATTATCATAAAAATGCACTATTATAATTAAGTTCAAGCACCAATTTGGCATTTCTACTGGTCAATGTTGCATCCTCGGCTATCTGTTGATGTAAAGTTTGTAATTTAAATGCAGAAAGTTGAAGATGCACTGGAAAAGCGTGTGGAGAACTCATCTCAAGGAATTGTTTTGGAAGATGACCCAGAATACCAGTTGATAGTTGAGTGCAATTCCTTGTCTGTTGACATTGAAAATGAAATAGTGATCATTCACAACTTTATTCGTGACAAGTATCGCTTAAAATTTCCAGAGCTTGAGTCATTGGTTCATCACCCTATTGACTATGCTCGGGTTGTTAAAAAGATTGGGAATGAAATGGATTTAACCCTTGTTGACTTAGAGGGTCTTTTACCCTCTGCCATTATTATGGTTGTTTCCGTTACAGCATCAACTACTAGTGGAAAGCCTCTTCCGGAGGATGTATTACAAAAGACAATAGATGCATGTGATCGAGCTCTGGATCTAGATTCATCAAAGAAAAAGGTCCTTGATTTTGTAGAGAGTCGTATGGGGTATATTGCTCCAAATCTTTCCGCTATAGTTGGAAGTGCTGTTGCTGCAAAACTTATGGGCACAGCTGGTGGTCTTTCAGCATTAGCCAAAATGCCTGCATGTAACGTTCAGCTTCTTGGAGCTAAAAAGAAGAACTTGGCAGGGTTTTCTACAGCAACGTCCCAATTTCGTGTTGGTTATCTAGATCAAACAGAGATATTCCAGAGTACTCCTCCCTCCTTGAGGATGCGTGCTTGTCGGCTTCTGGCTGCAAAATCCACCCTTGCTGCACGTGTAGATTCTACTAGAGGAGATCCAACTGGGAAAACTGGGAGAACTTTTCGTGCAGAGATTCACAAAAAGATAGAGAAATGGCAAGAGTTGCCACCTGCTAAGCAGCCTAAACCTCTCCCAGTACCTGATTCAGAACCTAAAAAGAAGAGAGGTGGTCGGCGTTTAAGGAAAATGAAAGAAAGGTATTTCCTTTTGAGCAGTCTGAAATCTTCCTAGTGCATAATTATAGCATTAATGATGTCTACCGTCTTTACTTTAAGTTAATCTTTTACAAGTCGAGCCTAATTATATTGCCAACTTTCTTCACCAGATATGCTATAACGGATATGCGGAAGCAGGCAAACAGAATGCAATTTGGAATACCGGAGGAGAGCTCACTAGGTAAATTCTTTAGGCGTTTTAAATTGTTTGTTGAGTATGATTGGAATAGTTTTTTCTGCGCTGATGGCTGGGTATCAAGATATCAGCTAACCTTAATGTTTATTCTGCTATCTCTGTTATAATAATATTATATTGTTGATACTTGATAAAGATTCTGTCTCATGCTTGGACATTTATTCTTGAAGGTGATGGACTGGGTGAAGGTTATGGGATGCTTGGTCAGGCTGGAAGTGGGAAGTTACGTGTATCAATTGGCCAGAGCAAACTTGTTGCTAAAGTAGCCAAAAAGTATGGTTTCTGCTTTCTTCTTTATGTCTAACTCATAAATTTTCCACTCATGTTACTTCAACAATATGCATTTAATTGTCTTTCTGGTAGAATTTACTTGCAGCTTTAGTGGTTTAAGTCTTCATTATTTCTGCTACTTGCAATATCTTCAAATATTAAACTGCTAAGCTAAGCGTCTATGCACGTGAAGTTGGGCCACAAATTTACCTCTCCACTGCCTTGATACCTTGGCTAGCTTTTCCTTATTTACTTATGTAATTCTCTCTCCTCCCAGATTTAAGGAGAAAAGTTTTGGCAGTGGTGGTGCAACTTCTGGACTTACTTCGAGTTTGGCCTTCACCCCCGTGCAGGTCTTGTTCTTCTCCTCGACATTGTTTTCCATAGTTAATCTTGAATATTAGGTAGCTTGACACTAATTAAGTCAGTTGGATGTTGTTTGAGTCTGTGTTTTATTGATTTCAGGGAATCGAACTTTCAAACCCTCAGGCCAGCCAGTTTGGTGGTGGAACTCAAAGCACCTACTTTTCAGAAACCGGAACCTTTTCGAAGATCAAGAGAACAAAATTTATGTGATCTACTTATTATAACTCTATGCTCATCTAGATTTTAGCTTCCGCTATCAAAGTATCGTTTCCTCGAGTCTCTCTCTCGGTTTATTTTGTTCTCTAAATATAATTACAGCTAATTGTAGCCCTCTATGACTATCATCATATCTTCGTTTCTGAGAGAATTGCTGAAGTCGATTATTGTTGCTTTTCTTTTATTAGGTGTGGAATTTACATTATGTTCGAAGGGTAAAGATGATACCCTGTGAATGAAATAGTGAGTACATAAATTTTGAAAATATGGTATTACTACATAGAACTATAAGGATTGGAATAGTAAAAAAAGTGTTATTCTGGTTCAGCTGTAAAAAAGAAATGATCTGAAATCAAACTGTAAATGACCTATGATGTATGTTTATTATTGTTTGTATTTTAAAAGCAAGGGTTTTTAAAGTTCATCGTTTCAGGTGAGACTGTCTCGTTGTGAAGTCAATTTATATTTTTCTTTAGTTATCACTTTTATTATTATACCTCACAATTTATATTTTTTTAGTTATCACTTTTATTAATACTATAATTTGTTCATGATATTTCACGGCACCATTATGGAGTAATTTTATATCAATTGGTATCAATTTTTTTATTAAAATAGTACTCCCTCCGTATAAGTATTCACACCTTCCGTTTTTGTTCGTCCTACACTTATCTTCACCATTCCAAAAAGGAAATTTCACATTAACCAACAACCTTAAAAGTTATCTTAATTTCAAAAATATCACCCCCACCTAATACACATAATATTTTGACGAATATAAGTCCGGGACGGAGGGAGTATTAATATCAGTCGCACACAAATATCTTAGCGCTCAGAATTCGAATTTGAAATTATAATACATGGTTAAACATGAGGTGATAAGGGTAACGGGCCACTGGATGACACCAGGCCACCTGCTAGATGGACTTACTGCTTAGTCCAGAGTGAGAGGAAGCCCATTTCTTACACCGCACATACTGTTCTTTACAGTGTTCTGCGGCATCACTCTGCCTCAGTTATCTTCATGACCCTTCTTAATTTTGGAATAAGCGAACTCGGAAACTGTTGACACTTCCTAATACCGCCTAACTCTTGCTAAACTGAAGAAATTAAAGGGATATTAACTGCTCTAAGTTTGGTTTGTTGTCTTTCCAAGTACTCCTCTAAATGTTCGATAAAATACCTCACTGAGATATTCTTGAAGTTTTACCACAAGGGAGATAGAGATTGTTGTTGTAGCTGGAAATGAGTTTGCTTTCTTGTAGTAGTAGTAGTAGTAATCAATGCCCTTGGAGCTCCAAGGTCCTTGCTTCCACCGGCCCACCTTCAAAGATTTTGAGGACTTCTTTCAGCCTATCTCATTTGGTATGTTATGACAACCGTTTAATTTCTGTTGCTCCCGTTTGTTGTGTTGTACTTTAAGTTTTGTGATGACAGGAAATGATTGAATTTTGCCTGAAGTGTTTGTCCTGATATGATACTTTGTGGTCGTTTATACAGGGACTGGGACGAGGGAGAGGTGAACTGCTGAAAAAACACAAAACTTCAAGAACCCTTGCTTATTATGGCCTTCGTAGCCCGCCTTACAAGCTTGTAAGATTGCAAATGATGTCTTTCATTTACCTTCCATGAGAAAATTGCAGGAACATTGTCCTAGTTAGTCATTTGAAGTTTGAACAGCCGACATATAGGAATTTTGGCATATATATGGTCATATGTAGGGTAAATTTTGGTGCTTGTTGGCATCCCAATTGGTATGGATTCAAAACAGATAAAAAACATTCTGGAAGGACCAGCATCTTATAATCTCGTTTTCTGGGACAAACCTGTGTAATGCAATTCATCGTTGCATTACTTTTACTTAGTAAATGAATAAATCTTGAAATATTTTATGGAGAGAGAATCATAAGAAAACAATGGTGTTCACGTTGGCCTTTTCTGCTCAATTTCAATAACATTTTGCTGTCCTGCTGTACTTGTAGGATGCTCTAGAACCATACATGAGTAAAAGAACACTTGAAGTGCACTGGGGGGCTCATCATCGAGGATATGTGGAAGCTCTTAATAAACAACTTGCTAAGGATGATATACTCTATGGGTATACCATGGACGAGCTAATCAGAGCCACATATAACAATGGCAATCCAATGGCCGAATTCAATAATGCAGCTCAGGTAATAATTACCCTTAAATCTTTTTTCTTTGACTTACAATCTTAAAATGCAGTTCATTGCAGCTGTTTATATAGCAGAGGAATTGATCATCCAACAGAATAGCTACATCGTTTGCATATTTTTTTTAACTTAAGATAATGTTTTTACTTAAGTGTCATCCATTATTAAACTTGGTCAGTGTTACAGCTATACCAGGGTTTGTGTCCACTATGCTTTTCTTTCTCCCTTTGATCTTAAGCAATCTGATGTAGCATTTATAAGAGTTTCTTATGTCTTTAGGTCTGGAATCATGACTTCTTTTGGGCATCAGTGCAACCTGGAGGTGGTGGAATGCCTACATTGGGCCTTCTCCAGCAGATAGAAAAGGACTTTGCTTCATTCTCTAATTTTAAAGAGAAGTTCGTAGAAGCAGCCCTCACATCATTTGGGTCTGGCTGGGTTTGGTTGGTTTGTAAGTCAGCTAAGGCCATTGAGGTTTACAAATGATTAAATATGTTACCAATATGTTGAGCGATTTTCTTGATAGGTCAATTATACAACTTATAGCTGCTTTCTAGGATCAATTGCTACACCTTGACCCTATCCCCAGTTTCTGGGTCTTGTTAATATGGTCTGTAAGACACTTTTACATGAATTTAGTTGTCTTCTTCCAGAGTAAATGCTCACAGGTGATTGCTCTTCAAAACTGTAGAATACTTTTAGGTCGTTTCATGTTACTGTGTTCTTGTTGTGAAGGCTCCATAGTAATAGGAATGTATAGAACTGTAATCGATCAAATACTGCAAACTTATCATGAATCTCATCTCACTGGGGAAGCGAACATCATTTGTGGAACTGCAAATAAGTTGGAAAGTTTTGATTGGCTGTATTTAGTTCATGTAAATGAAGCAAGGAAGCATTTGTATGTGATAGTGGTTATGATGGATCATAACTAATTACCTTATTGCTGCAGTAAAAAGGGAGAAGAAATGTCTCGCGATAGTTAAAACATCCAATGCGGTCAATCCTCTTGTGTGGAATGACATAGTAAGAAGTTCATACCTAAAGCTAGTATATTTTATTTCCTAGAACCAGTCTTTTATAATGAACTACACCATGCAATGCTGACTTCATCATGTGTTTATTATATGTGTTTTTTGCAGCCAATCATCTGTTTGGATATGTGGGAGGTATTCTCATCTCTCCCTCTCTTGCACGTGCTCTCTCTCTCACTCACACACATCTTATCAATACAACGTTGTTGATCATTTCCTTGGTTTTGCAGCATGCATATTATTTGGACTACAAGGTGAGTTAGCATTCACATTGCTCTTCTGTACATATTTCAAGAAAGCTCTCATTAATTCCTCAATGCCTTCTATGAACAGAATGACAGAGCCAAATACGTGAACGCATTTATGGATCACCTCGTATCTTGGAACGCAGCAGCAGCTCGCATGGCTCGTGCACAGGCTTTTGTGAATCTAGGTGAACCAAAAATCCCAGTGGCTTGAAAATTTTCTCCTCTACATGCTCCAAGGATAAAGCTTTGGATTCGTATTCATCACAAGGCGATGATGTCAGAATTTAGGCCATCTTTGCAGTGGTTTTGAACGAGGTGACACGAAACCTCGACCTCCTCTCCTCATCTATGCTTAACCTCGGCCATCTTTGTTCAAGTTGAGATATAGACCCTTCTTGAATTCAAGACTGCCAAATAGCAGCACTTTGTAAGAACACACAAGATGGGGGGAATCTGTATGATTTAAATATATAAAGGGTATGTTTATGCAACACTAAATATATTTAATTTAAGTTGTCAGAGTTCATATCCATCTTCCTAACATTGGCTTGAATTTGACTGCAGATTTACCTTTCGTGTATTACATTTACTAAGACATGTTATTTTAAGAAAACTTATACAAATTTTATTTATTTGTTTTTTATTAAAAAAAATTTAAAAAAAATCAAAATCACCACTTTCTCTTAGTTTTGAAATTATACAAGGGTAATTTTTTTATTATCCTTAATAAGTTAAAACTTAATATCAGGAATTTTTTAATAATAAAGAATCATTTTTTTTCATTCCTTTGCCAAACGTATTGAACCATTATTAAAGTATGCATAACTATTAGTATATGGATAAAATCTATTTAAAATGAATCATATTATAATAACCTAAAATCATACTTTATGCATCATCATCATTCTTAAAAAAAAAAAACTTATATAACAACTCAGTCTCAAATAAGTATATTCTGGAGACTACTAAATCTTATTTACCAGATCATAAATTTCAATTAGGACTACTAAAATTTCAGGGCCTTTAACATATATGGGCTTGTCCAAAGTTCTTCATTATAAGCCCATGGGCTTATTTAAAGCCCACTTTCTCATCTTACGCTATTAGCATTTAGCTCAAACATCGAACTATCGAATCAAAGCATTACATTTTGGGAAAGAATGTCGTGATCAGGGAAAGAACCACCAGTAAGCTGTACGCGAACTTGAAGGCAAGTCTTCTCTCTCTTCCTCTCTCATTCACATCATCTGGTTTGAGCGTATACATTTTCTTTCATCTTCCTTTACCCTTGTTATCCTTTCCGGCTTCTAGAATCGAGATTCCGGCGGAGTGCGCCGGAAAACCGATTAATCATGGTATGTAAGGCGTGGAATCTGTTATTATAGTTTGCTTGATTATACCCAAAACTAATTAATCAGTGAATAAAGAGATTTCTGAGAGTATTTTTATCTGAAATAACAATTTTGACGAAATCAATCGTGCAATTTTATCTTATTTTATAAGGTGTATTTTCAGTGTTTGTTTGTTTGAATTGAGGATAATGTGTTTGATATGGTGCGGTCAGCGCTTTTTTAATTTACATTTTGCTTCTAAAATTGCTATGGATTCTATCCTCTTAAGCATTTGATCGCATTGTTCCTGTAATATCTTAAATATGCGTTGTAGATAAATTAATCACATTTTTCTTAGATCATAATCGATCACGTTGAACATAGTAATCAGTAACTTAAAACTTGCGGTAGAGGAAAAAGAAAAAAAAGGATTCACAAACATGTGCATTTGCATCTGTGGACAAATAGTTGGAACTGACTAACTCAGTTATAATTTCAGAATTGTTATAGGTTCTGGTCATTTAGTTGTTTCTGAGTATTAGCAGAAAACTCAGCATAGATTAGACTAGAGTAAGTGACGTAGATTCCACCTCAAAACTATGGTTAAGAGGGGGGAGCCGGGAGGATTATCCAGCACAGATAAGCCTAGACAATGTTTGTGAATCCTATCGATGTGGGTTTGTAGTGCTCATTCATCATCCACCCTGAGACTCTGACACCAAGTGGGACGGCCTCCTTGGGTTTACCTTAGTTAATGAGTCATCCTCACTTGACCCAGGGGCTGGATCACCTGCAGTGCTCCTTCATCAGTCGGCTTGTTAATAGCTGGTACACTGATTTTCTGTAAATGTGTGGTATTGCCTAAATTTTGTGAGGCAGTCTGTGTATGCATTGTGTAGAAAATGTACAGTTAACTTTTGAATCCATAAAATTTGCGGAAGCTTTGTCTTATTTGAGATTTGCTACGGTACTAGATATAATAAATACAAAAGTCATTGATGAAGTGCTAATAAAAGATGAAACGCTACTATTAGGCAGCAAATAAATGAAGATCTGTCGAAATCATTAATCAGGTGAAATTAAAGGATCCTTAATAATTTGTAGAACTAGAAGAGTCAATTCTGTTGTTTGGAATAGAACGTTAGACTGCTGTAGTATGGCATACTTTTTATTGTAATTTGGAGCATATATTTACCTCAAAAGGCACTTGAGCACTTCTATACTTATGAAGGTGACATTGTTGCTGATGTGATTTTTAATTTGTGTGATCACCAGGAATGTCATTTATAATGCATTTTTATGCTGAAGTGGAGCCCCATATTTCATATCTGGTATCTTGCATCTCTTTGATTTCGTCAGGTCCGAAATATAACCGAAGTATATTATCCGAGTTTCCTACTTTGAGATGATTCAGTGCCCGATTAATTTATGCTGAGGACCAACTTTTTGGTGAACTTTCTAAAAAATGACAGAAATCTTCAGCTCCACAGGATACAGACAGTTATCACAAATGTTCTTTGCTGTAATCTTCTTTCATGTTTCTGAATTTATTCTTGCTATTTGCATTCATGGGAAAAAAAATGTCACACTCAAGTCTCTCCTAATCAGCTCCAACTATCTTCTAGCAATGGTCTGTTCCCTGCTAGAGTACCTTGTTGAAATCTATTTTTTCCCGGAGATGAAGCAGCACTGGGTAATAAGCGACACGGGCCTTGCAATGGTAGTGGTTGGTGAAATCATTCGGAAGCTGGCTATAGTAACAGCTGGAAGGTCCTTCAGTCATCTCATAAAGAGAAATCATGAGGAACATCACGTGCTGATAACTCACGGACTTTATAAGCATATCCGTCACCCAAGTTACTGCGGCTTCTTCATCTGGTCAGTGGGTACTCAAATAATGCTCTGTAATCCTCTAGCAACGCTTGCATTTACTGTAGTCGTGTGGCGTTTTTTCCAACAAAGGATTCCGTACGAGGAGTTTTTCTTGAGGCAGTTTTTTGGTTCGGAGTATGAGGAGTATGCTAGACGGACGCCTTCTGGTGTGCCATTTCTGAAGTGAATCGCATTCCGTAGAACTTATATTTCGATCATCTGCAGATTAAATTTAAGTACTGTCTGCAGGGATATTTTCTTTTTAATCATAGCTGTGTTTTCTGAGCTTGTTCTAATGGAGTTACTTTGCCTTTTTTGAGTTGATTTATTTCTTCACGAACAAAGCAAACTTACAACTATTTCAAATAAGCCTTTATCTTTTTACAGATCAACTGTTGGTATAGGGCTCTTATATTCATTTGAAGTAAAAGAAAGAAAATAAAGGGAAAAAAAAATCTTGGGATTATGAAACTTAACATGAAATTTGTAAATTAAATAGTACCTGGTTACAGTGAGATTAAACTTAACAAGTTTGGTTTGTATGTAAAGATGTCCAATTTTCATCCAAATTAAGTTGCAACTTGCCATTGATCAATTGAATATAAAAATCTGACATTCCAAAAGAAAAAAAGAAAAAAAATCTTCAATGATGTTGATAGTTGAATAATACTTCCTCTATTAGAATTCGTATAGGAACAAGTACAACAGAAGCATGATAATCCAAATAAGATGCGAGTTTCAAAGCATAACTTGCCTAACACTTTTAAAATTGAAACACTACATTACAATAGAAACAAGATCTACTTCATCTTCGCTTCTGAGCAAGAACATCAAAAACCCAGCATCAATTCCTCAAAGTTGATTCGATTTCAGCCTAAACAAGCCTTGCCCGCTGTTTCCAATTCACTCTATTTTGTTTTGCATTTCAGATCCTGCACCATTGTAAGGTATGGATATGAAACAACTAAGTTGTTTTTTGCCCTACCTGAATTTTCTAGCTTTCTTCTGTTGTCCACTACTCTGAGGGGTTCGATTGCCCAGTTTCCGCTTTGTAACAGCTACTTTTGGACCACTAGCAGCCCCTCGGGCCTTTTCCTTTCTAGCAGCCACCGATGGTCTTTTCTTCTTCCTGGAGTTCGGCTCTCCATCAGATCTGGAATTTGATTTTGTTGGGAAGGTTTTAGTACTTGAATGGGTCCTCTTCTTTACAATTCCACCTGACTTGTTTGCTCGCAACCCCTGGTATGAGAGTTTTGCCTTATCTTTCTTCTTATAACCACCATCTGGACTTTCAGAAGCGACTGCAAATTTCTTAGCTGAATGGCTACCACCCCGTTGTTGTGTAGACTTTTCTGTCTTCGAGGGCGTGTTGATTATTTTGGCATGGCTGAGCCTAAGCTCACGATCCCGAATCTTTAAGTTACGTTTCTTGACTATGTTTGCAGCATCCTACATGGCCCACGACAAATAAATCAAGTTAATTATTTTGTAATATACACAAGAATTTGAGATTCAACTTCAAAAGAAATCACCAATCAAACTTGTTAAAGGGCATACAAAAAAACCACCACCCTCCACTATGCACCCCCCCCCCCCCCCCCCCTCCTTCCCTTCTTTTTCAGACAACAGATATGGAGGGAAAAAAAACACACTGAAAACCTGCATGTCAAAGAATATTGTCCATATACCTACATACATTACAGCAGAAGAAGCTCAAGCCATCAATGCATAACAATAGAATCTTTACTAACCATTTGAACATGAACACTCTGTTTACTAACCATTTGAACATGAAAACTCACAGACCATTTAATTCAAGTTCCACTTCACTAAACACGTCAATTAATAACAGGAGAAACTGGCTGCAAACTACTCTCTTTCACAAACTCTGAGCGTATAATGTATATGACCCAAATACTAGTGAAGCAGGAAAATGGAATCTTTATTACCATCTTAAGATTACACAGCAATTTAGACCATAATAAACATTTATTATTTCAAACATATGCATAATTCTAGAGCATTTTTATTGATCAAGGAGAAGTGGAGAACACGGCAATCAGGCAGTTCATCTGGCAGGTAATATTCACTGAATAAGTACGTTAATAACCGAAACCTTGCCATCGTTTCATACACATTACCAGATCAAGCTAATCATACATTTCATAACCAATTAAGGATCCATAAGGAAAATGCATGACACTCGATCTACTTTCATATGCAGAAACACTCCACATTACACCGTGATAAAAGCAATGAAGTAGAATTGTGGAACACAATCAAGCAAAAAACAGTTGTATGCGATCATATAACAGATGCAAATATAGTATTTGTACCATAGTTTTGAAAAGCACATATGCAATGCCTTTTCCCAAGCTTGATCCAGGATCTCTAACAACCCGAACAGCTTCAAGACTATTTTCAAGATTTTTAATGCCAGAAAATAGCTGATAAATTTCTTCATCCTTCAAGAAAATACAAATACATGATGACATTGTCATAATGGATGAACAAGACACCAAGAAACAAAGCAAAAATATATATATATATAGATCAAAAGCAGTTACCTTCACATCAAATGGGAGGTTTCCAACAAACACTGTCCTCTTATTGTCATATAAGAGAGAATTGTCTCCCTTCACTTTCTTGCGTGGTGGGCATGCCCTATCAACACGGATATGATTACCACCAACCTGAATTCAAGCACATGAAAAGTCACTCCCCTATCATACCTGTTTGATTAATGAAAAAAAAAATTCTATCTTGAAACAGTTTCAAGAAATAATGTCAAAATGGAAAATACCACAGCCATATTATGGGTCAATGATGCTTGTACGGACTCCTCTGTTTTGAAAACAACGTAGGCGTGAACACTGCAAAAATACAATAGCCAATTAATGTTATAATGTATACTTTGGATAACACAATCAAAACCACTTAGTATCCTCATAAAAATGCCAAAAATGGGCATGTAACATCTTGCGGTATAAGACTTAAGAGAGTTATGCAGCCTTCATTTTTCTTGCAAGAGATAGACCATAAGAACAAAGAATAAAAAGAATATATAGAAATACACAAAGCAGGAGCCTGTTCACCATAAACACTTACGCCATATTTAATGAACCAATAATACTTATGATTGAGCAATGTAAACAGACCAGTTCCACAATATATACAAGGGAATTAGCTAAAGAGTGTCCCAGTTTTTCAACAGTATCATTTTAGGCCATCCAAGCAGGTAGACATACTGCAAGTCTGATCTAAGTCGAACAAGCATATAAGTTTAGACGATAATGACTGAAAGAAAGCTTATACCTGTTTTTAGATAATACTCCCTCCTTCCCACTACTACAGTTTTCACATTTCCTTATCTATTTGTCCCATTACAATTTTTTCACACCCCAAAAATCGTAAAAACACTCCATATAAAAAACCTCACAGTACACTTTATTTTCATAATTGTAAATACACATAACTTATTTCATTACTTAATTATTTCTTAACTATTTATTATTCAAAAGACTAGCCACTCTCACATAAGCAATAACGTGACTTTTCTTAAACAAATAGTAAATTGGGACAGAGTGAGTAGCAAAGTGTATTATCAGGAACCACAAACTGAAATATCTCATGACCATATCAGCCTTTTTCTTTCCCGTTGCAGTTTCCTTAGCCACAACATATGAAACATTGAATGAACTCATCACAAAGATCAATGTGAACTAGCAAGAGAAAACTATTAAAAAAGCAGAAACCTGTTGCAATTTTCATTGATTTGCTTCTTGATTACAGCCCCTTTCCTTGGTATTTTACCCTGCAAAACGAAATCATCACCATTTGTAATGTCTCCCCCAAACAACATTCACATGAAAAAAGGGACAAAAAAGTCGAAAAACTCACATCAATAATGGGAACAGATCGTATTCTTACAGACTCAACTTCACCAAACTTGCTAAACTCCTTCGCTATTTCCTTTTTCCTCAACTTCAGAGGCAAATTCCCAACAAATATAGTCCTTAATAACTTGCTTTCATCATCAAAACCTTCTTTTGTTACCATCGTATCCTCTGCGTCATCCATTTTCTTCCTCTTCTCGCCTATAACACTACTTTCCAACTTAATCTCCTCCATTTTTTCTGTGATCCCATATAGCTTTGCCTCATATTCTGCCTCCACCTCATCTCTCTTCCTCTTCTTTTTCTTCTTTTCACTTTTAAGAATCAACTCACCACTCTCAACGTTTGGGGGAACATTTAATTCAGCTCTCTTCAACTTCTTACTCTCCTCCACAATCAATTCAGAGTCAAGATCCCTACTTTTCGATTCTTCTTTCTTTCTTTTATTTGGTTTCTTCATCTCACAATCATTCGAATCCCCCAAATTACCCTCGTGGTCGGCATCTTTTTCTGCAAGTTTTTTTCCAATTTCTTCATTCGGCTTCTGGGTTCCTCTGCGGAACCGATTACTATCGGAGAAGAGAGCATCAGAAGCTGGGTTTTGTTCGAGCATTTCACCAAACAGGTTCTTGAAAACCGTCGACGAATTTGAACCCTTGCTTGTATCCCCATTCTTTAGGGGATTTTTTGTTTTCTTGGCCATTGCAACCAGATATAGAGCTATACCTTGAAAGCACAAACTGCAATCAAAACAGTAAATTATAATTAAAATAGAAAAAATAAATATAAATTTCAAGAAGGATATTCCCCAACGTAGAAGCTGAAAAATATGGAAAGGAAAACTGGATAATCACCACCGCTATGTAGAGATAGGATTAGGTGCTGCTACAATGGCGGTCTTTCCCTTCCCTTGGATTTTATTTATTTATTTTTTTTTTTATTATTATTATTATTTTTTTTTTGGTAGTTTGGATTTCGATGATAAATTGTTAACCAGGGAAAGCGTATTCTGGCGAACTTTCACATCAACCCTAAATTAATAATAAAATTAATTGGGCTAAAGAAAACAAAAGCCCAATAAATTACCAATAGTTAATTGGGCTTGCAAAATCTATACTAAAAGGGCCGGCCCACTTTATTAATAAACTAACTTTTAGAAACCTCCTCGATTCTGGGCCATCATGACTTTACTATACTTTGACTTCCTTATCTCAGCCCAGAAAGGTCCACTTTCCCTTTGTTTTGGATCACACACAATTATGGGATTCCTATAATAATAAATATAAAAGATTATTTAATGAATTTTTGATGAGTATTATTTTTCTATGCATATGAAAAACAGATTATGTATAGAGAATGATACTTTTCATGTATAAATAAAAAGTAGAGTATTACGATTCCATAAAATAGTCGATATTTTGTGTATTCGGTGCACACTTGCACTTGCACACATATATGTATAACATTTCAGCCGCTATAGCATAGTTCAAGTGGTAGAGGCGAGGGTGAAAGACCTTCCAACTGAGTTTGATTGCTGCAGGGTGGGGGTTTGAATCCTGCATTTGGCATGGAATTGGCCCCTTGCAAGCACAAGTTTAACAGTAAGCTCTCTCTATAAGGCACTTGAGGCACATCCTGCAATTTAGCTCCTCCACCAATCCCCAAGGCATGGGCGGTGGGGGCCCCTGATGGTGGAGTACACCATTATTGTATAACATTTCACTAAGTTCACATAAACTTCCTCTCAAGATGGATAAGATATGGAATAAAGCTTAATGGATTGGTTCTCACTCAAACAATTCCAACTAGGTACTAAGCTTGAAATGAGAGTCTCTTCACACAATTAATCAGTCTCTCGATCAAACCAATCGGATATCCTATCAAAGGGTTCTAAATTCCAAAGGATTTCTCAATCTCTTTACAATCTATAATGCACATGATGTGTATGACAAGATGATTCAATTAATTATCCTAAATATGCAATTGACTTCTCAATCTAATCACATGTTTAAAACAACAAACCACACAAATTATCATAAACATCAAGATCTAAAGCATCAATGATAGAAAATCAATTAACCCAATCAACATATGAATTCAAATACATAAATCCCAAAATTATCCAACAACTCTCATGTTGCTAATTTCACAAGGGAGATTAACCAACTATATTCAAAAGGAAATTAACATAGACATTAAGATCCTTACAAAACATGATGAAACTATGAGGTTTAACTACAAAATAATGATGGAAACTCCCTTAAAGTGCTTCAATGGTGACCTCCTTCCTTCCTTTGCAACTCTCCTCTCTTCCTTGCTTCTTTTCTTCAATTGGATGAAAGTTTTGATGGTGGGATGGTGGTAGATCCAATGGATGGTGAATGGATGAAGATGATGGTGTGAATGGAAGGAAATGGTGTGTGATCTAGGTGTAGAAGTGAAATCCTTGTGTGGAATATTCAATCTCTCTTCAAATATTGAACTTGAGGCTATTTATACCGTCTCCAAGTTGGTCCACGAATTAATCATCAACTGGACTTTTTACATACACTTACACACATTGGTAGGTGAAAATCTAAATTTTTGGCCCAAAATGACCTTACTCAACTTGGTCTGGCTTACTCGAGTTAGCTACTCGAGTCGAGTTGCATGTAATGCAACTCGAGCTGACCCAGAGCACTCACCTGTTCGGTCGTGTTGCGAGACTCTGAAACTAAAAATTGATTCTGCACCTAGCACGACTAGAGCTGCAGCTTGCAAGTCGAGTTGGCTCACTGGATGATTTCTGCACTTGCCCTGCTCTCAGCTCGACTCGAGTTGGCAACTCGAGTTGGGTCTCTCAAGTCGTGTTGAGCTACTGGACAATTCTGGACTTCTTCAAGACCCCAACTCGACTCGAGTTGCAAGTTGAGTTGGACCTTGCAACTCGAGTTGGGTTTCCTCAGCTCGTTTCTTGCTTGTTTCAGCTCTCGTTCCATTTTTGCTACATTTTCACCTGTTTTACATACGTTTAAGCTCATTCACACACATTTTCATGAAAACACATAACACATAAAATACAATGAAAATACACATAAAAAGACACTAAAATTTAGGTGAAAATATCACTCATCACACCCCCAAACTTAAAGTGTTGTTCGTCCCCGAACAACGAAAATGATAAACCAAGAGAAGTGATTTTCACCTAGAAAAAGACTAAACGAACATAAAAAATAACACATCAATAGCAACAAGAACGACAAACCATGCTAAGTTATCCTACAACATTATATTCATGACATGAGAAGTTAACAAGTTCAATCACAAGAGAATAAAAATGTAATATAGTCCCTTTTAGTCCAAGCCTCACATAGGTTATAAATGTCACTCAACACTCTTTAAAGTAGGATAAATCATCACTCATTAACCGATTGGCTCGACTCGCTATAAGCTTGCTCGTGGACTACATTCACAAACCACCAAAGTTACCATTAGTAATCAAAAAGGTCTTTTCATTTGGATGTAATGATAGGCTCTGTGGTAGGGTAGGAAGAATATAGGTAAGAGTGACTAATCAAGTGTAAGTAATCGAAGAGATGATCAACTTCCTCATCTTCTTCACTTTTCCTTCTTCCTTTCTTTTATTTGTAAATCTCAAGCTCTATTCATTAACTTTCATTGGATTGAGCTACTTTTGATTCATGCTTCCTTCTTTGGACTTTTATTTTCTTGAGCATCTTGTTATTGTTTTGCTCATTTTCTTGTTTTGAGGTTGCATATTTATTCTTGTTTGCGCTCTTTTTCATCATTTTTCTTACTTGTTTACCATTTTCTTTCTTCTTTTTCTTTTCTTATCAAACCTTTCTAGCTACCATCTCCTCAATCACCCACACAAAGGTATGTATATAAGGCTTAAGTGGGTAATCATGGCTTGTAATGTGCTAAATTCACAAGAAATAAGCTTAAAGGCTCAAAGTGGTTAACTAGGGATAATGTTCATGGTATGGAAATATTTGGCAATAACTATAATAACAAGGATGACCTTAGATCATGTCACTAATCTCCACAAATCGAGCTCATCCTATAGTTTTTGAGCAAGTTCTAACTTATCAAATACAACCGATCCACTCATGAAGAAAAATACCATGTATGCACTGTTGAGGCTCAAATGCTCATAAGCTTGTGCTCGAACCTTAAGAAACTTATTACATCACATTCATCTCAAAATTAAACAAGTTAAATAAAGCATGTCACAATTCGAAAGTGTAGAGATTCTTAATCATAACTTGTCATCACTTATCACCATAACATGTCATCACTCACATTCAAAAATGATTCACAACATCCCAAAAATAATCCACCAAACAACCCTAGACAAGAATACAAAAACACACAAAATATAAAATAAGGACTCAACAAATAATAAACAAACACACATAACATGCAAAAATACAAAACCATCATAAAACAATGAAGCACACATTCATAACATCCATAATCAATTAAGCTCACAATCATCCCATCTTTGATTGAAAAGGAAATCATAAATTACGAAAGTAAACATCTCATAAACATAACAAATGAAGTAACATGCTAATCACATCAATTCAAATCAATATTAAGGCATGTCAAGTAAATAGAAGTGATAAGGTGTAGAGTACTCCCTCAATAGGCATTTGGTAAATAAAGCGTTAACTCCAAGCTCCTTTCATGCTTCCAATACCTTTCACTCATGCTCAAAGACTCAACAAACACCATTAGCTCAACAATGTCATTAAAAATATGGATTTTCATGCACTTCAATCACAACCAATCATACCAAAACATACCAATACTCATGAGAAAAATTTTAAAATTGGGTCAATTTTACAAGATTCATACCCAAGTGGTGAGTCACACCACACACTCTCCCCCAAACTTAAATCGAAACAAGTTTAGACTTAAGTTTGCAAAAGTGGTGGGACTTACCCTTTTAGTTTCCATTGATGATCTTCTTGTGGAGAAGTAAACGCATCCATCCAACGAATTGAGTAATGTCCACCACGCACTAGCCCCCCAAACTTAACTCGAGACAAGAGTCGAGAATTAAGTTTACAATAAGTGATGTGACATGCTTACTCGACTCCATGGAGCACTTCTCTTTTCTTCACTATGCCTTCTTCTCACGAGTACAATCCACCTACAAGACCAAACAATAAAACAACATTAAAAGATAAAAGAATGAGTTGCCTTCCATTTAGCGCCAAGTTTAACGTCTTCAAGCCGGATGGAATTTTCACGCTCATTGGACCAAGTGTTGGTCCATCATACTTCTCCTCACATCCGCACTTTGAACATTTGCTTTGCTTTTTTTTATCCACTAGTTCAACCTCACCGTTCTTGCTTACAAGCATCAAGTTATTATCAAGAAGAGCTTCTAGTGGACTTCCTCTTTCTCCTTTGTCAATCTTCCAATCAAGCTCCAATGCTTTCATCCTATCAACATCACAAGAAGATAAGTTAGAATTTGATATTTTCATATAATTATGAAGAAATGAGTTTAAATTGTCAAAGAGAATGAAGTCATGATCCGTAAGATCATCCGGAGGCTTCAAATGATACTTGGCTCATTTGTCTTTGTTACATAAGAATGTGACACTCTCTTCTTTTGAGATCAAAGATAATTCTTCTCTTCCAACATCAATTCTTGCTCTTCCTGTAGCAAGAAATGGCCTTCCCAAAATGAGTGGAACCTGAGGGCCCGCCTTCACTTCTAACACCATGAAATCAACCGAAAAAGCTAGCCCTTTCACCTTTACCTCCACGTCTTCAACAATCCCTAATGGCTTCACAACCTCCCCATTTACTACTTCAAGACGGATAGTAGTAGGCTTTTGCTCTCTAATTTCAAGGTCTTTGAACGTGGCATGAGACATCACGTTGACGCTTGCCCCCAAGTCACACAATGCATCAAGGGTACCATTTCCTTCAAAATCACAAGGAATTATGAACTTTCCCGGATCACCAACTTTTGTAGGCCCCCCTTTTTGCATTGATTCACTTGTTTCGGATTGCTCTTATTTCTTTTTCTCCTCATACTTCATCTTAAGACATTTGACATGTTCCTCAAACTCCTTTTTCTTCTCCTCTTTTACAAATATTTGTGTATAGGGAATAGAAAATAGAGTGATCGGAATACCCCAATAGTCACGTTTGTACTCCTCTTCTTTGGCATTCTCCTCCGATTTCTTTTCCTCTTGTACCCGTTTCCACTTTGGTATCCATTTAGGTCCCTTCTCTTCTTTTTTATGTATCTCTTTCATTTCTTCAACAAACTTGCTTTCCACCAATCCTTCTTCAACCTTTCGTTCATCTTTCATATCAACCAACAAACATTGAGCCTTTGGATTGACCTCGGTTGTGGCCGAAAACTTTCCTTTTTGTTGAGCACTCAAGGAACTTGCAATTTGCCCCACATTATACTCCAAAGCTTTGAGCCTCTTTTCATTAGTTTCTTCCGCTTTTTTCAATGCTTCATCTCTAGCTTTGTCAGATGCTTCTCGAGCTTTGTTTGATGCGATCATTTATTCAAGTAGCTCATCAATCGATGCTCTTCCCTCATTGTTTGGTGCTATAGCCCCCGGATGGTATCCCGGAGGATAAGCAACCGCATTGCTCGGGTTGGAGTAAGAAAAGTTACCTTGCCTTTGTTGCTGTGGGTAAGAGCTTCCACTAGCTTGACTATTGAAGCCCCCTTGCCTTGGTGGATAGTTCCCTTGACTTTGGTTGAAATTACCTTGGTGATTGTTTTGATAGTTACCTTGGTAATTTCTTCTTTGCATGTATTGTACATCTTCCACACGTGGCATTGTCATAGCCCATTGTTCCCCACTAACACTATTCGAAGGTACTACACCTTGCTCCAATTGCCCTTCAACCATATTGACTCCTTGGCTCACACTTTGATTTAAACTCATTTGCCTCAACACTTCCGACGCTATCATCTCTATACTTGGCGTTTGTGGCTCAACATTCACACTTTTGAAATGAAATTGTTGCCCTTGATCAAAATTCTCAAAACCATAGCATCCACTTACTTTCTCCGATGGCCATTGGTAGATATTTGTAGCAATCTCATCAAAAATCCTTATAGTCCTTTCTGGAGTCACACCAAGTACGGATCCACCCGCCGAAGCATCAACAAGTACTCTTTGCCCATTCACTAATTCTTGATAGAAAAATCCAACTTGTTGATTCTCCGGGAAATCATGTTGTGGACACTTGTGTATCATATCCTTAAACAGTTCCCACGCTTCATAAAAGTTCCCTTGAGGCATTTGCTTGAATTGAATAATCAAGCTCTTCATTTGAAACGTCTTGGAAGGTGGGAAGTACTTGTTCAAAAATATTTGTACTAGCTCGTCCTATGTGTTACACGTACCGGGAGTAATGGTAGATAGCCTTGTTCTTGCTCTATCTCTCAATGAAAATGGAAACAACCTTATTTTGATGCAATCCTCGCTCACCCCATTCATCTTCACGGTGTTGGCAATCTCAATGAATTGAGCTAGATGAGCATTAGGATCTTCATTCGGGGTTTCACTAAATTGTTACTCTCTCACCATAGAAATCAAGCCCATTTTAAATTCAAAGTTGTTGGCATGAATTGGTGGTCCCATCATTTGTGCTATTGCCCTTGGCATGAAGAAATCTCTTATCACCCTTTGATCATTATGAATTCCATGTTGCACCGGAGGTGGTGGTGGTGGTGGCACATACGCTTGTTGAGGAGGAGCATAAGCTTGTGGATATCCTTTTGAAGTAAAGCTTGTTGCACCATTTGTTGAAGCAAAGCTTGATTGTTGAAAGCTCTATGATTTGGATAGGCATGTTGAGGAGGATTGACATTGAATTGAGGTGTGTTGTCTTGTACATTTTGTCAGCCTTCCCCATCATGCTCTATCTCCACACGATTGTCACCTTGAAAGTTCTCCATTTGATTACACTTAGGATTTTCTCCTTTCTCCTTCTTCGATAAGTATGCTCAATTTCCAAATCAATAGGTTCTACTTGTTTCCCCTTTGATCTTGTTTGCATACACCTTCAAAATGAGAGAAGTTAGAATAATGATTTTCAAAAGCAAATAAAATAAACAACAAAAATTAAAAAATATCTCTATTAAGATCACTCGAAATGATCCTTCTTCAAGCTACTAGTAACCATTGCCTCCCCGGCAACGGCGTCATTTGATTAGCCATTTTGTAGTAGGGATGACCAATTAAAATAATTTATCAAACCACAGGGAGGTAGATACTAGTGCTTAAGCGATCTCACGTTTCTTGTAATTTTATAGAGACGAATCATCAAGGGGTTGGTGATCAAACAAGTAATTAAAGAGCAATCAATGCAAGTAGACAAGCAATGATTAACAAATAAGATGGATGGATGGAAAGTGGTTTACCAAATTGATTAAAAGTTAGATTAACAACATTCAAAAAATGGAAATCCTAGGATACATGCACTAAATTCATATGAATCATGGGTATTAGACTAAGGGTCAACACTAAGTTCACCTAAACTTCCTCTCAAGATGGATAGGATATGGAATAAAGCTCAATGGATTGGTTCTCACTCAAACAATTCCAACTAGGTACTAAACTTGAAATGAGAGTCCCTTCACACAATTAATCAATCTCGATCAAACCAATCGGATGTCCTATCAAAGAGTTCTAAATTCCAAAGGATTTCTCAATCTCTTTACAATATATAATGCACATGATGTGTATGACAAGATGATTCAATTAATTATCCTAAATATATAATTGACTTCTCAATCTAATCACATGTTTAAAATAACAACCCACACAAATTATCATAAACATCAAGATCTAAAGCATCAATGATAGAAAATCAATTAACTCAATCAACATATGAATTCAAATACATAAATCCCAAAATTATCCAACAACTCTCATGTTGCTAATCTCACAAGGTAGATTAGCCAACCATATTCAAAAGGAAATTAACATAGACATTAAGATCCTTACAAAACATGATGAAACTATGAGGTTTAACTACAAAGTAATGATGGAAACTCCCTTAAAGTGCTTCAATGGTGATCTCCTTCCTTCCTTAGCAACTCGCCTCTCTTCCTTGCTTCTTTTCTTCAATTGGATGAAGGTTTTGATGATGGGATGATGGTAGATCCAATGGATGGTGAATGAATGAAGATGATGCTGTGAATGGAAGGAAATGGTGTGTGATCTAGGTGTAGAAGTGAAACCCTTGTGTGGAATATTCAATCTCTCTTCAAATGTTGAACTTGAGGCTATTTATACCCTCTCCAAGTTGGGCTACGAATTAATCATCAACTGGGCTTTTTACATACACTTACACATATTGGCAGGTGAAAATCCAGATTTTTGGCCCAAAATGACCTTACTCGACTTGGCCTGGCTTACTCGAGTTAGCTACTCGAGTCGAGTTGCATGTAATGCAACTTGAGCTTACCCAGCTCAACTCGAGTTAGCAACTCGAGCACTCGCCTATTCGATCGTATTGCGAGACTCTGAAACTGAAAATTGATTCTACACCTAGCTCGACTCAAGCTGCAACTCGAGCTGCAGCTTGTAAGTCGAGTTGGCTCACTGGATGATTTCTGCACTTGCCCTGCTCTCAGCTCGACTCGAGTTGGGTCTCTCAAGTCGTGTTGAGCTACTGGACGATTCTGGACTTCTTCCGGACCCCAACTCGACTCGAGTTGCAAGTCGATTTGGACCTTGCAACTCGAGTTGGGTCTCCTCAGCTCGTTTCTTGCTCGTTTCAGCTCCCGTTCCATTTTTGCTCTATTTTCACCTGTATTACATACTTTTAAGCTCATTCACACATATTTCCATGAAAACACATAACACAACCAAATAACACTTAAAATACGGATAAAATATTATGAAAATACACATAAAAAGACACTAAAATTTAGGCGAAAATATCACTCATCTGCCCCTAATGATGGAGTACACCATTATTGTATAACATTTCAATTTGTCACCTAGTACCCCTCGTGTTTTTTTTTTAATTTAATTTTGGATAACTCTCTTTTATCTTATTATTAATATAAGATAAAGTTTCTTGTGACAGTTTGTGAGATGGAATGTTTAATTGTAATTAGAATATACTACTTCTTTCATTCCACTCAAAGAGTATTTTTTACTTTTTGCACATGTATTAAAGAGTATGTATATTAATGTGTAGTATATAGATAATTATATTAGTGAGAGTGTGAGGCCCATATTTTAATTGTATTGGTGGGTGTGTGTGGGTATATGTAAAAAAAGAAATTAAATTCTTTGGGTGGGAGCCCAAAATTTTTTTTAAAAAAAAAACCCTTCTTGAAGAGAACGAAAATAGTAATTTTTTTAAAGTATTATTATAAGATGTTATTATATGATTCACTATAAACATATAATTTTAAAAATAAGTCGACTCATCTAACAACTCATCTCAAATATATCTATTTCATACGAGAATGTCTCTAAATACAATACTCTTATTTGTTTTACTGATAAAAATATAAAATAAAATTCTGTGAGAAATGCTTTTTTTATTGTTTTTTCATTTATCCATCACGACGTTTGTTAATAATAATTAAAAAAAAGGATTTACCCCATTAGTACTAATACAAAAAAATTAAGGGTTAGACTATTTGCACACCTCCATCTTATTAAATACACATCCTACTTGTAATATTACTAAAATAGATATGTTTGAAATATCAAAATTATCCTTACTTTTATTTTACACACTCCTTATCTTAATTTTTATACACTCATTTTTCTTATCGTAAATCGGCTGATGGTGAAGAGATCATCTCTTCTTCAATGGCAATGTTGTTTCTCATGAGATTCCAGTTTTGATGAAATACTCCCTCTGTCCCATACTTATCTTCACACTTTTCGTTTTCGTCCGTCCCACACTTATGTTCACCACCCAAAAAAAGAAACTTCACATTAACCAATAACCTCAAAAGTTATCTTAATTTCAAAAATATCACTCTTACCTAACACACATAACATACTTTATAATTTATTTATTACCTAAAAATACCACAATACCCCTCAAAAGTCAATAAAGTTGGTCAAAAAGTAACTTTTCTTAAAGTTCGTATCTACAGTGTCGATAAACTTAACTTCGGGACGGAGGGAGTAATACACTATAAATTAATTTGATAAAGACAAACTAACTTATTTATTTTTAGAAATTTCATATGAGTATTGTTAAATGAGTAACTCTCTTGTGAGACGAGTCGGTCCATCACTAAAGTATGCTTTAGAAAACATACTTTAATGCATAATCCAACCTACTTTAGAAAACATACTTTAACAACATTTAAACATACTTTATGTATATAATAAGCATACTTTAGTGATGGATTGACCCGTCTCACTAAATAACCCGTCCCACAAGAGATTTTGTCTTGTTAAATACACACCTCTTTTTATTAAGTGCACATCCTTTATTGAATACACACCCTCAATAATTTTTTATTTCTTAATTTTATTGTATACACACACCTTGAAATTCCAAAACTACCCTTTTAAATTTAAATTATACACACACATTAAAACATCCCAACTCAATTTTCCTAAAAGATAAACCTTCTCTGTTCTCAAAATTTCAAGTTCTTGCTCTTTAGGTCCAACCAACTGATATAGTTTGCAATACCCAGTTAATTTAGCCCCAAAAACACAAAAAAGAGCACTATTCGATCAAATTTTCAATTTCAAAACCCTTTAATTCAGATTACGATTTAAATTTATTAGATTTTGTCTTTTAAAGCTTTTGTCAAATCTAAATACTATGAACTTGTAATACTCCATTTTGTTTTGGGAAAAATTAATATTTTCACAAACTTCGACGAAGATTCTATCAATAATCTAAGGGGATCAAACAGTAATTTCTTGTCATTAATTTATATAGAAAAGGAGTTACAACATAACTATTAAAAAATGCAGATATAATTGAAAATATTATTTATTGCAAAATTAATTCATATGCTCTTCCCACACAATGCAACAGCTGCATTGCTGAAGTCCTCAAGAACAGACAAGAAATCTTTCATTATTTTTTCAATGCTTCTTGCAAATATAGAAGTGTTTTGTCCATCTTTCCCAAATCTTAATACATGTAGCAACATTCTATTCTCTGAAGCTTTCACGATTTTCCGGCGTGATTTGCATAATTCTTGATTCATCATGTAGATGCAGGTCAGTGGTTATAACGCAGGATAATTATCAATAATTTAGGGTTCATAAGAAAATGGTGTGTATGAAATAATAATGGCATGGTTTAAATACACACCCCATTTTATTAAATACACACCCTTATTATTATATAATTCAAATTAAAATTTTAAAAAGTCTAAATTACCCTTAATTCATTAAATACACACCCCCTATATTAAATTATATGTTTTCTTAATGTAATAAAATTCTATTCACGATTCATGAACATTCTTGCCCCGCTCTTCCTCTTGACCTTCCAATCTGTTCAGCACTAGGGTTTGATTTACGGTGGTCTGCAACTAATCCCTTCAAGAAGAAGAGAGAGAGGGTTCTTCTCTTTAAACCTGCTCCAGTAACACTTTCATCTTTTTTCTTATGACTTGCTTCTTTGACACTATTGTTCCATTTTAATAGATGAAGAGTTGTCGAACATTCATCACATTTCCTTAATCCAAACTATACATTTGTAAAAAATAAAATGCCGACTACATTATTTTGGAAATTCAAATCAACTAAATTGAGACAATGAAAAAGGTCAAGGTGAAAACAAAACACATGAGAAGCACTGCCAAAAAAGTGGTAATCCTTTAGATCACATCAATTGTCTGATTTGCTCCCATTGATCAAATGTTGGGTTATGAATAAGGAGATATATGCCATGGAAGCTCTCAGGGATGAAGACACACACTCTAAGTGACTGATGAGTTAACTCAGTGAATAAATGAACACGTTCTAATCAATAAAAAAAGAAATCAAAGCACATGAAATCATGATAGATTGTGTTGAAATTAAACAATAGAAGGATTTTTAAAGCGGTTCAACTCATGAATGAGTCTACATCCACTACAGAGGGCTGATCTTTTATTGCTTTAGCTGTATAAAGAAATTACAAGTGAAAAAGCCAAGAATAATACAACTTATGTACACACTCAATATGATATAGAAATATAAAGGACTAATTTGCTGATGCCAATTTGAGCCTTCAGTTGGGTGGTTAAACGGCTATCATAAAAGACGAAACTACTCTCAGCTGATAGCTTATGTTAAAGCTCTTAATCCATATGTGTAACTCCTCCTAACTCAACCAAATGACACCTCTGCAGCTGCCACAATATCTCCTACCCATCAATGCTCCAGCTGGCATGATTTCATGATGGAATTTGAACTGCTCTCAACGTATGTTGCACTCGTTTCACTCAGACAAATACATAAGGTTTTCCACCACAGAATCATCTTCAACTTCCATAATCAACTCAATCGCAGATCTAATTTCATCATCATAGACGTCGTGGTAAGAAGTGCTCGACCCAGTGGAGGTCCACAAAGACCGAACCGAGACCGATTCTGGGTCAAGATGAGCCCGGTTAATTGACAGAATCTGGTAAATCTCTTTCTCCATTCTTTTCTCACAATTTGCATCAAATTCTGAGCTCGAATTCCCAGCAACCAGAAAATGCATGGCTAGCTGCAGATGATTACGATCAGTCTTGAAGAAATCCATGGCCTCTCTCTGATTCGGACCTGATATTCCACCCGTATTTAACCATAGGGCATCTATCCCGATGTTACTTATCTCCTCCTCTTCGTCGACCTTTCTCGCGGCGTTTTATGGAGGGTGGTAGGACATCGAAAGTGAGGAATCTAAGGGGTTATGGGGTGTATATGTCGTTTAGTTTGAAAGGGTAGTTTCGTAATTTTAGGGGGTGTGTATACAATAGAATTAAGAAATAAAATATTAAAAGGGGTGTGTATTCAATAAAAATCGGTGTGTATTTAACAACACAAAATATTAAAAGGGTGTGTATTCAATAAAAATGAGTGTGTATTTAACAACACTCAATAATAATTTAGGGTGTGTATTTAATTAATTAAGGGTAGTTTAGACTTTAAACTAATTTATATATTAATTATATAATTATGGGGTGTGTATTTAATAATAAGGGGTGTGTGTATTTAAAGAGACCCGTTTCATATTTGATCTGTGAATGAGTATTTTCATTTTAGAATTCATAGTAAAAAAGACAGTACATAAATCACTTGAAATGGAGATAAACGAGAGTATAATAATATCGAATCATTGGATAATAAGTGGAGTAAATCGATGCCGAAGAACTAATCTCCTACTGAAGTGCCATAGGGGGATCAATTCTTTGATGAATACATGATCAAGTATTTACTTCGCACACATATGTAGTTTAGATCTTAAATTCTTACATAAACATGATCAAAATTGGTTGTATTACGGACATAATGACACAAGCTACATTAGAGATGTGGTAAAACATCTGATGTAGTTGCCATCTCCGATGCACCACTTGAATCTGCAAATAATTGAATCCAGGTAAGTACTGTAGCGGTTGGAGTTTGTAAAATAGAGAAAATTATTCATTTGAGAAGAAAGGGGTGTGTATTATTTTAATTTCATTTTTTAATTTTGTAAGGTTAATTTTGTAAATTTAGGGGTGTGTATAAAAAAAATAAAAAATAACAAAATTTTAAGGGATTTGTATTTAATAAAAAAGAGTATATTTAATATAAAGGGGTATGCAAACAAGCGTTGGTGAGTTGTGACAACATGGCCACGGCGAATGATGGAATATGAACATGCATTTAATTAATTTTTAATTACAACAAATCAAAATGATTTTGCAAACGTGGGAAAGTTGACCTCCATTTCGGATCTCCATGATCTGAACGTGCTAATTTATTACTCCCTAAGTAGAATGTATCCCTAATAATAATAATTTGGGGTCACTTAAAATTGGCCTATGATCCTCCAATATTATGTTATTATTCCTCCATTATTATCATCTAATAACGATTCTAAGTAATTAGGTTATACTGGATATGACTAGGGTCATATAATAATTACCCTAGCTAATGTATAACTATAAATTGGTTATATTAATTTGCGTAGAGTCATAAAAAATTGTCACATTTCTACGGCTATAAGGAACACACAGGGTGAGATAATTTTTTATAGAATTTGTCAAATAAAATAATTGTTGGGCCTTTTCCCATTAAACCCATGCATTTTTATCTCAGTACATATAATCAACATTTCGCTGTCATTTAAAAAGGAAGTCAACTAAGGTTATCATATCAAAGAAAATAATAATGGAGTTTTTTTTTAAGTTGAGATATATGCATCAGCTTAGATATTTTACACGCTTAAAAGTATTCTTTTCTTAATGTAGATCATTATAATTAAAAAATAATTTTACAAAAATAAGGGATGGTAAAGTGGGTCTACAATAAGATCAACGGTGTATCATGGGAATACATGTGACCAACTCAATAAAAAAATTTAGTATCTCAGGACAAGCAATTCAATTTGACAATCCTATTTAGGGCTGGGAAAAAATATCGAAATTTCGATATACCGCCTTATCATATCAAAAAATATCGATTTTACCGAAATTTTAGGTATGCCGAAATTTTTGGTAAGGTATGATACCGTATTGAAAATTTTGGTACGATAAAGGTATATAAATTATCAATACCGTAAAATATTCAATTTTTAAGTAATATGATACGGTAAACCATACTACATGATATATGCAATTCTAGTTACTCGTATTATTTATATATTATAATTTTAAATTAAATTATATATACTATTTAATTAAAAGATTAAATCTAAAATCCTACTGTAAATTTCATTATTATAAATGGGTATGATTAGCTTTCATGATATCTTGTACTTCTTTTTTAATTATGTAGTTCTATCATATATGCAAATTTAAAAATGTTGATTTTAATATAAGTTCCATATGGTTCTTGGGTAGATCTATTGGGTACTATTTATTTAATGACAAACACTTGTGTAAATCGGGTTTACATACATTAATTATATAAACTATGTTACTCTTTAGTACATAAAAAATTATTTTTTTGCACATAAATTATTACTATTCTAAAAAATTAAAAAAATTACTCTTCAAGTTCTTGTAAATCCTGATTTATTGATTACTTTTTAGTACTATATGAAAAATTACTCTTTAAAGACATGAATTATTACTCTTCTATATAAGAATTATTACTCTTCAAAAGAGTAATTTTTTATATATACTAAAAAGTAATTTTAAAAATATGGTTTACATGTCATGAAACTCACTCTTATTTAATTTGGTCGTTTGTGAATTATCGTATATTTTTCTTATTATAAATTTATTATCGATTAGAATTTGTTTTATAGCTATCTTTCATTTTTCTAGTACAGTTTTTAATTAGATTTATTGAATTTTAAGTGCATAACGACATAACAAACTATCTAATAGGACGGTATATACCAATATTTTAGGTATGATATGGTATACCGAAATATTGGTAAGCAGAAGGTATATTATTTTCCTATACCGAAATATCGGTATACCAAACTATGGTATACCGAAAGTTTAGGTAAGATAACGGTATGAATTTTTATATACCGAAAATTTCAGTACGTTATTTGGTATGACCAAAAATATTCGGTATACCATACCGCCCACCCTTAATCCTATTACTCCCTTCTTGACATATTTGTTGTTTCCTTATTAATTAGTCCCACATTATTTTCCATTCTTTGAAGATATCATTTTAATTTAAAATATTAAAATATATATTAACTAAAAAAATTTCATCAATTCCACATAATATAATTTAAACTGTATTTATTACATAAAAATATCAAATTATCCAAAAAATTAATAAAATTAATTAATTTTTTTAATATTTATAATACAATAAAGGTGAACATTGTTCAGGAGGGGAGGTGTGTATTTCACCATTCTCTTCTCCTCATAGTTGTTCACTTTTTTTTTCTTTTTTCGCTAAGTAAATTAAAAAAGTTGTTTAATCTTCCAAGTATACCCATGGGCTTATCTGGAAATTCTTAAATTTATTTCATTGATTTATGCTCCATTATTTTTTGTTCAAAAAATAGAAAATGGAATTACTAGTTATTATTACTAGAAAATTAAACCAATCGTCATGTGTGAGTCCAAAAATTGTTGGAATATCTTCCCAATATCCACCACCTTTTAATATTAAAATAATTTTCTCTCTCTTCCACTTCCCCCCTCTCTCTCTCTCCCTCTCCGTGCTCTCACTCTGCATATATCCCTGTTATCGACTTACATCTTGTGTTGGACCTCAAAGCTTATCCAATCTCCATCTTCGATCGGCTAATCTTGATAATTCCACCACCTATTTATCAATTTCCGGAGTTAGTTGAGCCAAGCAGAAGAAGAACCGTTGTTTGTAATCAATTACTCTGTTCAACTGAGAATGGCAGCTCGCAGAATCTCATCGCTTGTTTCTCGCTCCCTTCCTCAGCTTTCTGGTGGACCTTTTTGTTTTTCATTATTTTCAGAAAGATTACTGTAATTGATTGCTTTATCTGCTGATAACTATAGATCAGTATTGAGTTTACTTTGTTTTGGACTTTTTATATGGGTTAGTGCGGTATATAGTTGAGAACGAAGGAAGTGAAGCATCTGGTTTTTTTTTATGAACATGGATTTTTGGAGAATGAATCATGCATGATAAATTTGATAATTATATGTTGTTTAACAGTGAATCGTCTACTTTAGAATTCTTCCAGTTGAGTTAATTGGATTGAGGGGATCCCGCTACTGGTTTGAGTCAATAGGGTTGAAATTTTCAATTATTTACACAGTATGATGAACTATGGAAATATCTGGTTCTATTTTCTCCATTCCATGGCCCACGACTTTTCCTTGACACGGTTGATCTTTTGGGTAGGACAATTTCTCGAACTTAACTTTCAAGAAAGATAAGGGTACGAGTGGCGTTTGTATTTTCAGCATCACGTTAATCGGTCATAATGAATTGTGTATATGGACCACATCATCTGTCTAATTGCGAATTATTGACCTGCTAGTTTGCTTAAAGCCTTTAACCATTTCTGGCTTTAGAGTTTGTCTGGCAGTAAACTTTTTAACTTGTTGATTTTATCGGTTACTATTAGAATTTTTTTGTAAGGTTCAATTCACGAAGGTGCAACCAATTTGTTCAGGAAAACGAACTTATGTGGGCACAAGTATAAACCGATACAGCACAGCAGCAGCAGCTCTTGAGGATCCAATTAAGCCACCTGTTTCTGTACAATATGATAAGCTTCTAATCAATGGACAATTTGTTGATGCGGCTTCAGGTGAGTTTTATTACTGTTTTGAAAAGCTGCTCTTCTTTTACCCGAGTTAACTTGTTGAACATTTTGAATCAGGGAAAACTTTCCCAACTTTGGACCCTAGGACTGGGGATGTAATTGCACATGTTGCTGAAGGCGATGCGGAAGACATCAATCGAGCAGTTGCTGCTGCCCGTAAGGCTTTTGATGAGGGACCGTGGCCTAAAATGCCTGCTTATGTAACCATTTTTCTTATCTCTACCTTCACTTTTATCATCAGTTGGTACAATTTCATATACAAGTGCTTAATCAATCTGTGTGTATAATGCAGGAGAGACAGAAGATATTGTTGCGCTTTGCTGATTTGGTTGAAAAGCATAATGATGAAATCGCAGCACTTGAGACCTGGGACAACGGGAAGCTATATGAACAGGCTGCCAAGATAGAAGTACCTATGTTTGTTAGGTTGTTTCGTTATTATGCAGGTGAGTCTATGGAGAATGACAGTATTTCAAAGAATGGAACATGGTTCTTCTATTCTGGTTTTCTGCTTTTTACATCATTATAAATTTCCATTCATTTCTTGCACAGGCTGGGCAGATAAGATTCATGGTCTCACGGTTCAAGCTGATGGGCCTCTTCATGTTCAAACTTTGCACGAACCGATTGGTGTGGCTGGCCAGATTATTCCATGGAACTTTCCTCTCCTGATGTTTGCATGGAAAGTTGGGCCTGCACTGGCAACTGGGAACTCAATTGTCCTCAAAACAGCAGAGCAGACTCCATTGTCTGCATTACTTGTAGCCAAGCTATTACATGAGGTATGCTGGACAAACCAAGCTTTACATTCTTAGTTATATGTATTACTTTTGTTTGATATGGGGGTTGGAGTGTACTGGAATACTTAACTTCACCTTTTCATCTAATTTTAGTTACACCATCATAATCCAGTAAATAAATTATTCTCCAGTTTCTTATTTTCTTTTTAAGTAATATGATTTTAAAGGTTACATAATATTACGTTTTCAAGGCATAGTTAGATGATATTAGTATTTCATTTGGACAGGCTGGCCTTCCAGATGGTGTTCTGAATATTGTTTCTGGCTATGGTCCGACGGCTGGTGCTGCTCTTTGCAGCCATATGGATGTGGACAAGGTAATACCAATTTAAAGTTCTTGTCCTCATGAATTTAATCATGATAGAGGGGTAATGTGCAGCTGTTCTCAAATCTCAATCAATTAGAACTTATTAATTTGAAAATTTCTCCTGAAAAACTTTTTATAGTGCCAACAGCTAAATTTTAACTTCTATCCAAAAGCCAAACAAGCAAGTCGAAAAAACTATTTATGTATGATACTTCGTAAAAGTGTCCGCACATCTAAATTTTTTGCTATTGCCAGCTTGCTTTCACTGGTTCAACAGAAACGGGCAAAATTGTTCTCGAGTTAGCTGCTAAAAGCAATCTGAAGCCAGTTACTCTGGAACTTGGAGGGAAATCACCTTTTATTGTTTGTGAGGATGCTGATGTAGATCAGGCTGTGGAGCTAGCACACTTCGCTCTATTTTTCAACCAGGTATATATTCTTGTCTGCCTCCTCTTATCTGGGCTTATACATTTATTAAATCACGGAATCTCTGCAGGGACAATGCTGCTGTGCAGGATCCAGGACATATGTGCATGAGAAGGTTTATGATGAATTTTTGGAGAAAGCAAAAGCAAGAGCTTTGAAGCGAATTGTTGGGGACCCATTCAAGTCAGGCGTAGAGCAAGGCCCTCAGGTAAAAATTCCACTGCTTGCAATATGTTGAATTCTCTTGCTTTTATATCTGTAACTGGATTCTGACTTCAATGTACTCCAGATCGATGCAGAACAATTTGAAAAGATCCTCAGGTACATCAGATCTGGTAAGGAAGCTGGAGCCACCCTTGAAACTGGAGGGGATAGGTTTGGTTCTAAGGGCTATTTTGTCCAACCTACTGTTTTCTCTAATGTCAAGGTAATTACCTAGTTAGAGAGTAGTTTGTTGTGTAGAGTTGCAGTGATAGTTTATTGATAATAATTACTAATAAGGTTCTTTAATTGCATTGCTTTAATTGAAATTTTCCTAGGACGACATGCTGATCGCACAGGATGAGATCTTTGGTCCTGTTCAATCGGTTTTGAAATTTAAGTACGTTGCAGAACTCAAATGCATATGATCCTGAAGTGATTGTTTGATCTAATCGATTAACATTCCTATTCCAGGGATCTCAATGATGTGATTCGTAGGGCCAACAATTCCAGGTATGGTCTTGCAGCAGGGGTATTCACTCATAACCTTAATACTGCTAATACATTGATGAGAGCACTGAGAGTTGGGACGGTGTGGATTAATTCCTTTGATACCTTTGACGCTTCGATTCCTTTTGGTGGATATAAAATGAGCGGAATTGGAAGGGAAAAGGGTGAATACAGTCTGAAGAATTACTTGCAAGTGAAAGCGGTTGTTACCCCTCTAAAAAATCCAGCATGGTTGTGAGCTTTCTGAAGAATGCAATAATTGGGTCACAGTTTGTTGAACTTGATATGATGATGAAATATTTCAACTGTTTCTTAGTTTTTTGCTTGCTTTTATTTTTTTTTATACTCTAATTCCCCTCCCCCTGAATAAACATGTTGTGACCTATTATCATTTGTAATTATATGTATCTTATGGTCCAGATCTCCCACCACCCCCAACATAACAGGAACTTGAAGAAACTACATCACAAAATGCTCATCTGTCTCCAATTATTTATTTTTACTCTTAAGCACATTGTTATAAAAAGGATTATTAATGAGTTCACAAATATATTTGACTTTTCAAACATACACTTTTATTGTTGTTGTCTTTTTTTTTTTTTTTTGGGATTAAAAAGTTTAGAAGCAAGACCTGTTTCTTTTCTTTTTTCTGAAGGATGCATCATCATGCATCTATATTTTTTATTTGGTAATACATCAGTATCTACATGGCTGCTTTAAAAAAAATAATAATAATAATAATTAAAAAAAATCACCTAGTTCTGCTTCTGGAAATCTTGGTTTGACTACCAATAATTTCTTTCATTATTGATCTCCCTCTATGTTCTATAAATTGCTGCAAGGGATGAAGTTCTACTGTTTGACATTGCATTCTGGTGCTAGAACTTTGTATCTGGATCTATCCTGGCAATAGGAATAGAACATGTGCTTCCTCCTAGCCCACTCTAACCCTGTAGTCTGTTGATCTGATAACTTTGCAAACTGTTGGCCATCAACAGGGTCTAAGCTCGAAAGTCTGTTTCTTGAGCACGAAGAATCTGTATCTTTCGTGTTTGAAACGCATCCCTCCATCTCAACTCCTCCCATTGATGCAACAAACGGAGCAAATTTGTAATTGACAGGATATTTTCCTCCACGGGTTGCCCATTGTGATCCATCCCAGATTGTTGTGTACACAGACATTGCCTTTGATGGATAAACTGAGGATATGGCTGAGTTATGAATGACTTCTCTTACAGGTACATTATCTATCAGAAACCTGCAGGTTTTCTCTCAAAATTTTAGAATGCAAAGAGTTCAAAGGAAGAACACGATGAGTTCAAGAAACCGATTGAAGAGCTCACACTATGTGATGATTGTTCCAGAGGATGCTGTAGTCATGAAAACTTTCTGTGGGATCAAACCAGAGGTAAAACTTCTCTTCCCTTCCAGTTCTAACACTTCCATTTCCGTACATGTTAGTTTGTAGAACACATTGTCTTGTCTTCTCGTGTCCTAGCAGTTCGATATCTATCTCGTCGTGGTTGTGAGGGAAAACATCAGCATTAGATGACTGAAAAACAGGGGAAAACAGAGTGGATATGTTAGAACCTTGAGTTTTTTTCTCAATCTATCTGTTTATTAATTGAACACAGTATTAACTAATAAATATGCATGTCATCAGAGAGTTTTTGTCTCTTATATGAGTTATATTTTTAGGAAACTTGTTTATTATGGACATAACATGGGATGAAAAAGGCTTACGTAATATGCAACCACTACTCCTGAAGTAAAACCGGCAGGTAGTTTTATAGCAGCGTTGAAGAATCCATGGTTATATATGTTCTTTGAGACCAATCCAGAACCTTAAAAAAAAAAAAAAAAAGACATGACCAAGATAAATCAATACTAGCAACATAAATCAAGTAGTTATCTTGAACATGCTGTTACCTGAAGACTTGTCCAAACTCAGATCAACACTGGTCCCATTGTTGGTCACATGCACTTTCGACCCTCCAAAGAACACACTATAGGTCTGGCTAACTGGTAATCAAGTAAACCGACCAGTTAATGGCTCGACTTGTGGAGGCCTATAGACCGGCCCATGCGTGTAAACTTGGATTATGTTGCGGAATATAGGGAGACGTGAGAAATAGAATGTTGTTAAAACTTGTCATGATTTCAGGGGATATGAATGAATGAAATGGTGTGTCTTTATTTATAAGGGGAAAGATTGAAGAAGGTTAATAGATTTGTGCTTAGTTGTTGCAAGCTGGCTGTATCTTTCAAGAATCTCATACAATTTCTGATGTTAAATATGTACATGAGTTAGGCAGTTAGTTAGTGGTTTATGTGCAGTGGGATATGGCATTGTCATGAGGTAAATATTGCATGGGTTACAGCTCTGCCAAGTACGGACAAGTGCTGATCTTGGTAGGGGCTGAACCGTTGAATCTTATGCAGCAAAGTCGTGTTTTTATTTCTCGCCATTATACAGGTAGTACAGGGTGAGAGAAAGAGTCTTCTCCTCCTAATGCTGATTTACATTTGGTAAGGGTATAAGCTCCATGTAGGTATGTTATCTCCCTTCATCCTATAACAATACTAGGTTGTGATAAAAAGAAAACAAAACATGTGTAAAATTGTCTCACGGAATGGATATGTGAGAAGAGTCTTGCTTTTTATGCATATTAGAGTATTATTTTTTCTTGCTTATTAGGGTATGATAACATTTCTTTAATTGATTTATTATTTGCCTAACAAAACTCATTTTATAAGATGATTTTATTCTTAGACCTGTTCAAGAAAATGGGGTTCATGTAATATTAATTAGGTGTCGTTAAATTTAGATTCATTTTCACACAATTAAACCCCCTCCCCCACCCCCCATGCACCAAACTAGCCCTTAATTAAGAACTCTAGATTGACCCCAAATTTCTATAAATGGTACTTTTTCTATCATAAACACTATAATTTATTTTTTACACGTGGATTAAAGAATATATAATTAGTATTGAAGTATTATTTTATGTGTAGGATAGATGTATTAATGGTAAGTAGCCCTTTTACTAAAAATGAAAAATAAATACCTTAATACTGTACACTAAAAAAAAATAAAATGAGAACATTCAGAGTTGACAAAGGGAGAAGTAATTAAATTGAAATTCACATAAAGTTAATTGTTAATAAATGATGAAAAAGAGTGGGGGACGTACTCAGTGGCGGACTTACATAGGGCCCAGCCCCTGAGATTTTATAAATAATTAGTATATATATGGTTCATATACAAATATGCCTCCATAGCATAATAGCAAACACTTCACTCTCCTCTTGTACGCGCATACACTTCTTCTGTTTATTCTTTTTTCTAATTCCAAAATTATTACAGTGTTTGACCTTAAATTTTATCCCCTATAATTTTATTATATTCTTATTCTTTTACTAAATTATATTTTCTCTTCAATTATTAAATTCTTTTTAAATTTATTCATTTAAATTCTTATAAGAAATTAAAATATTTTCTCTTTAATTAACCTAATAAATTTTATAGATTTTTCTTATTCAAATTATGAGCACTCGTGTATCTTAGTTACACTATAAGATACTATATATTTTCCTACAAATTTTACAATATTATTAGCCTATAATACATTAAATCGTATTTTCTAATTTACGTAAAAAAACAAAAACAAATATGTACGTATTTGTGGTACGAAAAAACACTAATAAATCGGGTCCCCCTGACTCAAATTTTTGCGTCTGCCACTAGACGTACTTATGGACAGCCGTAATGAGAATCTTTCTATGATGCAGCTTTCTTAGATGTGGAAGTAGCCCACCACTTGCGCTAACTTGATAAGTCGGATTCAAAGAGCCAATTTGGCTACTAATTTTATTTTAATTATAGCTTTAGATTACTTTTTATCTTACATTAATATTTTAATTTTGCATCATACTTTATAACTTTTAGTTATATATTTATCCTTAGGAGTGATGCAATTAGGTCAATTTGATCAAATCCAAATTCAAGGAAAATGTTTCACAGGATGCAGGTCAAATATCGCGACAAGATATTTACTCAATATAGAATATTTAACATTTTACTTTTAAACTTGATGAATATGTTTGAATTATTGAAAAGTACTCAAAAAAAAAAAACTTCACAATTTTTTTCTTTTATGTAGATTAAGATTAAGAAAGATGTTGCTTTAAGGGCATTTTAATATATATTTTTTAATATATAAATATATAAAATATGTTAGTTATATTTGGTAGATGTGTATTTTGATAAATAAAAGTGTAAAGGGAAAGATTAGTTCTTTTTTACTTTTTTACTAATTTAGAAATGTGAAATTGTTTATTAGACGAACGGAAATAGAAAATGTTAGAAAATCTTTTTAGTAGGTAATTATATTAGTGATGTGTTTGAGTTTTATACGTCCAAGACTCTAAAAAAGAAAATTAGATTCTTTGGGATGGACGAAAAATGAGATTAATGGATGGAGTATATACTTATCATATTGTACATATAATTAATTTGAAAATAAAGTAATTAATTAACATGAACACTAATAATTTTATCTTTAATTATTTTTTTTGTTGAAATTCTATACAGATTAAAACTGGAATGGATGATTGTTACTTTAAATTGGTGTCTAATCAATCAAAAATGAACACTAAAAAATTGACCCATGGAATGATGTAGTAGGCTATTTACATGGTGATACAATTGAAGGATACAAGTTGGGTTTGTTTGTCCAAAAAACAACTGTAATTTGGTAAGACTACTGCGTATTGGAGCAGGGTAGGACCATCTTGACCTATTGGTACTCTCAATATTTATGAATAATAAATCCCTCATATTTCTTTTTTCACTCTTATTGAAATTCATTTATAATATCAAGTCAACTAAATTATTATATTCTTATGTTTGGTTTACTGAATTATGATTTTTGAGTAATATGGTATTTCTCTTAAGTTCTTATTCAATCAATCTTACATCCACAAGTGCAAAGCCATGTTAGTTATTTAATTTAAACATAGTTTAAAGTTTAATAAGCTAATTGATGCAGCGAGAGCGTATAAAAGAATGATAATACATAGAATAAACTCTATAATCCGTTGATTCTTAAAAAATATCGGAAGATATGTTTCTCAAATATATTGATTCTTATAGAATACCGTAAAAGAGGTATGAGACAACTCTCATTTTCATTAAACAAATTAAACTCTCCTTACTACAATAGGATGACCACCTATAAATAGGTGATAATATCTAATACAATAATGATAAATATAAATAAAATTAAAAGAAACAAATCAAAATCAAATCATATTAATATTTACTCCCTCCATTCCATAGAAGTTGGTATAATTTTTTTGGGCATGAAGATTAAGGAGTTTAATTTAATGTAAATTGAAGTAAAGTGAAGTGAAAGAAATAATATTTAATGTGTAGTGGGTAGTTGTATTAGAGATGATATATGGGGCCCATGAGAATAGATTAATTGTTTTTGTGTGAGTCTCATGTATTAAAAAGGAAATGTGTCAACTTTAGTGGAACAAACCAAAAAGGAAAGTGTGTCAACTTTTATGGGACGGAGGGAGTAATTAGTTTATACTATAATTATCCAAAATCTTCTATAATCTCCATCACTAAGTAATGTTTAATTTAATTTATTTACTTTTCTTAGGGTGTAAGCATTCTTGAATTATTTAGGTTCAGAGCCAGAGAGACGAATTGTAAAGAGTTCTCTTTTCATATTTTATTTGAATTTTCTAGTAATACACATGTTTTATGCAAAGTATGAGAGAGAAAAAATTGCACAAATTAATAATTTTATAAATTCGATTTGCATAATTTAGTATATGAATAAGGGTCTTTTCTCACCCTAAATTTTGTGATCTCCCCTTCCAATTCTATTATATCTTTGTTAGGACTTTAATTTAAAGGGAACCACAAGATTTATACTTAAACCTAATTCATATGAGATTAACTCAATTATTTACATATATTAAAAATAAAAATAAAAAAAGGAAAAAAAGATGCAATAGCAAGCTGCGACGAAGTGTGAGAATTTGTTTATTTATTTCAAAAGTAAAGTAAAAGAAAGAGAAAATGTTAAAAGATTTAGACAAATTATTGGGAATTAATAGCAGCTATGGCAAGTGGCCACCCAACAAGTAACTTCTTTTCTTTTTTTTTTTTTAATTTTAGTCATCAGAAATATTGTGTTGGAATTCAATCAAGCTGAATAACATACGACCAATGTCATAAAAGATTTTTTCCACAAATAAATCCATTTTATTTATATATTTTTTGAAAGCACATTTGATTTATATATTAATATTAGCTAAAAGGATTAAAAATATAACAAAATTAGTATGGTTAGAATGATGAGAGTTGAGTGTTTGATGAAATGAGAATGGCTCTCTTCAACACTGCCACAACCCTTTCCATGGATGGCCTTCGTTGCTTAACCTCAGTGCATGATAATGCCACCTTTAATACCACTTTAAATGCCTCTTCTGAATATTCTCCATTAAGTTTTGGATCTACAAACTCTGCTATATCCCCTCCCTTTCTCAGATTCCTAGCCTGCGCGCAATAATCGAGCTGAGTCGAGTCGAGCTAAGTTTCCAAAAAATGCAAAAAAGATCATACCATTTTACTCAATGGCATTGGTTTAGTGACTTCAAGATTGATCACTCTCTGCCCTGACAAGATCTGTAGCAGCACTACTCCAAAGCTGTAAACGTCGCTCGACGGATGAACGTGTCGGTTCATCTGGTACTCGGGGTCCACGTAGCCGAATGTCCCCCGTACCTCGGAGCTCACATGGGACACCCCCATGCTGATAACCTTAGACAATCCGAAATCAGACAATTTGGCCTCGAAGTTGCTCCCTAGAAGGATATTTGTTGGCTGGAAAATGAATGATCATTGATCACATTTATGATCATCTTCTTTAAGATATAAAATGGAGCATCAATCAAACGATGAACGAGAACATGATCTACCTTAATATCACGATGAACAATGCAGCCTTGTGGATATGTGTGAAGAAACCAGAGGCCTTTAGCACAATCCAAAGCAATTTCCAGCCTTTGAATCCATGTTAGAAACTTATGCTTGCCTGTTCATTCAAAAAAGAGTTATGTAGCGTAACGATTGACGAATCTAGTAGATCAGTAGCACGTCTACGTACCGAATAGCCACTCGGATAGGTTTCCATTGTCGCAGAGTTCGTAAACAAGGAAGCTCTCTTCTTTTCCATCACAATGGCCTAATAGTCCAACCAAGTTGGGGTGTTTGACATGCGAAAGGCTCGTGACTTCCCTCACGAACGTTTCCATGTGGCCGTCGTTTATAATGTGCTTTACCGCGACTCTCTGTCCGTCTGATAGAACACCCTTGTATACCTTCCCTGATGAAGATCAGATCATTACATCATTGATTTCCAAGACTCATCAGTATTGTATGTATAATTTGTACTAGCTAGCAAGCTTTTCTTACCTGCTACACCCTGACCGATCAAGTTTGCCGCGCTGAGGTTGTCTGTGGCTAAGTGAACTTGTCTCAGGGAAATCTTAGCCCGGCTCGACTCTTGAGAAGATAAGTTTTCGCGCGCTGTCAAGGCGAAGAAAACGAAAAGTATGAAATGTGATAATGTTCTTTCATCAGGACAAATGTACAAGGTTTCTTACCATCAATTACTTGTGGAGGTTTACTTTTGATTCTTTTCTTAAACAACAAACGCCATAAGATAGCTAATGTTATTGAAATCCCACAAACTCCACCAGCTAGGACTTCAACACCTGAAATCATCCAAATACATATGTTGTCAATCTTGTTATTCTTAATGATCAAGAACTTAGATACCTCTATAGAATGTAGCCTTCTTTGATTCTCTTTCATGATCACCTGCAAAAATATTTCTCCAACCTTAGATACAAGACAAGATATTGTTACAATGACTTCAAAGGCTAATGGATTGATTACCAAAGGGAAATTCATTTCCAAGGCATTTATAGATTGAGTTGATCCATATCATGTCATTGATCCTTTGGCTCGTCAAAGAAACGAACACCGAAAACCTACAGACCTTGACTTCTTCGACGGTCAAGGCATTAGTACTAGAGTTGGATGATCCAAACATCTGCTCCCACTTCAGTAAACAAGAACTGCAGTACTCTTGATGATCATCTGCCTGATCACCATTATCTGTGCCTAAATTCTTGCAACCTTCGTCTAAACTACGCAACGCGTTTCGTTGCTTCGTAGAAACATCTGTAACGGTATAGTCAGAGCAGCCTCCAGCCCCACTAGTTAGCCTCTGAATACCACAGCTGAATACATCTTTCTGAGTAGTAGTAGTACTATTTATTACACTCAAACAACCTTTCTGCTCTTTAATGTTCAAAAATATATCACCACTTTTGTTGGCATTCTTAGCCAATGCAAATAGATATCTGTCAAATGGTTGTCCACAGCCACTGCTGTTCAGAAACCCACCCCACTCCCCTCCCACCCCATCATCCCAAGATGAGGGGGCTTTCATATCCAGTACACATTGATCATCCTCTGCTTGCAGAAAACAGAATTCTAAGCAGACCAACAAGACTAAAACGAATCGAACCCGAGGATCCATTCGAAGACAAGGGAAGGAAGAAAGGTGAATGAACAATATGTAATGTGAGGATTGATGTCACAAAGATCAGAAGATCATGAGTTAGGTAGGTTCAAGAATGATGAAGAAAGGGTGTCTTTTTTTGGACATATGGAGGAAATCAGACATTATTTTCTTTAAAACCATATTTAGTTTAAAGAAAAAGAATTGAACAAGTCCAATACAAGATATGGAATAAGGTATTGGAAATGCATCATAGTTGGGATTCTGTCATATTTTATTCAACAAAAGACAAGAGGTGAACAAGGCAAAGTGCAGAAAATGATGAGCGAGATTGACATAGATGTCTTTTTTCCATTTATCTCATGTTAGTGTAATAAAAAGGACAAAAATAAAGAAAACAAGATCTAACCATACTAATCCAGCATTTTCCTACTTTGTCTAACTCTAAATATCCGGCACATTGGATCATCAACACATATTTATGAGATCTAAATTCTAATGGGGTAGAAATTTGTGAATTTGTCGTTTCGCATCAAAGTTGTACGAATATTTTTAAAAATATATAATCACAACTACATTAAAATTCATATATGATTTGATATGTTATAAAGATTTTTTTTTCAAATAATTCATTAACATTAAAATACAATTTTAATGTTTGGCAAAATTTTGAGTCCAACTAGAGTGCAATGGGCACCCGGACAATCTTAAAAATTGATTAATTTTTAATTCAATTTCTAAGTAATTAATTTATTTTTTTAAAAAAACTACCCTCTATCCATTTTAACCTATAAACTTAGGGGTGAACCCCAAAATCACCCCAAATTTATATGATTATCATAAAATTATTTTAAATAATTTTATAATTTCAAACTCTAAATCGATAGTTTTACGTATTTCATGCTTCTAATTAATAGAAAAATCATTTAAATTTTGAATGAATAGTTTACCTATATTTCATTTTTGATTGAAAATATTCTTCATTTGAATTAGGGTTTATGAATTTAAAAAATTAAAAATAAAATTTAGCCCTGATATCAACTAATTGGGCTATTGTCATCTGATGAGAACGTTTAAGAACTCTTACTGAGATGGGCCTTATGGTCAGCCCACAAGTTTAAAATCTTACAATTTGGGCCTAATGGCTGGGGACTGATGGAAGACGATGGCTAGTACTGATACAATATTGATGAATACTTGCTCAATTTGGGATGGGTTTGGAAAATGAAATAAAAAATCTCATTAAGTGAATAATTGAATTTTTCTTGTGAGACTTAAACACATGATCATGTTATTACAAAAATACTTTCTTCACTACTAGCCCATAAGTGATTAATTTTCAATATATAAAAGAAATATAAAATTATAAGGCATAAAATATGAAAATAATTTTTGCAAAAACATTTTTGGCGATCAGTATAATGGGTTCGAATATAAAAAATAGGAGTAATATTTTAAATACGTATCGGATTCGGATGGGTACAATTACAAATAATGATAACATAATCGCAGGATTTAATTAAGAAAAATATCCTACCTGTTATCACAAGTCAATGTGTGTTTTATCACAGAGTGGCGGAGTAATAAAATATCTACTACAATAACGTCTAGATCTAGAAAAGCTGATATGATTTGATTAAACGTGCTATTAAATTAAACTCAAATAATGCATGTTAATTTGATTAATTTAATCACTAATTCCTCTCCAGTTATTTCTATCCAATTTTATCCAATTAGAACCAAAATACAAAAATATACTCCATGTGCATATACTTGTTCTGTACAAAAGTTCAGATAGCAAATTAATTGTTGATATAAAACACCAGCAATTAGTCGTCCACACAAAGTATATTCAGGAATCAGGTAGCAAGATAAAGACGCCACCTTAAAAACCCCTCATCTTTTAACTAATTTCTTTTTTGCCCACAAATTTCGAAAATAGCTGCAAATTACACTAAACTTACATAACAAACACCAACCAACGACCTCCGATGGGTATAACAATTGCCGCCGCCGCCACCACCGACGCCGCCGGCGGGGACATTGAATCCACCACTCTATTGATCCCCAAATTAACCAATCAAGAGAAAATCCCGGAAGACTCGTTCCACTTTGCCTACATAATATATTTCACATTAGGCACGGGGTACCTACTCCCATGGAATGCGTTCATCACCGCCGTCGATTACTTTACCTACCTCTACCCGGACGCATCCATCGACCGTGTCTTCGGCGTAGCTTACATGCTCGTGGGGGTCACATCGTTGTTGTTCATCATTGCATTTGCTAAGAAATCGAATCCTGTTACGAGGATTAATGTGGGATATGTGCTGTTCTTGGTGTCTCTGGTGGCGGTGCCGTTGATCGATGTTTGGTATGTGAAGGGGAGAGTGGGGGTTTATGGTGCCTATTATTTGACGGTGGCGGTGGTGGGATTGTGTGGGCTTGCGGATGGGTTGGTGCAGGGAGGTGTGGTGGGGAACGCCGGGGAGTTGCCGGAGAGGTATATGCAAGCTGTGGTTGCTGGAACTGCTGCTTCTGGTGAAGATTTTTTAATTCTTTTGCTTTTACATATACATTTTATTTTGATGATGTTTGAAGAACTGCTTTTTGTTTTAGTCAACAATGTGAATAATTGAATAAGGTGCTAATGTGAACCCCAACTTGGTGAATTATTGCTTCTCTTTTGGAGATTTGAAAAATTAAGTAATGTGCCTTCATTAATCTTAGGTTGACCTCTTAATGGATTGATTGAAGTCAATGTCAAGATCAAGCAAAACCTTTATTTTGTGTTAGTACTAAATTCATTTGGCCATTACTTAATTTTTTCTAAAGTTTTCAAGATTAGCAATTTTGGTTGGGTGGAGTCACTGTTGTACATTATTGGCAAAGTTCCTTTATTTTGGCAGATGTTGTTTGGTTGGGGATCATTTACCTTTTTTTTTCCTTTTTGCTAATACTATATTGCAAAAACTACACACATATTGTTCTCCATATCCGAGATCAGTAATTGTTAACCTATGCCTTCATTGTTTGCCACCACTAATTGCTGATAAATTGCTTTAACCAGGATGCTAACCTGTGATTTAATTCCGTGTGCATTTCATATTCAAGCATGTCTGATCTTGATAGCGGGTAAAATTACTATGATGAAAAGTTCTGAAAAATAAAAAAGATTAGAACTTTCTTTCAAGAAAATATTTCTTGAAGACGTAAGTAGATTCTGCGAGGAATTGCTAGTTGGAAAAATCTCGGATTGTTCGTTGGACCAAGTTCAAACTAGCACATTCTTACCTCAAAACCTTTATGATTATGTTTCTGAAAATAAACTGCTGATTGACTCCTTTTACTTAGGTTCAAGTGTTTAACCCCCACCCACCCCAACATGTCTTCCTCATAAAAGATTTTAAAACAAATTTTGTGTACTGCAGGAGTTCTCGTGTCAGTCTTACGAGTATTTACAAAGGCTGTCTATCCTTCAGATGCTGATGGACTGAGACAGAGTGCAAATCTTTACTTTATTGTCAGCATTGTAGGGATGTTGCTAAACATTATTTTCTACAACATTGCACATCGACTTCCAGTTATTAAATACTACAATGATCTGAAAAGTCAGGCCGTGGTTGAAGAGACGGAACAGATAAGTAATCTTACAGGAAAGCTATGGAGGTCAACATTATGGGACATTGTTGGGGCCGTGAAATGGTATGGATCTGGACTCTCAATCATATATGTTGTGACATTGAGTATTTTTCCAGGATCTGTTACCGAAGATGTGCATTCTGATCTTCTGAAGGACTGGTATCCAATTATTCTTATTGCGGGTTTTAATATATTTGATCTGGTCGGTAAGTGTCTAACTTCACTATATCTCATGGAGAACACTGGAGTCGCGATAGGTGCCTCCTTTGGAAGGCTGTTGTTTCTGCCTCTTTTCTACGGTTGCTTGCGTGGTCCCAATGTTCTTAGAACCGAAATTCCAGTCACGATCCTGACCTGTCTTTTGGGTCTTACAAATGGATACCTTACCTCTGTATTAATGATTTTGGCTCCCAAAACCGTCCAGTTAAAACATGCAGAGACTGCAGGGATTGTGATGGTGTTGTACTTAGTCGTTGGTCTCGCTATTGGTTCTGTCACTTCCTGGTTGTGGGTCTTATAACACACTACTGGCAGATCAAATCTTTGGTTTTACAGCTTTTTTACATGTGTTCATATCATCCAGTTTGTGTAGCTGGAAAGTTGTGTTTTTATCTGTTTTAATCTGTAATTAATGGAGTCCATGGAAGCTGTAAAAATGTTGGATATATCCCATTGTTTAGACTTAAGATGATGGCATCTCTGAATGTGGGAAGTATCTTGTAACTTTATGGTGTTCATACATTCTTAAATATCATGCACATTCAAGTGTACTTATTTTTACTTAAGTTATCAGCTGATCCATTTTTTAAAGATTTTCTGCTCTTCTGTGTTCAAATTAGTACCTTATATCTGGCTTGATTTTGAAATGGTATTTTTGTAAGTGCTGAATGGTAAAAGTATGATTTTGTTTGAAGAGTCTGTTTTGGTTAGCTTCTGGTCTGTTAGTTGTTACTGAGTATTAGCAAACCACCTCTGCATAGATTAGACTAGAGTAAGTGATGTAAATTCCACCTCAAAACTATGGTTGAGAGGGGAGGATTACTCAGCACACATTAGCCTCAACGTTGATTGCGAATCCAGGCAATGTTGTTCTGTATTGCTCATGCTCCCTTAGACTCCGAAACCCAGTGGGCGAACGGCCTCCTTGGGTTTACCGTAGTCGTTGAGTCATCCTCACTTGACCCATGGGTTGGATCACATGCAGTGATCCTTCATCAGTTAGCTTGTTAATAGCTGGTACACTGATTTTCTGTAAATGTGCGGTATTTCCTAGTTTTTGGATGCTATCTTTGTATGCATTGTTTAGAAAATGTACAGTTAACTTGTCACTCCAATAGAATTTGTTGTTGAATTTGATATTTGAAATTGTGCTAGATATAATAAATACAAAAGTGATTGATGAAGTGCTAATATATTCCTTTATAAGATGAAATAGTGTTAGTAGGCAGCAAATAAATGAAGATCTGTGGAAATCTTTGTAGTATAGCATACTCTTTATTGTAATTTGGAGCAATTTTTTTCTCTAAAGGCATCTGATTAATGAAAAGCTTAAGCGACAGTGATACATTTTAAATGAAAAATGATAGTACGTATTTCATATATTTGATAAAAGCGATAACTATTAAAAAAAGTCTGTGTTGCCTTTCTCTTTAATCATAGCTGTGTTTTCTGAGCTTGTTCTTATGGAGTTATTTGGCCTTTTTTTACAAGTTTCTATGAAGGTTAATTTAAGTGCAACTGGTTAGTATAGTTAGACGTCGTAATTATAATATGAATATTTGTAAATAAGTAGGTGTATACTTTAAAATGTATGAATGGACCTTGATAAACTCGTTTATAATCTCAGAAACTTTAGCTCTAATTACATTTATAAAGGCGACATTATTATTGGATTAAAATTGGGACAAATTCTCTTGTAAGACATTATATATGTGAGACGGTTCGTGAGACGTGTTAAAATATGTCTATTATATACATAAAATATGCTTGATGTTGTTAAAGTATATTTTCTAAAATATGATAAATGATAAATTAAAGTATGATTTTAGAGTGTTATAATATAATTCATTATTAACATATTTTAACTATAAATAAGCATACTTTACATATATAATAAGCATACTTTAGTAATTGATCAACTCGTCTCACAACCGTCTCACAAAAAATTCGTCTCACAACCGTTTCACAAAAAATTTCATCTCACAATAGAGTTTCTCTAAAACTGGAACTGAATATTTCATGTCACAGAAGACTTGTGAATTGATGGTACAAAAAAAACATGCTTGGTCATGATTGTTTATCCTTAAAACTGGCACAGCGTGAACACACGTTTTTTTTTTTTTTTTGCATTCCATTTTTCGTGTTTTAATTTTACTGAGTCATGCGTTTTTTTCACGTTTGAATTATATTTTAGTTAATTTGAAGAGATTATTCAACGATAAGAATAAAAGCGAATTTTTCTTTCTTGGAAAAAATAAGAGGGGTATATATCCCTATAAGCAAAATATATTCCCTCCCAAAATGTTATCAAAAAAATTAAAAAATTTCTCCGTTTTGAGAACGTATATATTTTTCGTTTTAATAAAACGGGTTCCACAATAAAAACAAATATAAAAGGTTATAAATATTACATAAATTGTCATTATTTTGTAATTAAAAATATAAAATAAAAATAAAAATAAACACACCTAAAAATTTACTCACTAAACATTAAATACTATGTTATTTACGTAAAAAAAATCAAACATATGGAGTACATATTTAGCTGATTAAGCGAATATAAATATTTGTTGTGGGATCAGTCACTGTTCTACATTATTTAGACAAAGCAAATTTTAATCAATTTTCCAAATAAATGTAAATTTTTAAAATAAATAAACAATTAAATAAGTTATAGTGATATTAAATAAAGTGTCTTGAAAGGCCTCCATGTATTTTTTTGACAAATTCTCATGTGAGACATTATATGTGTGAGACGTGTTAAAATATGCCTATTATATAAATAAAATATGTTTAATGGTTGTTAAAGTATATATTTTTAAAAATATTATAAATGACAAATTAAAGTATGATTTTAGGGTGTTATAATATGATTCATTATTGACATACTATTTTAACTATAAATAAGTATATTTTATCTATATAATAAACATACTTCAACATGTTTCACAACCGTCTCACAAAAAACCGTGACAAGAGAGTTTCTCATTTTTTTTAACTTGCACTTTTTCTTTTTCTTTTTTTAAGATGCAGAGAGTATACTGGATGAACTAATATAAAAATATGATAAAATTTATAATAAGGAGGTAAATTTATTCAAAATAATTTGGATGAGATGAGTACTACTTTCTATTTTCGAATAGTTATATACTACTTTTAATTTGTGCGCCTTATCCTTGTACATTTCTTTTTTATAAGTATATTAAACCCATATATAAAATTATTAAAATATCTCTTTATAATATTTAATAAAACTATTTTTTACATACTAAAATTATATTTTTTTTATCTCAATACATACTAAATTAATACTATATTATTTTCTTAATATGTGCAAAATGAAAAAGTAGCCATTAAGAGGAGGAGGGAGTATTTAAAAGAAATACACTATCCATTTCATCAAATTTATTATGTGATAGGGTCATAATGTAAAATTTGCTTTAGTTTATAGGATCGATTTTTTTTTTAAATCATAAATTTGAATTTATTTTTTATCAAAGTATTTAGTACATCAATTGCGCACAAAGAGTTATGAATTAAAGTGGTTTAATGGTTATTCGTTAAGTTTAATACTCCATTTACTAAGGTATAATTGTGATTTTAGTGATTTTATGGGAAAGAAAATAAAAACTTTGAAAATTATGGTAAATATTTGTGTGAAGATTTTTACATAGGATTTTTGTATGATGATTAAAAAGAAAATATTTTAATAAAAAAATTAATTAATAAATAAATTATTTTATAAATAATTCGTCATATAAAAAAATCTTTATTTAGAGTACATGTATTAAATAGTCATAATTAATTTTTTTTTTAAAATTGCATCTCGTGTGAGATGATGTAATGACTATATAAATGCTAACAATTTAAAATGAATATAAAATTCCATTAATAAGTGCAACCGTTTTGACGGTACAAATTTAGCAATAATCTCCAAAAATAAATTTTAAAGTAAAAGATTCTCTTAACTTTAAGGAGTACGTCCTTAATAATAAGCTAAAATATTACTACTGCATTTAAATTTAGTTAAGCATTTGTGTAAAATCATTTTTAGGAGTGATAATATTTTAATAAAAGCTGATAGTGTTAATGAAAATTGAAAAGTGTAAACTATTTTATAAATAATTTGAAGTATACATAAATAATAATAATATATTTAAAAAAAGTGTTACTTATTCAATGAAATTAATAATTAATAAAAAAATATTTTCACAGTGTCACGTAATTTAAAGTTTAAATTTAGAAAATAATTCTTGCTCGAATTTACGCAATCAACACCGCTTTTCATAACTAATTACATCAAATGTTTTTCAAAATTTTATAATAGTCACACTCTATTATATATATTTTTTTTAAAACAAACGATCGCACATTCATTAAGAATTACAAGAACAATAAATAAATATTAAGTAGGACATCCACAAAGTTATGAGACTTTACCGGACAATGGGGCCTTGCAAAGTTTCATGAAACCCAAACAATACAATGTGTTAGGGTATTGGCAGTACAACGAACACATTTAATAAAATAAAACATATTCAACTGGAGTAAGATTTTGCAATGTGATATAAAATCTCCAAACAACGACGCACCCACTTCTGATTTGGAAGTCGAATCATAAACATTCTTTGCATAATTTTCAAAAATAGCGTGTTGAAGTTCTAATTCCTTAATCCATGACATTGACTCATAGAGTTCCATGATTTCCCCTTCATCAATCTAAAAATTTTCTGGAATTACTAATGTTCTGTAGGCAACAAAGACCATTCATCATCCTGTATAACCATTCATATTTCAATATCAAGGTTTCAATGAAAAAAGTGGCATCAAGTATCAACATTAATTTTCACAAATAAGGATGATGGTTTATGATAAGAAGTACACGTTTTCTCCAAATTCATAGTGGTTGACTTTGATCTTACTACATTCCACTCATTGAGAGAATTAATGACCAAGTAAACCACTCTTGCAGCTGTATAACGATTTCCATCACAAACCACACTATTTCGTTCTCTCCAAATTTGCTAAAGAACCATGGCAAACACCAATATCTTCTCCTCTGTTAACTAATGTAATAAAAATAAAATAAGATTACGTAACGAGTCGACATGAGTGGTAACTCCTTCTATATGGTTTGAGATTTCTACCCCTCTCCAACAATCCTCATCAAAAAATGGCAAAACACAAATGAGTGCCAATAATTACATTTTATATATTAATTAAAGTGTCTCATTAAAAAAGTTATATTTTTCTTGTTAGTAAATAAGATCAAAATAAAACAATTAACATATCTTCATGAGACTCACACACAATATTAATATAATTATCACGATATGTTAAAATACTATATTTCTCAACTCACAGCACATTAAAATATTATATTCATTAATCTTCATGCTAAGAGTTAACAATCTCCGTGAAAAAATAAATATACTAACTGCGGTACTACTGAGATATCAATCCAAAATAATTTAAATCATTAAATTAGATTAACGACATATTAAAATATTATATTCATTAATCTCAATACAAGAGTTAACAATCTCCGTGAAAAAAAAAATACTAACTACGTACTCCTGAAATATCAATCCAAAATAATTTAAATCATTAAATTAGATTAACATTTAATTGTTACTATTAAATAAAATAATTAAAAATAAATTTAATGACCATGGCACCCTAATTCTACACTACAAATTGAGTTTAATAATGATTAATGAACCATGTGCGCTTGAAAATTACCCAAAAATTAGAACAAAATATATGCTATAAATAAACATAGGAGTACTTTATATTTGTGTATGTTTGTATATATTTATATACAAAATGCAGTATAATATGATGCTGAATTCTGAAGGTACATTCATTTATACCGCAGCTTCACGTTGAAGGCGATATCTGTACTTCAGCTCACTAAACGACACAGTTTGTGGTCACGCGAAAAGAGGCGCGTGTACGACAACTGCCACGCCAGCTGAGCTGCACGTTAGAGCGGACACCAGGCAAGCATGCCGAAGCGACGACCAATATTCACAATGACATTATTACCCTTCAAACCGTTTTCTTTTGGATTATTGGATTTAATGGTTCGGGTAGGGTACCCACTTTTTAGTTATGGATTCCAAACGGAAATTATTTTCAGTTTTTTTTTTTAAATTTGATTTTAAATTCAGTTAAAAAGTGAATAAAGAACATTATCTCCACTGTATAATGACAAAACGCATTAAATGAGATAGTAGTAATATTTTGTTTGATTATATTTTTATTTTCATTAATGTAGCTTTTTATAAACATTGTAACTGACCATGTATATTACTCCATCTTCCCCACAAAAGTTGTGATATTTTTCTTTTTGATTGTCCCATAAAAGTTGTTACATTTTCTTTTTAAATATATAAACCCACACAAAAAATATTAATATATATATAGGGTCCACACATACTTTACACACACCTACCAACTACACATTAAATATTAATTTTCTCACTTTACTTTACATTAAAATATTATACTCCTTAATTTTCGTGTCCAAAAAAATTGTTACAACTTTAGTGGGACGGAGGGAGTACAATAAGTTTCTTTTTAATATATTATTATTATTATTATTATTTTTAATGGAAATACTTTGAACTCCACAGTGATGCAACTCTGCTTCAGGGGATAACGAAGTTGGCATTTCGTTTAGATGAATTGTGAACGCCATTATTTTCTAAGAGAGTAAAGTTATTCTTAAAATTGATTTGAATATTAAGGTAAGTGTAATAATGTGAGTTTGCAAATAAGCAAAATGTAATTTTGAATAAACTGCAAAACTCATACACTTCACATATTACCTTAAGAAATTTCCAAATCAATTGTTTCTAATAATTTATTTATTGTCACACCTCTGAAAATATTACTATAATTATGTCAATGCAAAATCATATTTTTCCTATTAAAACAAGGCAAAAAGAAAATAATCTTGAACTTGGGTTCTAAAAGTTAAATTTCAAAATATTACTTTGAAAATTGTTATCCTATTGCAGATAAAGTAAAAATGATTTAAAATTAGAAGGTAATAAATTATCTACAGAATATTAACTATTTGTAATATAATAATGTATATTTCAAAATCTAATTCTCTGGTTTCTCTAATTTCCAATTATAAAAATAAAAATCCTAAATTCCAAATAATCATTAAACTTTGATTTAAAAAAAAAAAAAAAGGAAAAGAAAGGGCAATGTTACGGTGTACGTACTAAAACCCCAAATCAGCATTACGACAAAGACAGGGCTAAATTCGTCATCCAAACCCTACCCCACCCCAACCCACCCCCGCCCCCTCTCCCCCGATTTCTGTAAATACACCAATTTCAAGAATCCCCGCCCGGCACTCCCCCACCCCCACCCACCCCCCCTTATCACTTCCTCCTTCTCTATTACTGATGTAATCCTATCTCTTACTCTGCAAATTTCCGTACACCGAGACAAAACCGCTAAAGTTTTCATCTTTCTTCCCCCATTTACTCTCTTCTATTCGCTTTCAGGGGTGATTTTATATCTACCTAGCTCCTTCGTCAGCACTCTCACTCGCTGTTCATTCTCCTTCTCCGCCTATATTTCTTCAATTTCCGTCTTTCAGGCTACAACTCTTCTACTATTGTAGCAAACTCTTGCTAATTTTTCTTTTAAAAAAGATTTTAAAAAGCCCAGTTTTCTTAATCTGAGGTGTGAGAAGCATTCTTAATTTCTTACTCAATTGCATTCTAGAAATGGAGGGCGGTAGAAGAAGGAGCGCTAAAATGGCGTTCACGATAGATCTAAACGAAACGCCGATCTCGTCACCCCGTGAAGCAGGGGATGACGCCATTGTGGGGAGTGCAAGTATTTCCGTTTGCACTGTGTGTAGAAAGGGGGTCCCAGTTGGGACGGTTCCGGACAAAGTGGGGGGCCATCGGCAGGAGCAGAAGTGCTTCCGGTGCTTACTGAAGAGCAACGCCAGAAATAGAGGTGAAGTGGGGCGCTTCGACATGAACGCCTCACCACCTCGGGAAGCTGAAGAGGGTCATGATGCTCCTTCTGTGGCTGGTCGAGGTGAAGCTGTTGGTGGAAGGTATATGTTTTACGATTTTGTTACAGTTTTCTCAAGTTAATTCTTGTTATTTTACAATGCTGGATCTTCATCAGCTGTAATTCTTTCTCTGCTGTTGCGTTGGTGAGTTTTAGTGTTAGCTTGCCTTTTGGAGTCTATTATGTGGTTGAGGTTCTTTGCTGTTCTTGTTTAATTTGTTTTTGTTTGATTGTTATTTCTTTTCATCATTGTGAAAAAAATAAAAGATTCTTTAAAGAAAATTTTTGTGATTGATGAAAAAATTCGATTGTGAGCATATGATGTGCACTACATTACAATTAATGTCATCATAACTAATTAGCACACTGTATTTACTGAAATCCAGGCAAGAATTAGTAAAAAAAAAAAAATAGAAGAAATGTATGCTATTTTATAAATCCACGAAAACCAGACTATACCTTGGTAATTGGTTACAATGAAAATGACACTCATACACATGCATACATACTTACAGAAGGTAAAGAGTGAATTAACAACGAAGATGTTATTAGGGGTATTATAGACAAATCTTATACTCCCTTCGACCCAGTGAACTTGAAACATCTTTTTATACACATAGATTAAGAAAATGCACCTTTTGAGGGTAATTTGGTTTCCTTTTGGTAATGAATAAAATGTAAATTAAGTTATGTGTTAGAGGTGATGGCATTTATTAGAATAAAGTGTATTTGGGAGTTCAGTTGTACTAAGGCTATTTTCATTTTGGGAAATGTGTTAATTTTTGTGGGACAAACAAAAAAGGAAAATTAGTCAACTTTGTTGGGATGGAAGGAGTTTACAATAGATGCATAAAGAATTTAAGGCTCTGATCTGTATGTTGCACTCAAATTGCAATCCCACCAAGACAACATGTGATAACAAAAAATTAAAGGGGGTTTTAAATGAGAGTACCATCTTATGTACCATATCAGTGAATTGGTGTTGCAGGTGCTGGAAGCCTGGAATCATGTTAGAGGCCTCTTCAAAAGCCTAAGGATGAAAGAATTAAATAAGTATAAATTTTCTTGTATAATCCAAATCTCCTTTGAAAAATGTATTTTTAACTAGCCACCTTAAAAAATGAATGTAAGTGAGGCTACCTTTTCGTTCATCTTGTTCAGATCGCCTTCGTTCTTTTAGTAGACAGGGATAATGGAGATAGAAGGGGTGGGTGGGTATGCTTCGGCGACTAGCCGACTATACTAATTGAAATGTTGTAAAACCTCTTACTCCTCTCTCCCTTTAAATAGTAGTAGGGTTTTCTGTGTTGCTTCTTGAAGTTGGGCTGATAACATAACAATGGGCCGAACATTTATAAGCTATAATTTTTGGGTCTAAGAAGGTTTGAGAAACTTGCAAATGTTATTGAAGGGGAATCTTTTTTTAAATTGTCATAGAATCGTGACACGTGCCCATGATACGTGTAGCTCTGCCGACAATCCAGATAATGAATGTTATTTTATGATCTCACCGTCAATGTGTATTGTAATGCTTGAAAATGAAAAGTTTATTTGAAAATTTGTTTTAAATTGAATTTCTATAGTTTAAATACAGGTGCAGCAAACCCATCAATTGGTCTGTATGTTTTTATGATTAAAAGGCAGAGTGTAAGTATAAAATATCTCTGTATTTGGAGTTTTTCTTCTCTTTTGTGTATATTTTATTTTTATTTTCATTGTTAATATGAATATCCTGTTGCCAATATAAGCTCTGTATGCTGTCCTGTATCTTTTGTGTAGTTTTGAAACTAGCAGGATGAGAACAATAGTTAAAACAGTGCTGGACATGGTAATTGCTAAAGCAATATTTTGATAATGTATTTATAATGATATGTACATGTTTATGTTAAGGGAATGTTTCTTGGATCAACTATTGATTTGAATTTTGGGATTTCCTAGAATAACATGGTGATACATCATTTTGGATGTTTATTTTCTTAGACCATTATAAATTTCACCCAAAATTCCTTGATTAAAATGTGCTTCTTTTCCTGGTTAATATGAAGTATTTTTGCTGAAAATTACTTTGACTGCTAAAATTGGAAATCTTCTGTTCTTCCTTTTTCTGTCCATGTCTGTATTTATTGCTGAATCTCATTGATCTTAAAAATCTGATATCTTCCTGAGCTCATGGTTTTTTTAGGTCGGCATTTGGAGTATGATAATTTCCAATGTTATTTGGATTCTAATGGTTATCACAAGAAATTGTAAATGTTGGATCAACTGAAACTAGACATTGTCAAAATAAAGAAAACTTTTGGACTTCATGTATTGCATGCATATATTGAGTTAGACATTACAAAGTATTTGTGATCTTCTGAAAAATAATTCAATATGCTCATTGTAAACGGATTGTTAACCACAACATGTCATTGTTAATGTAACAAAGTCTACAAGTTGAGCTTGTTGTAAGTGACTGATGCAATTGCTTAATCTATCATGAGCAAACAGTTGAGATATGTTAAGTCTTGCATGAAAACATGGTACTAGATTCAGATTGGATTATAGGCAATATAAACAATGAATCAGAAGCACAAGAAGGTCCGTATTGTTAATAAATGTTCATTGTCGGTGGCTGATGCTGGTGCTCATATTTTAAATGTAATATATGGTATGTGATACAATCACGACTTGAAAATGTGAAAAGAACTGCATATAATCATGAAGGAAAGCTAGTATTTTGCTTGAAAGATAATGTATAAGCTTGACGTTAAAGTGGTACCATCCTCTTTGATCTTGCCAAGAGCTGGTTCTCTCAACTCTTCCATTCAACTCCCACTCCCTAGACTACTGAAAGGAAGAAGAGGCAACAACACACAGACAAAAGTGACAAAGAACAGAAGTAGTTCTAAATTACTTTTTATTAGCTCCTCTTCAGTAGCTAGGGCTTAATTTCATTTCTAAGTTATTACTTATCAGTTAAAGCTGTAATTGTTGCTGAGGTTTGATTTCCTGAATCCTAGTTGATCCAACTCAGGGGATTTGATTGCTTTTGTCCTCCTCCATAACTTTGGTATTTATTTCTTAAAAATATTGTCATGTATTTCCAATTTGCAGAATACAGGCATCCTCTTCCTTCTCTAGCCTTGCAAGAAATTCTACATTTGCTGTGGGGATCCGGGGTAGTCATACTACCCTGATGGAATTCCCTCCTGAGAGTCCAAACATGTTATACCTACAAACTCTTAGAGAATACATTTTGGAAAAAGCAGGCATCTTGGGGGATGGATGGCGTGTGGAATTTGAATTTTGCAATATAAGATATAAAACATCTGCTGTTTATATTGCACCTGATGGTAGAAGATTCAGGTCAATGGAAGATGTTGCCTGTCACTTAGGATTGCCATTGCAGTATCCAGCCAACAAGGAATCATCACATCTTCTATCGGGCCAAAGCTGCCGACAAAGACAAAAGATATCTAGGGGCAGCAATAACCAAGGTTTCTTGTCCAGCTCAGGGATCAGTAGTTGTTCTCAAGATGCTTTCCATGTAGGTGTATGCTTAAGCTACAGTTGAAAATTAATTTCACATAATTCACCTACCACTTTTTGCTTAACCGCTGCCTCTCAGTAATTGCCATCATAATAATTATTTTTTTTATTAAAAATCAATTCAGGTGCCAAGTAAACCAAATTGAACTATATATATAATACGCGCACGTATACTATATGGTAATCTTATATTGAAATGCTTCCTTTAGAACTTAAAGAGTCCAAAAAAGCTACTCACTTATTTCCTCTATCTTTCAGGACGGCTTCCCAGTTCAATTTCACGACTTCTGTCTTATATCAGCTGGCAATATTGATCCACGGCCATCATACCACAGCACTAGCCAAATCTGGCCTGTTGGGTACAGATGTAGCTGGCATGATAGAGTTACTGGGTCTCTTTTTTTCTGTGATGTTGTAGATGGTGGAGATCAAGGCCCCATTTTCAAGATTCAAAGATATCCATGCACCACGCAGGCTGTACCTATCGGCTCAACTATCCTTAGAAAGATGAAACCAGCTTCCTGCACAGGGGATGACTTTGTGGAAAAGGATCATTTGGCAACATACCAGGTTGCTGATGATGATAGTGTTTCCACAATAACCCTTCTAAATGAAGATATGCCCCCTTCTCTAGACAATTGTCTGTCTACATCAAAGAGAGAAGAGGAAGGTCATAATCTTCAAGAAGATAATTCCTCAATTTCAAATTTGGAAGTCCCACCTCTAAGACCTGGAAATTTAATAACTAACACTGTAGGATTGAATAGTATCATTAATGAATTTCATGTTGAGGGGAGGTCAATTTCATCTGTGTGGGAAAAGGTTTCTCAAGCCTTTTTGTATGGTTGCAGTGAGTTATATAAACAAAATGGTGTATTAAAGCTGTTCTGCAATCATGATGTGTATGGAATTGAAATGGAAAACCTGGATAGTGGTGATACTCTGTCAAGATATTGTTATTTTGGATGCCACAGCATCCCGCTGTTGGTTCGAAGTGAGAACGAGCTTAGCATCGCTAGTGAAAAGCTGTCGGCATGGTTAAATCAAGACAGATTTGGCCTGGATGCAGATTTTGTTCAAGAAATATTAGAACAGCTTCCTGGAGTTTCTGCTTGTTCAGAATATAAAAGAATGAATGAGAGAAAGAACAATTCCAGCCTACAAACAGTTGGAAATGGGTTTTTGCAGGCTGAGCGAAAGACCAGTAGTGCCTCTGAAACATCTAAGAGAACTATGTTGAAATGGGGTGATAGTGAAGACACTTTGAAGAGGGATCCTTGTCCTCCAGGCAATCTACTTAATTCAAGGCTTCCTTCATATTTGATGGGAGATACTCTGCAGGTGCCGCAAAGTTCTATTGATATATCTATATTATACATGCTTTTATTTACCACTTTCTTTTATTAGGTTTGGGAGCTTGCCTGGCGTTTCCTTGATGTTCTAGGGCTTGGACAACCTTTTACTTTTCAAGTTCTTGAATCTGAACTGTTAAGTCCCTGGTCAGACAGTTATGCTTTGGATTCGAGATATGAAATTGTAGATACCAGTGATGCTGCTTCCTCTGGTGGTAAGAAGTTTTGTCAAGCTGGAGTAGCTAGTCTGGGTAGATGTACTGGTCTTCTTATGGCAAAGATTCTTGGCTCGCTGCTTAAACTGCTTGTCACTGAGCTGTTGTCAAAAGCAGCAGTATATGTGTGCCCTTCTTTTGATGCTGGAGAATCTAAATCAAGGAGAGGCAGGAAGAAAGATTTGGATTATCTTGCTGCCCTAAAGAAAAGAAAACTTGATATGTTACCTGTTAATGAGCTCACTTGGCATGAAATTGCTCGTAGGTACACTTTGGCAGTATTATCCATGGATGGTAATCTTGATTCTGCCGAGGTTGCTAGCCGTGAAAGTGGGAAAGTGTTCCATTGCTTACAAGGTGATGGTGGAATACTTTGTGGGTCTCTAACAGGCGTAGCTGCACTGGAAGGAGATGCAGTGGTAGGATTTCACTATCTTTTATATTGGATTATTTAATGATTATAAACTAGTTCCATTATGCTTGTTAGGATAAAACTCCAGTTGATATTACGCTAAAAAAATTATCTATTTGCAGGTTCTTGCAGATGCAACAAAGGAAATATTTGGTTCATTGAAGACTAAGAATGAAATTATCAGTCTCTGTGAAAGAGAATCCGATGCTAACGGTACTCAAACAATTGAGGTAAATGATGGGGTAATCCCTGAGTGGGCTCAAGTACTTGAACCTGTGAGAAAATTACCCACCAATGTTGGAGCTCGAATACGGAAATGTATCAATGAAGCTTTGGAAAGAAACCCTCCAGAATGGGCTAAACAGATTTTGGAACACTCCATCAGTAAGGAAGTTTATAAGGGTAATGCATCTGGACCAACCAAGGTAATGTCCTCTTCTATAGTTGAAAATCTGCTGATGCTTCATTTGAAAAATTGTATTCTGCAAAGGCCATCTTTGTGGGTTTTATAATGGAATATAAATTGAACTTAATTATATGCTATTTTTTAATACAGAGAGCAGTTATCTCTGTCCTTGGCAATGTGTACAGTGAAAATCCGCAGCCAAAGACTGAGAAGAAAGAGAAAGTAAAGATCAAGACTAATATGTCTGATCTGATCACTAAGCAATGTCGTATCGTGCTCCGTCAAACAGCTGCTTCTGATGAAGATAGAGTCTTTTGCAATCTTCTGGCAAGGATAATTTTGAATCCCAATGAAAATGATGATGAAGGAATTCTTGGTTACCCTGCGATGGTATCTCGACCTATAGATTTTAGGACTATTGATCTCAGGTTGGCTGCTGGTGCTTATGGTGGATCCCATGAAGCATTTGCTGATGATGTTCGGGAGGTATGTCTTTTGAGTGGCTTGATTTCTGTCATGACCAACTTATTGTTTTACTACATGTTCAAGACATTTGCCCCTTTTATAATTCTCGCTTCTTAGGGTCTGGAAATCATTAACAAATTGCCTAGGCCTGTTTCATACCAACTAAGAGTTTGCTCTTTTTTATGTCTGATCTTATTCCACTTTCATTTTTTTACAGCCACTTCTTGATATGTAATCTCAATATTTCCTCTCTCAAAACTATCAATGTAATTGTATACTGAGTAGATTTTTTTCTCTCTTTTGCCAATTTCCTGCTTTTTTGTATAATTTTTTTTTCTTTTCTGAAATCGTTACATTGGATTCTGTAGCCAAAATCATAAATTCTTTTTAGGTCCTCTTAGTCTGACTTTATTGCATTTTTCGTTACATTTACACCTCTGAAATGCCTGACTTCTAACTCTTTTGTCAAAGGTATGGGGCAACATACGTACAGCATATGGGGATCGATCTGATTTAATTGATGTCGCTGAAAACTTGTTCAAAAATTTCGAAGATCTCTATGAGAAAGAGGTTAGTTGATATTATTTTCTGAATGAATGCTATTCTTAACAAGTGCTTGAAATCTGTTTGGTGGCATGCATCTTTCTTGTACATTCCAGGCTTTCTTCCATAATAAAGCTCTCCTTTTTCTTCTCTCACTAAAAGAACTTCAATAAGTTGCAGAGTATGGTAGGTTTCATGATGAATTTGTTATTCTATTGTTTATAACATACTTGATTCTTGTGACAGCCGTTCTATTGATGTAATTGCTAGTTAAATGAACAAGGCTACTGTCATGGAATATCATTGGTTCATTGAATTTTAAATCTACTCAATCTTAGCCAATGCCACATGATCATACAGAAGAATGGGGACGTATTCGTTTCTCATCGGCTGGCAGTTTTGTATTTGATCCTGATATTCTTCGTCATTATTTTTTAATGCTTCTACTTTTTCTGAGCTGCGTGGCACTTTTCTTGTGTAATAACCCTATCAAAACCTCAATCAAGATTTTGATTTCATGTTGTATTGTGCGATTTATTTTAGATCAACTCTGCTTCTACCTAAGTTTGATGTGCTTTTATATTATCTCAGGTTTTGACTCTTGTCCATAAAATGGCGGATATTTCCAATGTTGATGATTCAAGTGTGGATGCTGTAAAAGAGAGAGATGACTTGCTTCTTCGGGTGTGTAATAGCTCTCTTCCAAGAGCTCCTTGGGAAGAAGGAATCTGTAAAGTCTGTGGAATGGACAAAGATGATGACAATGTTCTCTTGTGTGATAAGTGTGATTCTGAGTATCATAGATATTGCTTGGATCCTCCCCTTCTAAGAATTCCAGAAGGAAACTGGTATTGCCCTTCATGTGTTGCTGGCCAGTCTATTCTTTCCAGCACAGCCTATGGGTCTGGTGCAAGTCAATGTAGCAAAAAGCGAAAGCGGGGAGAATTCTCGTATAAATTCTTAGAAGAACTGGCCAGGTTTGCAAAACTGATGGAGACAAGAGAACATTGGGAATTCACTGTTGAGGAGGTATGTTGTCAACATTTTACTTGTTTTCAAGATTTCATTCCCACATTATTTTCATAAATTTGTACTCGTCAACGTTGGAAATTAGCAGGCTTTCATCATTTCTCACCCTTTTTAACAACTACATGCATGGTTGTTGCAGAGGATATTCTTCTTGAAGTTCTTATCTGATGAAGCACTTAATTCTGCCACTGTTCGCGAACATATGGATCAATGTGCTTCTCGAGGTACTGATCTTCTGCAAAAACTTCGATCCCTCACTTCTGACCTGAAGAAGGCCAAGGAAGATCTTTTCAGTTTGGCCGTAGAGAAAGCAAATTCTGGTGTAGTTAATGGAAGAGGAGATCTTAAATCAGATGCATCATCTACCCAGCTTAGTACTGAAAACATCTCAAGAGGAAAATCGTCAGAAAAGGTGAGTCATCTTTTCTTTAGCTCCTCTCAACCTGAAGACTGCCCAATTTCAAATGAACTAATTGATTACGAGCCTAGTTGGCCTTCTTCAAGGAGCAATAAAAACATTACATGTGGTGACTCATTTAATAAATCAAAATTTCAGCACCCCGCGGGAGACCACAGTCAACCTGACAATATCACGCAAATATCAAGAGGAGCCAGCGGGCAAAAGGAGAGATCCGTTTCTATTCAACAGCAGATAAGTGAGCAAAGGCATACCAGTGCACTGAAAGATGTGCAAGGTTCTCTCTCCTCTACAGTTCAAGTATCTACCCTACCTGTGAGTTCAAGCCATCACTGTCCAGACCAAGCTGATGTGCTTCCATCACAACAAGACAACAGCCTCAAGGCTGACACCATAAGGAATGATATTGCTAATCTGATGGATTCAATTGCTTCTGTAGAAAATGAACTTTCCAAGGTATCTACACGGAAGGATTACTTGGGGCGAGATTCTAATGGCAGAGTTTATTGGGCCTTCTACTCTCCTGGCGCTCAGCCTTGGATAATGGCTTGTGGAGATTTGGCCTCCAAGCAGAGGGGTCCTGAAGATTTTATCAGTATCCCTGGTTCTGATAAGTGGATGTATTACGAATCTGGTGATGATATTGAGAAACTGATGGGATGGCTGAGCGAAACTAACATGAGGGAGAAGGAATTAAGAGAGTCTATTTTACAGTTGCAGAGTAACAAACATAGAGATGCCAAAAATACTGAAACTCACATTCTAAAAGTAGAAAAGAATGATATTGGCAGGAAGAATCTATCTGCTAATTTTTTGGCCACAAAGGCCATGAATGCATTGGAAAAAAAATATGGTCCTTGCATGAGGACCGAGGCAACAGCTGGTTTTCAGAGTTTGGCTTTGAGAGCAAGTCAGGGTGGCAGAATGTATAGATGTGAGTGCCTGGAGTTGTTGTGGCCCTCTAACAACCATTGCCACTCTTGTCATCGAAGCTTTCCAACCTTTGAGGAATTAAGACAACATTCCCATGAAAATTGCTTGTCGGCAGCTCCTAGCTTGAAGAAAAATCAGGCAACAGTAGATATCCCTAAGCGCAAGAAGTCAAGATTTGTTGCTAATCAGGAAAAACACACAGCTGTCGTGGGCATTCCTCAAACATCAAGTGAGAAAAAAACTGGTGCATCTAATTTCATAGGTGAGCATGCTGATTGCCCATTTAATTATGATGAGATTATGACAAGGTTTATCGTTCCAAGCTCGGTCAAGGATGCAGTGAATGACATAGGACTAATTGGTAATGGTGGCAATCCTTCCCTTTTGCTTAGCTTGCCCCATTTTTTTGTTGATCCTGCCCTAGCATTGGGCACCAGAGGAACAAACGAGGCCAGCTCAAGTGCTTTGGTTAACACCAAAGACCAGTCAAATAGATTTCCAAGATTTCTTGAAAATGGCCCGACTGATGAGGGATCTGCTGTTCAGAGATTGAAATCCATATCAATGAGTGAACGGGATCAAATTTCTTCAAGGAAGGACAAAAGTTCACTGATTGGGTTGTCAAAAAGCAGTATAATTCGTGAATCCTCATCAAGACCTTTAGTGGGTAAAGCTTCTGATATATTGAGGCTTCTCAAGATTAACTTACTTGACATGGATGCTGCTCTGCCCGAAGATGCTCTAAGAAAATCCAAGTCCAATCAAGAACGTAGAAGTGCGTGGCGTGCATTTGTTAAATCTGCTAAATCTATTTATGAGGTTAGTCTTGCCTTTCTATTTCTAGATGTGCTCAACTTGCAATAAGTTCCATGGTCTTCCTATCACTTTTTTCTTATCGTCTGCTGGTTGATTGTGTTGGAAGATCTATATTAAACATTAAAATATACTCTTCTCTCAAGTTAAAGCTTGTAGACAATGTGGTCATTAGATTGATAGGATATCACATCTCATATACTGTTCTTGTCATTTCAGATTGTGCAAGCTATAATCGTCCTTGAGGACATGATAAAAAGTGAGTACCTGCAAAATGATTGGTGGTATTGGTCTTCGCCTTCTACTGCTGCTAGAATCACAAATCTATCGGCCCTTGCGTTGCGCATATACTCTCTAGATGCAGCCATCTCATATGACAAACCAGTTCCCAATGGTGCACCGGAAGCTTCAGAACCAAGCGGTGCAGTAGAAGATGAAGCACAGCAGCGTACAGTTCTCAAGAGTGTCACTAATCCTAGCAGCCCCCCATTGCAGAGATCGCCTGAGCCAGAACCTTCTGAGAATCCGAGAACCAGGAGCAGGACAAGCAAACGAAGGAAGGTGTCTGAGTAGTAGAGAGGGAACTCATTTGGTGTAGCAGTAAGTTGTACTTTGCCCCACGTGTATCATTTTTATGGGGCAAAGTGGTGAATCGATGTAGTTGCAGAATTCGAAATGCCAACTTCGGATTTTGTTTAGAATAATTATAATTTACAGGCACAGGAAATAGGTAAATACATAGAAGAAACTGCTTAGTTTACCAGTTTGTAATGTACCATAAATGTATATAAAGCAATGAAGTTGCTTTGTAATTTTCACAGCCATTTGTGCTGATGTTTGTGAAAGGTGTAGAGAACGATGATCATTGTGAGCTGTCGTAAGTTTCGACAAGAAATGCCAATTATAGTTTCTCTCATGAGATAGCAAATCAAGCTCGACTATTGTTTGCAAACCTTTTAAGGAGTAAATAATTAGGCGTTTCATATACTCCTTACTTCTTACATGCATCATTTCTTGAACATCATCCCTCTTATTTTGAGATTACAAAAAATTACTCACCTCTTTCCACACGGTTATCTAATTTCGAAGTTTGGAAAAAGGTTCCTTCAACAAACTTGTAATTTGGGTTGAGTTTATTTCCTCTCATGAAGGAGAGAGTTTTAAGGCAAACAAATTAAGAAAATATGAATTATTTATAAAACGAAGAGTACATTTTGCCGCACTTAGGATTAAAAAAAAAAATGTAACTAAGCTTAAAATTTATACTTTTTCATAATATATTCTAATATTGTGAGACCTGTAAGGTAGATAATTTTTAGTTTGTACGTAAATATTGCAACCGATAATAATAATAATAAAAAGTGCGCAGACATGAATAGTATGAACTAGGAAGGAATAAGTGTACACAATTTATTTCATCATCAATTTCAACAAAAAATTTCAACCCATTCACTGCAAAATGTGAGGATACAATAAAGAAAGAAAGCAATAACATATTTGTAGCTCAATCTAATCAGCCACATTGTTAACCTTACTACATCATGCAGTAATGCAATGCTCTAGAGTAAAGTAAGAAAATACATCAACCAAGATAAGTTGGAAATCTTTTTTCCTTCACCCTGTAAAAGTGTAAAAAATATGTTGCAACTGATGTTCTACCACAACATATATCCTGCAGAAAATCCAGGAACTGCAACTAGCTAAGTAGAATGAGAATATTGAAATTTATGCTTGTTGCAAATGATTCCATAATCTAATACAAAGATGAAAAATGGCAGGTATGCAGCCATTGGTGAAGCTAAAACAATAAGCCAACAAAATTACTTATTTTGATCAAGCCCTCGACCTAAGGGCTACACCAGTCTCTACCTTCTTGATCTCAAAAATAAGCATTCTCCACATCTTAAGCACAAACATTTCAGCTTCGTCATCCAATATGGATTGAAGTCTTTCAAGCATCTCACCTGCATCAACATGCTCCTGAGTGCTAGACACAATGTAGTCCACAAGTGTGGCCTCTTCCTCTCCCAAGTAGTCCGTAATCTTCTTTGATATCCATGGTCTCATTCTTTCATGCAATGCATTCTATAATGGAAACAAAAAGTTAGAAAAGGGTATCTCAAGCATGAGAATGTATTGGCCAAAATAAAAATGTATAATTAGAGGTATGAGCAAAGACAGTGAAATGAAATCAGTAAATAATGATTTTTTTTACTCATACGGCAAGATAGAACTAAATTGTGTTTGTCACCTGATCATAGATTCCCCAATTTATCTCATAAGAAAACAACTCATCTTTGGTCTTTGGAATTGTATCAATCAACTGCTTCGCATCCAAAAGTTTCTGGTTTTCAGGTGTTCTCGTTCTATTTGATCTATCCCTGTCAGAATGATCACGGGTGTTGTAGGTCTCTTCTTCATGTCTCTCTCGATCACGCTGGCTAGACCTCTCATGAGAACGCCTACTTTCCCTTCTTTCTATGTCAGGCTTCTCTTCTCTAGGATTAACAGAAATGCGCTTTACAAATTCTGCAGCAGCAGCCATATTGGCTGGTGGAGCTTCAGAGATGGATGAATGAACTGCTTGTTGTTCCTCAGTTGAGTAATCAATTGGAACTAGAGGTCTCATCTTCTTTTCCTTGTGTGCATCCTCATCTTCATCCACATTAAAAACAGAAGGGACAGCAGCTCGTTTTCCAGACCCTGAAAGACCAAATCCCAGCTTTCTAGCGGGCAAATTGCTGTTTTGCCGCACATCTGAAGCATTAGATGAATCACTGGTGCCATTCAGTAAAACTCCTTCAACTGATATTGCAAAAGTAAATTAGAGATAAAACGATGTGAGATGCCAAATTAGAACGTGGTGTTAAGTTAAGCAGGAATAATACCTTCACATGTCCCGGGACTGGGTTTGCGCTCGAGAGTCTGATCAGCATTATTCTCAATTTCAACATCTGTATCGTTTGAAATAATAGATTTCTCATGTCCATTAACTGGTGGAGCAGTTATTGTTTTCAAAATCTCAAGCTGTTTCTTTTGTTCCTCCTCCGCTCTAATTTTAGCTTCCGCTATCTCCTCCTCCTCCCTCAATCTGTCAGCCAGGTCCTCTTCCTTCTCCCGTTGTCTCCTTTTCCTCTCTTCATCACTAGTCTTGTATTTCCTCTTTTTTGCATATCCATCATCGCCATCACGCTCTTGTTCTAAAATTTCATACTTTCTATCCTGAACCTTATCTTTCTCTCTTTCCCGCTCTCTCTTCCGCCAGTGCTCTCTTTCTCTTTCCCTAGTTTCCCATTCTTTTTCCCGTGTCTTGTACCTGCGTTCATCTTCCCGATTTCTGTATTCTCTCTCCTTCTCCCTCTTTGCTCGCTCATGCTCCCGTTCTCTTTCATACCTTTCAAGTTCCCTTTCCTTTTCTCGTCTTAGGTCACGGTCTCGATCCCTGCCCCTATCATGCCTTCTATTTCTATTCGGTGAGCCTGTTCCAGCCCTTTCTTGCTCACTTGAAAGTTTACTTTCAGCAGTCTTCTCATCTTCAACTTTGTCTTCTGAATCTGCATAATGAAATTGAAGCATGTGTCATTCGTGCTCAGAAGAACCAATGTGGCAAGCATAACAAAACATCAGTTGAACTGTCATAATTGACAGACAAACTCACCATTCCTTGTGCCGTCATCTTCGGATTCTCTGTCCCTTGACCCAGATGGCTGTTCTGAGTTTGAGTTGCCAGAACCATCAATAACTGCTGGTGGGGGTGGAGGAGGAAGCGGTCTACTCTTCAACCACTCCTCTATCATGGCTGTTAGCTTCTCGAGAGCCTCGCGGTCGGCTTCCCTGTCTTCATCAGTCACAAGGCCAAAATTTGCAGCATCAGTATTTTCCTTGCTCATCTCATTATCATCATTTTTCTGTTCATCTGAAGGCTTCTGAGATTCTTCAGAAGACCCCACTGCTTTGTCAGTATCAGTGTCTGATCTTACTTCCTCTTTGTCAGTACCTTCTGCTTCTGTAACTTTTGCCTGCGAACTTAAAGTCTTTTTCTCTACATAACGCTCAAGATATTTCCGAGTAGTTTGATTAACATTTAACTGCATATCCATAAAATCAACCAGATATCAGCAAAAATTAAATTTACCATGGGTTCAGGGGAGACTGGAGAGGACTAATTCATAAAGAAATGACTGGAGAATGATCTGTGTATTGCTTGCTATTTATAAACAGAACAGATTGAACAGACACTGGGTCATGAATCATGATGGTCTAATACGAGGTGAACAGGTCATCGAGAGAAATATTATAAAATACTTAATGTTGAACAAAACTTTTAGAAAATAATCTTGCAAAAGAAATGTTAAAGCTAACTTAACATGATGAAGCAAAGCAGAATATCAACATAACTGTTGAGGGAACATGAACAAAGATACAGGCCAATGCAATCATACCATCAACTCTTGTCCATCAACGTTAAGTTTATTAAGTAATCGCAGCGCACAAAGAACTCCTTCAGCAGACTCAAATTCACAAAACCCGAAACCTTTTAGATTTCCAGTTGGATCTTGAGGTCGTTTCCAATTTTTTACAGGCCCACAAAGCTTCAGAAATGATTAAAAGTCAGACATGATTGATATGAAAATCATTCTATAATGATAAACAAAAGACCCTTAAAGGAGGGGCACGAAAAATTGGACAAAGCAATAACTGAGAAAAGAGCAGAACAGGAGACTAAAGATGACAAAAAGATATCATACTTTCAGTAGAGATAACATGAACTCATTTTCCACTGTTGATGATATCTTCCCAACATACACTGTTGTCTGTGGCTCATCTGCTGACACAACATTTGGGATAACAGGAGGTCTAACAACAGGAGCAATAATTGGGCCGCGAATTCCAACAATTGGAGGGCGCGTCAGAGGTGGCATAACACCAATCAACGGTCGTGGAGGAAATGCTGGTCTAATCATTGGTATAAAAGGATAGCGAATAACTCCTGTAAAAATGGGCCACACAAATCTATGCAGATTGTCAGAAGTACGCTAGCAAAACTATATATCAACCCTTAATACAGCTGGAAACAAGCATAAGAGGATTCAACAAAAACTATTACCAAAAATATCACAAGCAATAAGAGATGCAGCACAGGCATGACAACACTCACCAGCTGAACATATAACCTGAAGGAACATAAAGAAAATAACATTGGGATTCATGAATCAAGAATGTGCAAACAGGGCATACCTTATGCATCCACTTGATAAATAGAAGGCATGCCACAACTATCCAAGTGCAGGCACCACGGGTGAAGGTTTAATTCACAAGAAGTGAGATGGAAAACAAAATTCTCACTCAAACCAAATCATTGCAGACAAAAAAACTTAAATTTAATGGCCAAGAATCTTAATCACGTGAACCATAACAAATCACAAAGGTATCATAATAGATTGCAACAAACTAAATCCAAGATGCATGAATGGGAAGATTGTGATACCTTGAATGAGAGGCATAGCAGCACTCAACTGTTAGCATAGTCTGCTGTCGGCAATTCAGAAATTAATATCCCACAAAAGGGCTAAACATTCTTATCACTACAATATGAACCTATTTATTTAACAGCAGAGCCAGAAATGGTGTGAAATGACATCTTTGAGCTTATACCATGAACTTCTGAAAAGACATTTTGATCTTTATTCTCTTATTAAATCTAATATATTACTATAATGGGCTCATAGATATTATTATAAATTTATTAAAGCATAACCAATAGAAATCAAGCAAATAAAATGTGTGCATACCAACAAAAAGGAGTTGAAGTGTGAGGGGTACTCAAGTCTCTAATGAAGCCATCCAACCTTTCCCACCGTAATCAATCATGAAGACACTGTAGAGAAAACATCCAGTCATCGATACCCCTGATCTTACTAACACGTATCCCCACCCCATCCCTTCTGTGACACTATTTCTTGCCCTTATTATTAATACAATTCAAAAAACACAACTATATATGAATCAGGCTCAGCAGCACATTCTCACAATAAATTATCCACATAAACGAGATGTGTATGGACTCTACTCTTCATCAGACATCTATATATCATAGTCTGTACAAGAGACCAGTTAAGGCCCATAAAAAACATATCAACTGTAAAACCTACTTAAATAAAGCTCATACTTTATAACTGTGCAGACTGCAGAGTTGATGCGACCTCCAAACTTACATAATAACTATATTTAATGGCATAGCCTCCAAAAAAAACTTTAAATGGAAATTAAAAATTAAAAACATATAACTGGGAAATAGACACATTCACATTAAAAATATTGAGTAACAGGCAGTACATCGCCAAATAGAGAGAAAAAACCCACCCGGAGGCATGGTGCCTTGGGGAATAGGCTGGGGAATTGCGGCATAACCATTCGGCATCGGCGGTCCATATCTCACGGGGTGACCGGCCAGGGCGTAAGGCGGAGCAATCACAGAATGTATCGAAGCCACCGGAACCTGCGGCTGTGGGCCGCTTCCAACCGCCGAGGCCACTACCACTCCCGGTGGTGGGACCCCAGGAGTCTGATACGTGACCGGCGAGAATTGCGGAGCAGCGACGGTGGAAGGCAAGGGAACCGGCTGCCCAGCAGGGCGGAAGGATGGTTGGATCGCGGGCGGAGGAGGAGTTAAAACTGAAGTCAGAGGAGCCGCGGTAGGGTTTGAAAGTATTTGAAGTGGCGTTGAGGATGGATCTGGTTGGGTGGGTCGGGCATCGGATTCCGTTAGATTAGGAGTGGGGTTTGGGTCGGCGTTGGTGGTAGGTTCCGGCGCGGAGGTAGAGTCCGCCATTGGAGATGGAAGCACTAGCTCTCTCAATTTTGGGGGTCAACAGTGTTGAGATTTTGAGCCCTAAATTCGAACATCTGAAAAACCTTTTCTTGAAATTTCTAGGGGAATTATATGGTGCGGTTATTGAAATTATGAATAGACGACGTGTTTGTCCGTTATTGGCTAATTAGCCTGATTTCCAAATTCGATTTGCCATCACTAATCTTTAGGGAACACAACAAGTGAGGTCGAAATAATTTTACATTGCATAACTAATTATCAATTTTTATTAAAAAAAATTACTTTTTGCTAAAATATTAATAATATTTTATTTATTATACCATAAACTATTAATTAAATAATTTAATACTAATTACACTCTATAGTCTATATATGTAATCTTAATTTATTAAAAAAAAAAGCTGTTATCAATTTATTTACAATACCCAAAAAAAAACAAAAAAAGGTTAAATATCAAGTAGGAGCCTACAATATTTTTTCCTACCAATTTAAAACTCAAAATGCATGAAATTATCAATAGAGAACTTAAATTATAAAATTAATTAAAATAAAATAATAATATAATTATATATTAAAATTATTTTTGAAGATACTATTTTATAATTTATTATTATCACTAAAATAAGAACTAATTATTGGCAAATTATATGGTTTTAGCCTTTTTGGTCCTATAGTGATAGTATAATATTTTTGGGTATTTCAAATCCCTAATTAATAGCTAATTTATTTTTCGGATTCTATAAAATATTTCTAAAAATAAAAATAAAATTGCAATTATCAATTTATTCTTATAAAATTAGTTAATTTAAATATACAATTGTAAAGGGCCACACTCTGTCTGCATTTCCAAAACAATCGATGGAGGTTTTGCTTTTGAATAACAAATGCGTGTAGCATTTGTTCGAGAGAGAGAGAGAGAGAGAGAGAGAGAGAGAGAGTAGCCATCTTTCGTTCTCACCGAGACCCTCTTTGACCAGACCCTTCTCCCAATTGCGCTGCTCTACACTGATGCATGGAAGGGGGAGGTGATACAAAGGGAAAATGTGGTGAGCTAGGTTCTTGACTGGCCAACTGGGACACGTTAATGGCCAATGACGAACCCCCGCTGGAGTTGGTTATTCAGGAGGCGCCGAAGGATCGATCGATGCCTTCGGAGGAAATGGAAGACTCGGAATTGGAAAAAGACATGATTATCAGAGACACGAGTGATAAAGACCTCCTGGAAAAGATTGATAGGGCAAAAAGATATTTGAAGAACAATGATAATCTGAAGGATGGCGGTGTAAAATTACGAGCTATGTTACGGAAACAAGAAGCGGAGCTCCAGCGGAGGACGCGAATGAAGGTCAACACTTTCTTTGAGTTGGGGGGTTTATATCCCTCCTCTAGAATCTACTTTTGTTTTGCTAATAGACCAGTGTCATGAACTGTCTTTGAGTTGGAGTGAGGAAAAGCTTGAAGAAAGTTAAATTATCGCGTTATTGGCAATTTTGAATTTGGTGGCAATACGTTGAAAAGGTGTTTTCGTGAAGGACATTGATGGAGTGTTGCGTGAATGAGGGATTTGGATATGTAAAAGTTAGATGGAGAACTATATTTTGAATTGCTAATTTGGTTTCATAAAATTGGGGTAATTATAATCCAACCAGTAGTTAGCAAATCAGGGGCTTTACAATGAGTTGCCCGATGAATAGACAAAACTTTCTTGCCTGTTTATAGAAGCCAGGGAAAAGGAAAACAAGCAAATTGTGTTTGCATTTGGGACTATCCTACGTAGTGTTAAATATTTTATCATTCTTTCTGTTTTCCTGCTACTTGGGCTCTTACCAATAAACTTACTGGCTCTTATACTTGAGTTTAGTTTAACATTCTGGCATCTTATTAAGGTAATGTTATCTTATTAGGGCATATGGAGTCTGGTGTCACTTCTCTTCATTGGTGTATGCTCTCTCAGAGACCTTTATTGATTTTCCCTGTAAAACCTTGAACTTAATTTGAGAATTGTGTGCTAAGCTTCACCACATATGTTGGTATCCTAATTTGCTACTTATTAGTACTTGAACCTTGTTGTCGTTGATATTGGAAAATTTCATGTCAGTGATTTATTCTATTTCAAATCTAAGGTACCATAATTTTTACTTTTTGCTATTCAGGCTGACAACCAACACATGAAGGTGACTCTAGTAGTTGATGAGCCTACTGGTAATGGTAATCTTACATGGCTTTCCTGATGTTCTCAATATCTGTCTGCATCTTCTCATGTGAGAGAAGAAACTTATTATAACTGCTTTCAAAAAGCTAGGTTACATAAGAATCTTTGACTTCTGGATATTCCTATGCATTCTATTATTTTTTTGAGGTTTTGAGGCTCAGGGAAAAAAAAGAAAAAGGAATGGATGTGTTGGCTTGTGATTTTCAAAGTTTGAAAATTTGGTTTATATGCTGAGTATTCATATTTGGAAATATATATTTTGTTATTTATTTTCAAATCAAAAGAAAAAATGAAGTATGCAGTAAATATTAAACTTTATTTTCTGAATTTAGGGAGAAAAATCTTTGTTTTATCACTGTTGAACAGTTTCACATTTTTTTATTTAATAATTCCTTTTCTAGACTTGAAATGCAAAATTATTTCGGGAAATGAAATCAAACATGGCATCAACCATCAATCTTATGCTTAAAACTCTTCAACATTAATCGCATTTTTTGATGCTTTATGTGTTTTTTAGGTGCAACTGATGATGTGTCCCCTCGTAGGGCTCCAACATCTGCGCCTACTTCAGAATTTGCTTTGCGTTTTGAAAGCAAGTTGGATGATCCAGTATGTGCTTGTAATGAGTAATTAACTGGTAATGAAAAATCTCAAATTTCAACCTCTTCTTTCCTTTTCTCACACAGAAAGCAAAGAAGTGTTTCGGAGAAGAATTATCGACTTTAAATCGCGGCAATCACCAAAATATGAGAGGGAATTTGCCACTTTCTTCTCGGAAACCACATACAAGAAGTTTCTCTTCAAGGGAAGCATCTTTTAAATCTCCTAGGCATCTTTCAGTGGACATTAAAAAGGCCTCTCAATCAAACAATGAGCAACGGGGAAGCCACTCTTCTTATCTCTTGCCTCATGAGTCTGACAAAAAAGAGTCAAGTTCTGCAAAAAAGTAAGTAGTGATTCTGTTGTGGCTTTCGACTTGTTTTGTTATTTCTGCATTATGAAGGTAGTAATTTTACAGTTTTTGTTACCAACCCTTGGCAGTAATTTTTTTCTTCACTTTTTATATCTTTTGTGACCAGTTCTCTGATATATGTTATTGTGTTTGCGTACAACTTCTTTTCTAATTTTTATGGTTATTATTCACCTGTAGCCTCTTGCTCTTTTGTGTTAATCACATAATGGTTCTAGGTAATGGGCTGCAAATAATGTCAAAACCTTTTACATCAATACCTGGTGTTCTCCTTATCCCCTTAACATTAAATCTATGATTAGTCTGCAATTTGTAAACTGGTTGACAGGCTCCTTAACTACCTACCAAAAATATATATATGATCATTGAAAAAGTTCCTACTTAATTTTGGATTTTCAGATATCATAGCATTCCATTTTGGAATTCTATGTGGTGTACAGTTGTGGCCTTTTTTGATCCACTTCCCTGTTCTATATGAGTGGTACGTTGCAAAGTTGCAGTTATGATTCCATCATCTAACACAGTAGCGATCCTGTATTTAGTGTGGTTTGGCCTATATTAGTGGACAAGGTTACACAGATTGTGTTTATATCAAATCTTGTTGAACATTTCTTGACCAATACTGCCAGAATTGTGTGAATCCTATCTGATAAGTCATGCCACCTCGGCACCTCCTGAAGTGGGAGACCTATCCCAAATAGAAAATTCTCTCACTCATACTCAATAAACCATATCATGACCATTATTCATGTTGAGTCGGTTGCCAAAAAAATGGTGGGTAACTACCACTAATTCTTGCAGAGATCCACTTGTTCCGTCATGCTCATGGGACACTGGGTTTCTGCTACCCAGCCACCCTAACCCAATGATCGTGCACTATGATTCTCTCTCGTACAGTTGCAAGCATATTCTTATACACCTATGTGTATCACTAGACAATCATGTTTCTTATCACATGAAATATTGGCTAAATTATGGTACCAAGTTGGGTTAGAACTGGGGGCTGGATTCAGGCTTATTGCAAAAGAGTTTGACAATTGGTTGGATGTGGGATTGCAAGGAGGAGCTGAGGGAAAGTAAAGAGGCCAGCCCCCGGGTCTGATCTATTTAGCTTTAATACTAGTTGAAAAAATAGTCTTATTTTAAGAAGGAGCTTGCGCTATGGTTCTGGTACACATTGTTATTTACTGATGTTTATTGGGTTATGGAATGTTTTTTTTCCTACATATGGATGGCCGGCCAAATTACTGTGTTTTGGAACTTCAGTAGGATATTAGATGACATCGAAAAAAACGTGAACATTTATTAATGGAACAAAAACTATATATTGGATGTGAGGTCCAAATGATTGATTCAAATTGTTTTTGTTTTTGTTTTTTTGTTAGGGAAAATGCTACTCGTTGTCAGTCCCTTTTTAAATCCAGAAGAAACAAAGTAAGTTCCCTGAGTTCTCAGTTAAAGTTTCTATTCGCCCTTCTGCCCAATTGTTCATATATCATCTGATTTATTTACTTTTAATTTGATCCACTTAATCACTCCATTACTGAAATATGCGCGATGTAATTCTGATGTACTAGTTCCCAAGCCAGCACTTGTTGTCGGTTATAAAACTTTGTAGTGCAATTAAGTTTTATAAAGTTTATGGAAGGAGCTCAAAAAAGCAATTATGGATGCCTGGAACACATTTAGACAGTACTCAACTTATTTTGGGATTAAAAAAGGTTTTTTTATTTACATAAATTTCTATGAGAACATGTCTAGCCATTTTTTAGTATCTCCAGTGTCCTTTCTATCTGTCCACTGTATCATACTCCCACCGTCCCAGTTTAATGGGACCAATTTCCATGTATATTGGTCTCAAAATATCGCCTACTGACTAAATTAATAGTGCATCTATCCTCTTCCTATAATGCTTGGTCAAATTGATGAAACTAACAAAAACTTTTGCAGTTCTTCAGTTTCACATTAGTGATAGTATTTAATTAAGAAATTTACTTTAGGAAATTTGGCTACGTTTTAATCATCAATTATAATTTCTTAATTTGTCTAAAATAGAAACAATCAAATTAGAGTGGAGAGTACAATCATTGTTTCCTTCTAACCTTCTATTTATTTGTTAATTAACTGCTCATATTTCTCCCTTGTTGCCAAAGTTGGTATGTCTGCCTCAATCTGTGAGAACCTCCTTTTCCCTGTTTGTTTGAAGTTTGAACTCTATGTATGTTTGTTGCTTATGCAGTATTTTATTTGCTCCTTCACTTTTATTATCATGAAACACAATGAACATAACAAGCTGAAATAACTTTTCAGAGGAAAAATCTTGTTCTAGTAGATGAGGAACTCGAGGACAATGTAGTAAATATTGAAGATCAAGTATATCAAAGGTATTCTATAGATTCTCCAACTCTTTAGATGTTCACAACTTTATATGTTGTCTAATTCCAGGAACAGGTCACATGGTTTGTGTTGCTAGGGTTAGCATATACTGATCCCTGTGCTTTATTTATTTCAGAAGTAAAGAGATCCGGTTATTCTATCCATCGAGGTACTATTTCGCTGCAATGGGAGAAAAAAATAATGGAAATTCATCCCTTTATTGCAATATTAAATTTGTTGTTCTACATCTTAAATTATTGCTAGTGTTATGAAAATAGGGATGATCCTGAAGCTATCGATATTTGTTATTCGGACATGCAATGTCTGGCACCTGCAACTTATTTGTCATCACCCATCATGAACTTCTACATTCGGTAAGTTGATTAAAGTTTATTTATTCTTCTTTGTCTTCTTATCAATATTATTGTTAAAACAATACCATTATGAGTCTATGATAATGTTTATGTAAATTTAGAAATCATTTTTCTTGGTCACAGAAAGATATTTTGCATCTTCTCCACTTGCTGCTTCTTGTTCATCTTGAATTGACATATTGTTTAGTTGAGCTTTCTGAGCATCATTATATTAATTGCTGATGTGTGGAGGCTTTAAACTTCATTGTCATTGCACAGTTATAAATTATTGCTGTCAAGCAACTCTAAAATTTGTGCTTTGTTCACGCGCTTATGAAACTTGGGAACTTATCATCATAGTTCTCAATTTCCTGGAACTGTATTTTTTGGTTTGCATCCTTATTTTGAAATCGCTATACTTGACAGGTCACTGTATGTACATAGTATGAATGTACTTTTGATGTAGCCATATGAGACTTTCTGGCCCTGCCCACCGAATTTGTATTTGAGCTATTTAAGCTACCAATCATCTGGTCCTAATTCTCTTACAAAGTATCTGATCACTTTTACTATGGCATTCATGATCACGATAATAGCTACTAGTGTGAAAGGCGTGTGCTCAGTCGAATCATTAAACCAAGCGAACCAATTATTGAATTTCTATTTTTTCTGAAAATTTATTTTCCAATGAGTTTCAATTTTATTTTATATCTTTCGTCTTCATTCTTTCACAAGTTGTCCTTGTTTTTACTTGTCTCGTCATTAATCTCATGTTTCAATCGGAATACAACCAAAACCAGAGTGAGCACCGGAAAGTGCTTATACTTCATTTGCATGCCATCTATTTACCGAGAGTACTTCATTTGCATGCCATCTATTTATGACTTGGGGCTAATTTTCATCTGCTATATTGAAGTCATATTCAATAAAGTTCATCAAGTGTTCTACTTTGTTTAGGCATCTGCAGAAGCTAAAAACTGCTACGGCCAGAAGGAAATGTAACTATCATTTTTTTAATACATTCTTCTATAAGAAGTTGAAACAAGCTGTCCTGGCAAAGGTACCTTCTGAGACTACTAGAGTAATCCATCTTTTAGAACAAAAAAAATTGATGCTAATTCTCATGAACTCGAATTAAAAGAGGAACGGAAGACCTTGAAGGATTGAAAGAGAACTATTAAATAAGAAATGCTCTACTTATAATAAATGAAAATGTGTTTCATGCTTACATGATGGTGATATATGATCTACATAACTGTGCTTATATAGTGGGATAAAAGCTTAGATCATTATCCATGGGTGTTTGTTTGCTGTTTAATTTTCAGTAGGCTTCTTCATGCATTTTTGGGATACTTGATTTCAAAATTTAATGAAAAACTTGTGAAAAATCCATTCGCTGAAGTCTTTACATCATTGCGAGATTTGAGTCGCATCACTTTTTATATGAGAAAGCCAATTTTGCTAGTGTGTTTCACCAAGGATTGATGTTTCTCTGACTCAGGCTGATAAAGAAACCACTTTTTTGAAGTTCAGAAGGTGGTGGAAAGGCGTGAATATATTTGAGCAAGCATACATCTTTCTGCCAATCCATGAAAAGTAAGTATAAGATAAGTTGCGTTGCTCTTTATAATCACCTTTGGAAGTTGAAACATTAAATTTCATAACGTTTTAAGTTGTAACTGTGAGTTCTTGACATTTGCACTATTCTGTATTGCAGCACGACATCTGAAAAGCCTTTTCTTGTTTTTCTTTTTATTTTCTTTTTTAAATGCAAGATTAGCACTTCGTGCGCTATCTTTTTCTTTTGGCCTATTTTTTACCATGATGCCAATGCTCACCTTGAAAACATGCAGTGAAATTTCTACTACGAAAGTAAAAACAAAGAAATAGAAACTGCCTTATCATTTTCACCATTCAGAGTGGTGTATTGACCACATGGTGGCTGGTGAATACTGTATAGAACTAGATTAGGTGCATAAAAGTTTTTTTTTGAAGTAATAACAATTAGAGCTTGTGGATTGGCACTGGCAAGAGTTTGATTTTAAATCGCGCAGCTTCTGAGCTCTTCCATGATCTTTTGCTTTTCATTCATTAACTCATTAATAGCTTCTTTGTGCTTTGCACTTCCACAATTTCTGCAAGTTTAAGTCATATCCAGTGTTTTTCACTCAAACATATCATTTCAGCTTCTTCTAATTTAATCTAATTGTGGGGGCTGGTGGTGAACATATTTCACATTACCTGTTTTTTGGCAGTAATCACTGGAGCTTGGTTATTATATGCATGCCAAATAAAGAAGATAAATCAGGACCAATTATTCTTCATTTGGATTCTCTAGGACTGCACAGCAGCAAGTCAATTTTCAGTAATGTGAAGAGGTCTACTTCTTTTCTAATGACTGCTGTGCTGCCTTTTCTATGACTTTATGATCGGAACGAGCTTTTTTTCTGCAGCTTTCTAATAGAAGAATGGAATATTCTTAAGCAAGAAGTGTTTCCTGCAGATATTGCAGAAAATATCTGGGATAATCTGTCTCGAAGAATAGTTGAGAAAGTAGTGGAGGTACAGCTATGTTAGGATATTCCGTATATGAATGCTTTGTATAATATCTATTTCTGTTTTTTTTGTTATTCCTGCATTCAACTGCAGTCCATTATGTTTTCTTTCCAAGAATGCATAAATAGAAATTACATTATAGCTGTTTGATAATTTGATGAATCAATCCTGGTTCTATTAGGAAAAAGGGGTTTGTGTTGAAATTACTGTGCTTTTGCAATGTAAAACATATCTTGACATCTCAACGCTTTGGTATATTGAGTACTAGCATCCAATTATTTCATGTTATTGATGAGTACTGGAGTTTCACTGGCTTGCTGCCTCCATTTGGTTGCCACATCTTGGTTCTCGGCTTTGCTTTTTAAACAGTATATGTATTGAGTTTATGTTGGATCATATTTGATCAAAGGTCTGTGAACCTAGTGCCAACAGATGATGCAAGTGCTCGTTTCTCCTGTTGGTAAAACATTTCTGATATTCCCCTAGCTTGGGTTGATACCCTCGTAAAGTTTCAAGTCGCTATGTATAGTTCTCAATCTCTCTATGCGCATTGTTTATGCATTATTATCTCGAGAACAACTATCTTGGCAGGTGCCTTTGTAGTCTTTTGTTGTTTCTACTGTGATGCTAAAGATGTTTTAAGCATGTAAAAAATGTTCCAACGTTAAACATTTAAATATGGTGGATCATGCACCTCTGACACTATACTTTTTGCTTTTCATGATTCAGGTGCCGCAACAACCAAACGAATACGATTGTGGTGTTTTTGTTCTTTACTTTATGGAATGCTTCCTCGAGCATGCCAATGAAAGGTTGAGTAAGGATGACTTGGAAACGGTACGAGGATTTCTTCTATTTCCGCATTTTTAAGTGTTTAAACTAAACATTTGTCGTTATTTCAGTTTGGAAGGAAATGGTTCAAATCCGAGGAGGCTTCCAGCTTTAGGAGAAAAATACGCAAGTTACTAAAGCAAGAGTTTGAGAAGGCAAGTGAAAGCACAGGTTGAAGAATGGAGTCATACTTCTGCTGCATATTTGCAGTAAATATATACTAATATTCATGTAGATGCATTCAAGTGGTTCTCTCTGTACAGGAAAATGTGAAAATCATTTTTTCATCTTTGTAACGCCAGCTGAGTATCGTCTCCGTTGGTCATCAAATTTTGTAAATCTGCTTAATTCTAATTGACAACAAGGTGAGAGGTTATTAAAAAAAAATTTGCCTCAACCTTGAATACCAATTGCCGATACAGAACGCACTGATATTTGTAAATGAAAGCAGCAAGCATCTTTGTTGAATATTGTTTTCCATATTTTACTTTTGCTGTGTGAAGCTTGTTGAAACTTGGAACATCTGATTACTTTTTTTTAATTTTGGTTGGTATGGATAGTGCAGAAACGGAAGGCAAAAAAATGTGGGTTTATGGTGTGTGATTTAAGTTAAACAGAAGGCAAAAAAATTGTTGATAAAGATGTAATGTGGGAGAGTTGTGACACAATAATTAGTATGAAAGGAATAAAATGATCACAAGGATGATTGTATCAACAAAAAATAAAAATAAAAATGTATCACTACCATCAGTTTATCGAGATCGTGTGGCTTTGAATAATAATTGCTAGATTTAATTAGGACTAGGAATGGCGACTAGAATAATACACTAACAAAAGCTAGTCAACTCAACTTTAATAGAATAAACTTGCTCACCTTCCAATGAAGGGGTTGTTCAAAATATCATCCATGGCGATTCAAAATGGGTAGTAGCATTATGTATAGCCGAACACAGAAAAGGCGATAGAACCTAAGTTTTCAGGGGCTATGAGATTAATGTGTACATTTGATTTGAGATTAGAGAGAGATCGTGGCAAAACAAAGCAGGTTAAACTCCTGATTCGAAGTCGTACTTCAATTGCTTTCTTTTTTTCTTGTCAGGAGTTTCATGGACTTGCGTTTTTTTCCCATATGTCTTCAGCTGGAAATTTTCAAAGGCCTTCGATACAGCTTCCACCTGTACGTTATTTATGGAGAAAATAAAAATCAACGAAATAAATTGAAGTATCTTGGATGAGAAAATTTGTTTATTTTCTTACCAGGTGTGGTTTCTTGGAGTAAACTCTGACAATCATGTCTTGGAAAGATGTGGGCAGCAAGTGGCTGACCAGGTCTTCTTTAACATTGAATTTGTCACTGCTATGATAATCCTGATACAGAACAAATGATTTCCTTAGGTGGAAGATTACTTGTTTTAATCAAGAAACGCCCACAAGGCTACTTCTCAAACTCATTTATTAATTCGGAACAAAAAATATGATTTCAACAGAAATGAAATTCTTGACTCTGAAAAACTTGTACCTGGAAAAATTTGATGCTGCCGTAGTGAGAAGGGACATGGACACAGAAAAAGAGGACACAGTTTCAGAATCAAACCACAAAACCTATCATTTCTTTGACACAAACTAACTTGGGTCATTTTCAGGTAAATTACCTATCGAGTGGGTTTTTCCTTCCGCGAGTCAGATCAATTTTGACACTACTCACTACAATATCTTCCTCGTTTAGTGTAGGATAACTAGAACTCTGCAGCACAAGTTTATAGCATCAGGTACTTCATATATTTTGCGCAGACGAGACACTTATAGAATGAATTTTGGTGGACCTGTGAACAGATTATATCTTGAGAAGTCACACTTTTGAAACGGTCCAGCTTTTCCTTTGGAACTGCAAACTCATTGCAAAACTGTAGAAACATTTTGACGCGAAAATGATTTTAAGTGTTAACAAGCAAGTATACATGTACAGAGTTTGTTTGAAGTACACTGAAGTACCTGGTAAAGATCCCTTCTCCGGATGCGGCGGACCAGATCTCTGGATTCCTTCAGTTCTTGGCTGGAAGAAGTTTCAATATTTTTTAGAATTGTGTCATCGAGCTGCCACAACATAGAGAATGGTCAGCCTAATATACCAAAATCCAAATCGATACGTTGCAGTTAAATATAATTGATTTTCCAGAAACCTTCCAGTATTTTGCTGGTTCATCAATGTAGGAAGAAATTTGAAGAACATCATTTGCTTTGACCATGGCATCAATGAACATGAGCTCTATTGCCTGAAAAGATACGTTATTCTGCTTCAAATGAAGTCACAAATTAAAATGCTGAGAAACAGGAAGATTACATGAATGACCCACCTTCACTTTTGCATGCATGTACACGGTGCGATACAAATCTGCTCGAGCAGCAAATAACTTGTGGATAGTAAGATCTGAAACACGATTAGGATAAGATGACTATTGTATAAGTAGTGATTATAAGAAAAAGGAACTGATGCAGCTATAGAGACTGACACTCCTTAGCACGATAGCAGATCTCATCATCTATCACTCTCATAGTCTCCAACACTCTGCAAGGTAAAGTTAAAAGTATTATTTTGATGGGGAGAAGTAAGAACCAAAATGAAAACTTTGATGAAGACTAATTATATTAGTCACCTAAAAATTCAAGCATACCTCTGAAACTGAAAATTGCAGCCTAGACCACATGCCCTGGAGTCACGGACAATGTAATCAAACCTGCAGAGAAAAAAGGTAATTTATTTCTTGATACTGTGAATAAACAATTAATTATTAAAATTCACAAAATGACATGAGATAGAAAGGTACTTGTCCACATCAATCCCATTGCGCCCATTGGCAACAATATCATACAAAAAAAGCTTTTCTTTGGAGCTCTAAGCAATAAAAATAAAAAATATAAATGTAACAAGATATGATGAAAAATTATTGGAGAATAATTGATAACATGAAATGTGAATTACTACTAAACCTTTTCATTGAACCACTTACTTTTGATACACCATTATCAGAAGCCATTATCATTTCCTGACAACAAACAGAAGCCAAAATTAGAATTTAGATGGGAGTTAGAGTGAAAATTGCATATTTAATGCTATAACACTGCAAGATTAAATATCCACTCTCTCATCTACAGAAAAATGTCCTATGATACATAATCAGAGGCCTGTAAAGGTAAAATTTCATAATCCCTGTGTTGCAAAAAGAGTGTCATGTAGTCTTTTGACTTGACAAACCGCTTTTTTTCTTTGGGACAAAAGCCTCTTTTAGGAATAAGATTCTTTATTGGGATAGAGGGAGTGTTATTCGAGGTTAAAGGCCTGGAGAGAGATTTTTCAAACCTCGTATCCAATATAATTTAATGTATGTTGCTCAATGAAGCCATTAAATAGGTAATTAGTATAATAGAACTACAAAAGGAATGCAGTTATAACTGGAACAGTAACTGCTCAGGTAAGTCTCATGGTGGAAATCTTGTAGATAGTTAGATTGATAATTAGAAATTCAGCTACTTAAAGAACAACATACAATATTATGACTATGAAGTTGGATATTCAGTAATCAAACCTTCACTTTCTTAAGACTTTCAGAGTCAATATCAATGTTATGCTCATCCACCATAAAGTCTATCATCTTCAGAGACATTTCTTCATGAGACCTGAAAATATCATTCAGTATACAATTTAATTAGTCAGCAAGTGAGACACACTCGTCCAGATATAAAATTCTTTAACACACTTTAAAGAAAACCAAGAGACGAGAATTCTGAGACAAGACGAAATAAATCAAACAACAGAATATTTTCTGGCAAGTTATCTTCTTTATTCTTACCTTAAACATGTTCAAGAAAATTGAACAGAGAAAACTGATTACATATCCAGAGGTTCTAAAAATTCCAGATTTGTTATCACACAGTACAGATACTACATCAAATAAAATTAGTTTATGCATACATAAATCATAAATTGCAATTGATGAAAGATAAAATAAGTTCATTCCGCTTTTGATCTCCAAGAGCTATATTGCCAAAAAGAAAATTCTGTTTCTGGAAGGGAATACTGTTCTAAGGAGTCAGGAATACTCATCGAAAATGTTATCATTTTACCAAGAGCAGTTTTTAGTATTAAAAACAACTAGGAGTGTTCATGATCCTTGGAGGACTCTAAAAGCATTATGATGACGCTGTTTTCTATTTTAAAATGATTTTTTTTTTCGACTTTGACTCCGCAATCCCAAAGTTTCTTTTTGATCCTAGCAAAAAGGGAAATTTTGAGATGTTTTTTGCATTGCTTTTTATAACTTAAAAAATATACAGTTATATCTATTAATTAAAATCATAAAGTTTGCACCTAGAGATTGATACAGGAGGAAAAAAGATTATCAGAAATAACCATTTCAGGCCATTGAGAACCCGTGGAAGAAATTCACGCTCAAACATGTGGCTGAATGGACCATGACCCACATCATGCAGTAGACCTGCACACAATCAGCAGGCAAACAAATGGATGACAAGTCATGACTGCAAACAAAGTGACAGCAAATCAGTACATTGATTTACCTGCAATTTTTACAGTTTGTATATCAAATCGGTCAATATCAAGCTCCAAGCCCTACAAAGATAGCATGAATAAGCCTTACTCCCTATTTAAGATCCATTATGTTGTTGAGCAGACAATATGGTATTACTTGGTAGGTTTTCAGTGTGTTAATAGCTTCACTAGCCAGCCAATACACCCCAAGCGAATGTTCAAATCGAGAATGTACGGCCCCAGGGTAGACCATGTATGATAAACCTATATGTAAATATTAAAGTCATGAGTAAAATGCTCCAAGTAATAAGCCTTGGTGATAAAAGCTGAAATGATGAAACTATAAAGATGTCTACCAATTCACCTGATCCTGGTGTCTTACTAGTTTTTTGGGGGAAAAATACTTTTGACTCTCTACAGTAAAAAAAAGCGACAAGTTGCTGTTCAAGGAGTTAGTATACTGAGGCATCATGAACAAGATCTTCTTATTGTATAAAAAATGGACATAGTAGATCAATGCCCCGGATATTTTTCGAGATTTTTACTGGCGAGTCAAAATAAATGATTTTCTAAAATAACGTAAAACAACAAATTATTTTTAAGAAGCAGCTGATCAGAATTGTAACAAGCCAGCAGGAAGATAAAATAATTGAGATAATTCCTAAAAAAATAAATTCATGGATCAGATATCTCAAATTCCTAAGAACATACATAATTCTGATAAAGATATTTTCAGCAAGAAGAATGATAGCCTCACCATAATATTGAAGAAAGGTAATTAACTTTACCTAACTTCACCAGTAGATCCTAGATTATAAATTGACGAACCATAACTGAAAAGCAAATTCACACAGGAAACAATGATAAACACTCACCAAGCTGCTTCAAATCGCGAAGTCTGCAACATAATTGAGGAATTTGGTTGAGAATTACATTCAGATTGATGCAGAAAAAGTATGGATAATGAAGCAATACAGCACTTGGTTCTGAACAAGAAAAAACGACAAAAAGGAAGGATAATACCTCTGAAACTGTTCTGTGTCGACAAACTTCAGGGAAAGCTGCAAGCAAAGGGGGAATACTTGAGAGTGAGAATCCACGTAGACAGATAAATAATCTAAGATTATAAGCCACCTCTTCAAGTTGTCGATCTAATAGCATAATAAACTAAACAGAGCAATAGTCCATAATAGTGCAGGAAAAAGGGAAAATCTAACAAGCCACTATTATATAGTACTAGTTCTTAAATAACAAAACAAATATGAACATCAAACACTATATAATCCTTGGCTTCACTCTGTTTTCACGTACTGAAGCTCAAATTTCCGCTAATCTAATATTTTTAAAACGTTCTCATACACACTTCAATAAAGCATATATGCTAGCTAGGTTTAGGAGCGTTGAGTTGTGCTAGAAGCATGAGAGAATAATCAAAACATATGAAGATTATCAAATTTGAGACGAAGTCGAACTATCAAAGTAAATGTGATTTTCCGTAATTTCGAGTCGCTCAATCACAACGAAATCTGCACTGCACGGAGACGTATGATCGCGTATCATATTTGAGAATAACACATAGCAACAAAAAAATCGTCACCGATGGAAACTAAAAGGTCTATAACTTCTCTGTTCCATCAACTCACTACACATGCGATATTGCGATGCACAAATTCGACCAAACAGAAAACTAACAATCAGCATATTTTCGACTCAATATTTTCCGAGTCGAATCCACAACACAAAGCACAAGCGCACGTACAAATTCGAGAGTAAAACAACAAAAATAAAATTTCAGTTCGTCTTCTCAAAATCGAACATAATAAACATGCAGAGAGGAGGAAATACATGATCCATATAAATGTTGCCATGGACGTTATCGTGTATGTGCTTCAAGAATCTCCTGTCGATTGAGAGGTCCTCCATGAACCCTTCCTTCCTTCCTGAGATATGCGTATGGAGAGGAAGAAAAGAAAAGCAGCGAGAATTGTGTGATTCTGGGGGAGCAGAGGAGTATTTATAATGGAATATTTGGAATGCGGAGTGGTGTTGCCGTGGTGTGGTGGTGAAGCCGAATAACTGAGTGATACCGCCAAAAAAGTTGTCCTCTTGTTTACTCGCGTACACGTTAGGGTCAAATGTAATTCAACCCTCTAATTTCATTATTTAACTTCCCAAGGTCGCATTTAGCGGATCTAAATCTGTGTATTTTCTTTCCTAATATTGAACTTTCATTTAAGTTTTCATAAATACACTTAATTTTAAATGAATTCCGGATATATATCTTTATTTAAGAAATAATGTATTAAACTATAGGATAAATGATTAGTCCTAAACAATTATCAAACAAATATTTATGTGAATCCTATTATTCTCGTCAAGCTAATAATATTCACGAGTGTTAAAATTTTATTAAAAATAATTACTCCCTTCGTCCCATAGAAGTTGATATAATTTTTTTTGTGCAGGGGGATTAAGGAGTATAATAATTTAATGTAAAGTGAAGTAAGAGAAATAATATTTAATGTGTAGTGTGTAGTTGTATTAGAGGTGATATGTGGGACCCATGAGAATAGATTAATTATTTTTTGTGTGGGTCCATGTATTAAAAATGAAATGTGTCAATTTTAGTGGGACAAACCAAAAAGGAAAGTGTGTTAACTTCTATGGGACGGAAGGAGTAGTAAATAAGAGAATTTATATATTAATTGCACTTAAACTAGTTTAATTTTTTTACTATCCATGAAACTAATAAAAATTTAATGCAATTACATTTTTACATTTTATTAACCTACCTAATAAGTTTATTGAAAACGTTAGAGTTCAACAATTAGGATTTAAATTAACTAAGATATAATTATTTTTACAATTTTTAAATAGAGAGAGTTCATATTTAAAACTTTTTAAACTCAGACCTACCCTTGAAAAAATGAGCAGAATCGCGTTTTCATATTCATAATTAATTCAATTAATCATGAATAATAATAAAAAAAAACATAATCATGTTATTTTATATAATTTGAATATTTGTATAAAACGCCTGGTTTTAGTATTGTAGCACTATAAAATAACAAAAATAATAATAAAGTCTTCCTAATTCGACATTTTTAACGATTACTCCATTTGAATGGATAATCTCTAAAAACAAAAAGAGAATTTGATTGCTTGAATAATATTCTTTCTGACATTTGAAAGAGTTGCTTTGCCACCTGCATTATGAAGATTCCTGGTAAATGTGGAGATATTCACGGAAATGCCATTCTTTTTTTTTTTTAATGAATAATATGTCTTAGCAATTCACAGCCTCCATTTTAATGACATATACCCATTTGATTTGTTAAATCATAAAATTATTTAACAAATGATTAAAATGTTCCTAAAATTTAAATTTCTTACATTACAACTCAACTCCACATGTCATATACACACGCCTTACATCTTTTACATTAACAAATCCACAAATCATACATACATTCATATACGCATGATATCTTTACAAATCAAAACACACACCATCTTTCTCAAGAACTAAAATAAAATTGTGTTTTTAAAAAAATGTTAATTTTCTCAATATTATAAATCTTCTCATACGCCCAAACGTGGTATAATGTTGGGAGAGGATGCACCCAGGACCTTTAAGAGTGTATTATCATGCATTTCAACTGATGATTAAAAAGCAGTCGTTCATGTTTTTATTTTTGTCCCGACGATAGGCGTTCAACCAACCAGGGCCGATGAATTAAGAAAATTTCGACTAGTATCAGATGAATTTTTCCATTCTGTTCAACCAGGACTGGTCGAACATGATGATTCGGTGCCGGTCTAACAAAATGAAAATTTTCGTCCGATGCTGGTCGAACAAGAAGGAAGTTTGGGTTGAACCAGGATCGAACGACATGCCTTCGTTTTTTTGTATTTCAGTTACTGTCAACCTCTATTTCCCCGCGAAATCATCGTTCATGATGCCCATCTCATTTTTAATAAAACAAAACAACATATTTGGCTTATATACTCATATTATTCTCTTCTCTTTCTTTTTGATTTGAAACGTAAGTGGTGTTTAGGGATGGTGGGTGTAAGTTTAATTTTATATTAAGTGTAGGAGTTGTGGGAGAAGAGGAATTGTGTATTTTTGGTGTATTATATTAACAACAATTTAGTATTTTAAAAGTATGTGTATATATAATTTTTATGTGTAGATATAATTGAATGTATATAGTAATAGTGGACGCTTTATTTTTATTTTCAATATCCACACGATATATCTAAACGCTAGAGTTTTATTTTCTTATGTGAATATATCTTATATATACTAATTACACGCTGCTATAAATAACTTTTTAAAAGTATGAGATGTCGCAACGTGGTTAAATTTCGTATATTTTTTATTTTTTGTTTTAATATTACATATATAATCTTTCTACTTTTATTTATTTATTTATTATTATTATTATTATCTTTAAATCATGTATATCTATAAATTAAAATCACCTTTAATCATACTTTTTTAATTGGTTAAGGAATAGATAATAATCAATAAAATATATCCAACTTATTAATATTATTATTTATGTACATCTTCAAATTAAATATCACCTTTAATCATATTTTTTTTATTGAAAATAGATAATTAAGTCAATCAATAAAAATATATCCAACTAATAATTTATTTTTTATTTTTACTCTTTTTTGTTACAAATAGATAATTAAACCAATCACTAAAAGCATATACTATATCTTAAAAAATAAAAATATATAAATAAAGTAAATATTAATTAATATACATAAATCAGACAGACTAATTCTTTAGGGATATTCACAATCAATAAAAATATATCCAACTAATTAATAATAATGATTAAGAACTAACAGTAATTTATTTATATAATTATAAAACTCGAGTTTTTTGTCTGTTAATTTGCTACACTAAGAGCTATATTAAAATCTTGATTATAAATATCTGAGTTTTAAATTTTATTAATTAAACAGTGATATTTATTAATCGTAAGAGCTTACGCAATCATCTGTGAAATTTCTCATTTTTTGTGTCTTAACTTTTAAGAATATTGTTGTTAATGTTGAAATTAAAACAAATATTTCATCCGTCCCCCAAAATATTTCACACTTTCCTTTTTCATCCGTCCCTCAAAGTATTTCACACTTTATTTTTACTAAATTTGGTAAACAATACATTATAGCAATACTCACTTTTTACACACATACCAATATAATACATACTTTTACTTACTTTTTCACAACTCCCAACAACTTTACACACCTTTTTCATTAAATCAACTAAAATATGTATTATCTTTCTTACTTTATACATAAAAATACAAAATTTTATTAAACTCCGCGCACACCAATACGTGAAATACTTGTTCGGACGGAGGGAGTATAAGTTAAGGGGGATAATCGATATTTTTTAAATCACGAGACTTATTTTATAGTTTGAACAAAGCTCGAGGGAGTATGGTAATTTACCATTTTATTTTTAATAGACTATTAAATTAGGTTAATTATCCGGTGCAGGTGCACCGTACACTCACTTTTAGAAACATATGCACTTTTGAATAAAAATGTACACATTTTATTAGGAAATTTTTTGTTAGTTTTTTAAATAAAAATTAAATGTAAAAAATTTATACAATTATATATATATATATATATATATATATATATATATATATATATTATTGAATAAACATTTATACTCATATGAATGTACATTTATACCCAAATTCACGAGATGTCAACTCATTAAATTTTTGTGTGAAATAGTTTTATGATAATATAATATTATTATAATGGAGCATCATCTTTTAACAAGGTAAAATGTTTCCTTTTCGTTTATTTATTTTTAAATAAAAAATTCAAATAAGCTGTCTTTTTCCAACAAAATCTTCTATATAGCAAGATCTGATCTGCACTAATTACATTAAATATTTTAAATGAAAATTAATACTCTCAATTTTGAAATTGGAAAATAATTTTAACAAATAATAAATAATAAATTATTATATTAAGGCAAAAACTAGCTTGGTTAGTCTTATTTTTGGAACCGGATCTTTTCAATATAAATGGGTCAAGTATTAGAAAATACGGATTCAAGCCTCAACACAGAAAAATCAGCGATTAATTAGGAAAAGGCAAGAACAAACGGACTATCATCCACACGCCAAAAAGGAGGAGGAGAAAAGATTTATAGTTTCGGATGTAGAAGAGCAGCCGATTGAGCAGGATAAAACTGAGGAGGATGGAGAATCGTGCCCGGCCACTATCGGCCCGAAGAAGTTTGATTGCTCAACATCTTCAGTTACTTTTTCAAATTTCTACATACCTCGACTCCTAATCTCAATCTAAATAAGGTGATGTATACTTTATTTGTTAATTATGTTCGATTGTGTTTGTTGTGGTGGTTTTGGGTAATTTTTGGTCTTATATTGGGTGACTTTGTTCAAAAAATTAAGCTTTATATTGATGTTGTACCCTTGTAAGAGGTCGTTTTGTTGTTGAACAATTAATGAGGGTTCTCAAATTTGGAAGCTTGTTCGCCGAGTAGAAATCGTGCATTGCTCTCAAGGTTATCAGCAATTCCAAGGAAAATGTGAGAGTTATTGGATCCGCATGTGGGATTTCATCCATAATAGAATTCTGTCAACAAGGAAAGCCAATTCAAAGGCTCTAGCAGATGGTGTTCTGCAGAGTTTAGCTAATTTCGTAGAAATTACTGACAACTTCATCGAGGGAAATGCAGTCTCCACATTACTAGCATTGTGTAATTCAGGTACTTTTTCGGCACAAGAAAATTCAATCGAATGCTTGTGTAATTTGGTAGATAAGGATGATGATATGAAGTTGTTGGTTGCTAGAGAATGTGGGATTGAGAGCTTAAAAAACTTGTGGGATTCTTCTCCCAATGCTTAAAACTTGGAAGTGGTTGTTCTTCTCATGTAGTCATAACTTTCATTTATACATGGTGATAATATGGTTCTTGCTGCAGGTATACCTGGGTGAGCAGTACGTGAATAATCCTACACTTTGAGATGTGAAATTTTTAGTTAAAGGTGGAATGTTCAATTTTTCAACTAGTTTAATGCCAATTTATTTGAATTTGCACTAGTCATTTCTCAAGCATGTGGATTTGAAAGCGGTGATCATACTCATTTAAGCATAACATTAATATTTATACTGCAATAATGACGGAGTAACATCTATGTTTACATGATAACTTGGTTATTTGAGAACTAACTCACAAATGCTTGTGTATTCATATTTAAATTTGTTAAAAAATTAGTTGCTCTTGTATGTCTGAATGCACTAGGTGGTATGGGTGGAGTTGAGGATGTAATTTTTTTCTTTTGTGCTAAATTTGGGTGTGAGATCAGTCAATTGGGATATACTAGTAATTTTCTATTTCACCGAGAAGATCGATTTTTTAATGTTTTGTTATTGCGTTTGAGAATGGCTGAATGAGGTCCTTTTGATAAGTTTTCATGAATAATTTTACTAAGAGGAAATAGAATGACTTTGCAGATTGTGCAGTGTGCTGTGGGGGATGTGCATAAACATAAAAGTAGCCTTGAGTCTTTTTTTTGTTATGATAAAAACAAAAACCTAGATAGCCACATGGGGCCTTTAAATTTGTCAGAACACAACCTGTTTTTGTGAATCTTTAATATGTGTTCTACTTCTCAATATTCTTAATTATCATACCTTATAGAGTTAATATCTAGTAATTTCATTCCAACAAATGTTTACCCTTTTCTATTTTGCAGTCGTTTAATTCTATAAACATATTCCCTTTGTTATGACTTAATGGTAAACTGCCTTTTAAATTCAAGTTCATGCTTGTATCCAGGCCGGACTGTGGAACATCTTTTCTTCACTGATAGGATATATATCCATTATTTCAAATGTTAGACGAACAAATACTTCATTGATCTTATATTAATTAAATTGCATTTGGCAGAGCTACAAACAAGACAATTTGATTACTGCAGCCAAATACTTGATGGAAGATGTCCTGAATGCACCTAAAGAAGATTATCAGAAATTAGGTTGAATTATATATTGCTCTATTTGGTAAACGTTTGGGTTACTCTTTTTTGTTAATTAGGTTACTACTTTTGTATTAATTAGGTTACTCTTTATAATGAAAATATTTTCTAGGTATACTTTTTACGATTTTGAAAAGTCTCAAATTTCGCATGGCTGCTAATATTTATATTTCTGTGTTGATCATGTCTGTCTTTTCATTTTGAAGCATATATGGTTAACAAGCTAAATCTAGGTAGAGCCCCCCATTATTCTTATTAATTAAAACACTCTTTGAAATTAATTAGATTTCTCTCTAAAATTTAATTAAATTGTATGCAATTTATACGTTTTTAAATCAATTTATAAAAATAGTTAGGTTACTCTTTGGATTTAATTAGAGTACTCTTTATAATAAATTGAATCACTCTAAAAATAAAGTAATTTATTGTCAATATTGTTTAGGTTACTGTTTTATATTAACTAGATTACTCTTTATAATAAATTGAGTTGCTTTAAAAATAATTTATAAAATTAATTAGGTTACTTTTTCTATTAGATTATTATAAGGTGCAGAATATCTACATATAATCAACTTGAATGACAGAAGACAACCTCAATATAAGGAGTAACCTAACTTGTTATAAAAAGTAACATAATTAATAAAAAAAGTATCCTAAAAGAAACATAAAGAAATCACGTCACAAAATGAATACAATATAATTCTTCAACTCATTTTCAGACAATCGCAGCCTTATTTTAAAGAGTAACCTAATTGGTTATAAAGAGTAACCAAATTATTAATAAAAAAGAGTAACCTAAAAAAATAATAAAGAAATCACCTTACAAATTGAATACAATTTAATTCTTCACATATTTTCAGAAAATCGAAGCTTCGTTTTAAAAACTAACCTAATTTGTTATAAAGAGTAACATAATAAATAAAAAAGACTAACCTAAAAGAAATATAAAAAAATCACCTTACAAATTGAATACAATTTAATTCTTCACCACATTTTTCAGAAGAACGAAGCCTCATTTTAAAGAATCATTAAAATGGGGCTCCAACACCATTATGAACAAATCTTTATCAACAAGAACTTCATAGTGAAAGAAAGTACATTAACATTCACATAATCATATTCACAATCTTTAGCCAATAGGTAACCTTTTATTAAAGATAAAAAAAAAAAAAAGAATGGGAAGGGAACAGAACAAAAATATGCAAAGTAATGACAAAGTCATAAAATAAGCAAACAAGCAGCTATAAAAAGAGGAAAAAAAAAGAAGCAAAATTCTTCTAATTCCTTTAGTAATTCCCTAGCTGACGTAGTTTCTAAACTAAAATTGGTCCAACAGTTGACCAAGAATAAGCAAATAAAAGGCCTAAAAACTATAATTCAACATATAATCCAAGTATACAATCAAAATAGCAAGGCCTATAGCAGGAGGCAACAACCAAGTGAGATCTTCCAAGTAAGAGCATTAGCAGAACAATCTGAATTTGCTGTCTTCAAGCTACAAATTGAATCTTGACGGCCCAAAGAATGATAGAAATCCCAAAATAATGGCAATTGCTCAATGAGCAAACTCAATCAGAATGGATCAGGAAGTAATATATCACGTCTAATTCTCGGACAGAACCCATTGATCATGATGGTAATCAATTACCAAAGCAGTAACTTGAAACCATTTAGAATTGAAAAAATGAAAACCATGCTGAATTCGTAATAACTCCTATCAATAGGAATAAACAGAATCTCGAGCATCGAGAAAACTGAGCGTGAAAAAGATCTTCACGAACTGGAGGGCAGACGCTGTCATCAGCGCACACCGACGGTGGGGGGGTTCGCCCCAAACCCCTTTGAATTTCCATATTTCGATACAGGAACATCTTTCAATTCCCTAAACATTGACTTTCGATTCAATCGCAACAGCAACGACGACGCGCAATTGAGGATACTTCGATGTATTCTTGAGGTACTCTGACAAAGGCGTATCGGCTGAGTCGATTTTTGGAGGATGGCAGCGGTAGAGACGGGACAGCGGTGGATGATGGAAAGAGTAAAGAGGAGAGAGTGCGTTTTCTGTTCGGAAGAAAGAGAGTCGAGCATATAATAATCGCATCCGGTGGGCGATTGGAATGTGGAAAAATTTTCGGAAAATTAGGTGAAGAGATGAGGAAGAAAGAGAGGGGAAAGCCGGCGAGGAAAATGGGAAGACAGAAGACGACATCTATTGAGAAAAAAAGGGATCCGGTTCCATGAATATTTAATGGACCGGTGGCACCTAGTTACTCTCTATAAAAAATATTGTTAACCTTGTTGAGGCCGATATTGTGACTTTTTAATACAGCCTTTACTTGCTTAAAAAAAAAATAACTCTTATTATTAATAATATACGCTCAACAAAATTTAACAATTTTTGACATGTACAGTATTTCATAATTAATAATTTAAAAATTTTCCCTGCTAATTTAAGGCGAAAATTCAGAGCAAACACACCATTAAATACAATTTCTTAAATTCTTAAACCCCTAAACCACCCCAAGCTCAGTTCTCCGCCATCGGGATTCACCTCTTATCACCGGAAAATGCTAATCGCCGGCATTATTTCCAAATCCAGAACACACTATCTCGCTTCCGCGTCGCTTTTACTTTCGAAAACTCTTTGCAGCCCCAAAATCCCTGTTCAATTTTCTCCATCTCCAGATTCTTCAATACCATCTACTATCAGTGGCACGTTACAGAGGATATCCGGCTTCAATCGGGCCTACCACGACGGAAGGCCCAGAGGTTCCTTATGGAGGGGGAAGAAGCTCATCGGGAAAGAGGCCATCTTCGTTATTATAGGCCTGAAGCGATTCAAAGACGATAGCGAGAAGATCGATAAATTTATCAAAACTCACGCTCTCAGGCTTCTCAAAATGGACATGGTTTCTGTTCTCACCGAAGTCGAGCGCCAAGGGGAGGTCTCTCTCGCCGTCAAGGTGATTTTTTTATTTTGGTTGTGCTTTGTTCTTCGATTGTTGTACCTTGCTTGCTTCGGTCTACCGTTTCACTCATACGTGATGTTGCATATGTAAATGAATTCTGGAGGGCAATTCATCTTCGGTGAATCCTTATTTCAGTGATTTTGTGATTAAATAAGCATGCTAATTCATCAATTATAAAGAAATCTGGTACACTAACTCAAATTTTGTTGAGTTTTAATTCAGTATTCAAGTGTATAATTTAGGGAACAGAAATGAGTATTACATACCATGAAGATCCTCTGTGCTCTTCCAGTTTCATCTATTAGAACCCAACTATGAATATGCTGATGGCTTCTCTTTTGCCCCTTTTATCTGAAACCTGTGTAATTATATGAAGAAGCCTTTTTCTTATCATTATCTGTTGATTCTTTCAGATGTTTAGAGTGATTCAGAAACAAGATTGGTATAAACCTGATGTTTATTTGTACAAGGATCTAATTGTTGCGTTGGCTAGGAGTAGAAAGATGGATGATGCTATGGAGTTGTGGAAAAATATGAGAGAGGAAAATTTGTTCCCCGATACTCAGACATACACCGAAGTTATTCGTGGTTTCTTACAGTATGGATCTCCTGCTGATGCCATGAATGTTTATGAGGATATGAAAAAGTCTCCAGATCCTCCAGATCAATTGCCATTTAGGGTATTGTTGAAGGGGCTTCTGCCACATCCCTTGTTGAGGAACAAGGTCAAACAAGAGTTTGAAGAATTTTTTCCTGATCAACGTGTTTTTGATCCTCCGGAGGAGATATTTGGATTAAGATAAGGTTTGTGTTTTACCAATTTCTCAAAGACATATGTTTCTACTAATTTAATTGTTAAGTGGATCTGTTTCTTAAAAAACCTGGAATAGGAATGACTTCCTCACAAGATCTAAACAAACTTTACTGTTTCACCTTATACTCTTTCATCTATGATCTATTACATTTTCTTGTTTCATGTTGATCTGGTGTACTTTTTTTTGTAGTACAAGTTATTTAGGCTTGAAGTTGATAATAAGTGGAGAACTATTATTTTGTTATAGTTAACTTATGAAATGAGCAATGATAAATTGAGGTTTGACGAAGTAGCCTATGCTTATCAAGGGGTTAAGATTGCGTAATGCATGCCATTTAATACACGTTTCGTGCTTTAGAAGAAACGAAACAAAAGATGGCAGCGTCTAAGTGGAATAGTAAAACCAATGTTGCTTTCAAGAATCCACCCATCCTTTTTATGTTGCTTTCAAGAATCCACCCATCCTTTCAATTATTCATGTTTGGAATTCTTTTATTAATTTATTTTTGGGGTCTTTCTTCAGTATGGCTTTTGGACAGACTCTTAAATCTATAAGATAACAAGCATAAGCAGTGATAATCCAAGCATGTAATTTTAGTACATTCATCCACCTTGATCACTCACTCTATTTAGTTTCAGGGATGTTGTTGTGCTGTAATCTGCTGGTTGTTCGAATCTGACTGCCAGAACCTATATTCCCGACGCGAAGGACTTATGGAGCTCAGCTTCAAATCGCAACAAAGAACATATTCAATGAGGGGGTTAGTTTAGAATGAGTTAAGATTCAAATGATGAGGTACAGTGCAATTGTGTGTTGATCAGTAAGGTGCAGCATTGTGGATATCGAATATTTATCGAACGCTGTCGTAAGATAGAATTGATATGCATTTTTCTTTGATTAAAAGGTTTTTTATTTTCTTACTTCCTTTGGCATTCATGTTTGCTTTTCCCTCGTTGTAGTAACATAAACTGATAAACTTTTTTCTTCGATTATCACATTCCCTTGATTTGAGATCAATTTTTCCTTTTAGGATTATACTTTTGAAAGGATGTTCAAAATTCAAAGTATACTAATGATTATTTTAAAGGGTTAACAGTAAGAAAAATCATGAATTTTACTCATTTCAAATTAATCATCAATTTTGAGTAATTGAAAAAAAAAATTCTCATCTTTAAGTATTGTTGCAAAATGTACCAATTTTCTCATAAAAGAATCCATCTTTAATCCCACACATTTGAAAAATACATACATATTGGGTATATTTTGCAACAATGTTTAAAAGTAAATTTTTCTATAATTTCTCAAAAGTGTGAATTAATTTGTAATAATAGTAAAATTTGTGGTTTTTCTTGGAATTAACCATATTTTAAATCACAAAGCAAAACTAAAGCGGAAAAAAAAATAAAAAAATCCATGACATCTCTAAAACAATTACAACTATCATATTCCTAATAAACGAAATTACAGCCCAAATGGGCATTAAAGTTCATTTGGTACCCAAATACGTTGAAAATTCAAAAAATTACCATTATACCATCAGCTTATTATCACTAGAGTAGCTTAGTGACCCACACAAAGGGAGTAAATGACCGTTACCTGCAACGTTCCGAATTCGCAGAATTTTTAAATCTTCCATTGTTGCCGACCGTTGAGTTCATTCCTAACATCACACAACCGCTCTCTCTCTCTCTCTTTCTCTCTCATAACTATAATCACGAAATATACCTTGAAAGTGAATGCAAATCCCACCGTCTCAAAATTAAGAGCATCCCCGAGAATTTCCCATCCCATCTTTCCTACCACAATCTTGGATTTTCTTGATCACACATTGGGGGATTTCTTAGGGTTTAGGGTTACTGAAAATCATGGCGGCGCTGGCTCCGGGGATTCTGTTGAAGCTACTTGACGGGATGAATACCGGCGAGAAGCCCACCAGCGAGCACCGGAGCTCGCTTCTGCAGGTCACCGACATCGTCCCCGCCGATCTCGACGAGAAGAATCTCTTGCCCAAGCATGGCTTCTACATCAAGGTTTCGGATTCCTCGCATTCGGTTTACGTCAGTCTTCCATTCGAGCAGGACGATCTGGTGATGAGCAACAAGATGCAATTGGGTCAGTTCATCTACGTGGATAGACTAGAACCCGGATCGCCGGTTCCCATTGTCAAGGGCGCCAAATCCCTTCCAGGTCGCCACCCGTTGGTGGGCACACCGGAGCCATTGATGGGGTTGAGAGCAAAGGGTGAGCTCAAACCCTGTGCTAAATTCTCAGCTCCTAAGAGGGGCTCGTGGGGAACAGGGATTGGGAGTGAGAATGGTGAATCGCCGAAGAAATTGAAGCCGGTTCCCTTGGATTTCGATCAGTGTACGCCGGTGAAAGAGAGGCCGCCCAGTGCGGTGAAATTCTCAGGCAACATTCCGATGTCGCCGGTGGTTAGAGGGAGGACAATGAGGGATGGAAGTGCTGTGAGATCTTCCGTCGGAGGTGCTCTGTTGTCTAAAATGGTAGAGGCTAAGGGGGAGACTCCATTGATTCGGAAAAGCTGCGTTTTTACGCCTTCTTCTTCCAAGTTTTCTAGGAGCAAGAGTGTTTGTGATAGAGAGCAGAGGATTTCCAAGAGTCCCTTCAACACAGCTGTAGGTACATCTTTGCTCTGTGTGGTTAGAACAAACTAGTGATGTGAATTCATTTTTGTTGTTAATGGTGTTTGTTGCTCATTTGTTGTTTCACAGGAGAAGAAGAGTATAACTCCACCTCCAAGATTGAGAAATGGGAATCCTGCATCTTCTCCCACTGTTGGTGGGAATGCAGAGTCTCACTCAAAGCCAAAGATATCTTCACAGTCTCACTTCTCATCTGCTGGTGATTCAACCATTAATACCAGTCTTCACATGAACTTACCTGGAAAACTCTGCAATCTTGGAAAGGTGAGTCAAACAAATCCATACAAGTATTTGCAGATTATATAACATTGCTAATTCATCTGCATATGCATTAGGAAGCTGTGCAACAGCGAGAGACAGCGCAGAAGATCGCCCTTCAAGCGCTACGGGACGCCTCAGCCACGGAGAATCTTGTTCGCTCCCTCAAGTAACTAAACTAGTCTTTTGTAGAAGCTCTTATGTAGTATCTTCTTTTCTTGCTTATAGTTTATAAACTCACCTAAAATTCATTGTGTTCTGTTTATTGTTGTTAGGATATTCTCAAACTTGACAAAATCTGCAAAGCTAGAAGCTCCAGCTACCTGTTTTGATCATTTTCTTGAGTTCCATAACCAAATTATGCAAGTAGTAGCAGGGATGGTGTCCATCCAAGCAGCAACTGCAGCTAGTGAAACAGCTGCTAAGCAATCCAATGCAGAACACAGAGAAGATAGCTCAGTTTTACACGAGATCGTCCCCAATTCCATGGATCAACAGCCAAACTCGGACTCAGTTGCATCAAAAAGAAGGAATGCTCTCTACAAATCTGTTGCAGCTTTCACCGAAAGGACCGAGCAGCGGTCTATTTTGGGAAAGCATCTAAGGTCGTCGACTATGAACCAGAAGGTGATTTCGGAGAAGAAGGGCTCTGAAACAGCTAATGAGAATGATGAGAATCGAAAACCAGTTTCTTCTTGCAGCTTCACAAGTACAATCAAGCTGGGGAGGCAGATTGAAACTGAAGCTGGCAACTGGTTTATGGAGTTTCTAGAGAAAGCATTGGAAAAAGGAGCGAAGAAATCGAAAGTAGCTGTGGAATCAGATGCTCAAAAAGTTCCTCAATCACTCATACTGAAAGTGATCAATTGGGTGGAAGTGGAACAGAGTGATCCAACCAAAAGACCAGTGCATCCTAAAGCTGCAGTCATAGTCAGGAAGCTGAGGATTAAAATGAAGAACCCCTGAGATTGAGATTTCATTCATTGTAATGAATAATTAGTTGAGATCAGTTGTGAAAAATAAGTATTTGATTCTTTTTTAGTTACATATGATTAAATTTGATTTGTGTTTGATGTGTTTCAATGAAAATTACTAGTGTTTCTTTAATTACTATCCTTCCACTGATTTTTGCAATTCATTACCATGAAGATGAGGATTAGATTAACATGAGCAACCCTGAGATTGAATACAGATTGATAATGAAAAATCAAGAATCATCAGAATTTCGAATTTTAACCTCTTACGATGTGTAATCTTTGTTCAAGTCAGCCTCATCTTACAGTGTGAAATACTGTTAGTCATACTCATAGGTTTATGGCAGAAATTCAAAGCTATAGAAAGTTATAAGATCATACTGTAAACATAGATGTGAACAAGCATTTGAAGAAGCAAAATTTTATTTAAAAAAGTGTTTAAAATGAATTAAAACCTTCTCAGATATGATCATTTGTCAGATTAAGGCCACACACTAATTTTTTCTTTCTCATACTTAACATACAATGCAGAAACAGCAGCCACAAAATACAGCTGAATGAAAACAATTGCAGGTGTATGATACTTAAGCACTCCCTGACCCGTGGCCAGTTCCACCAAAAACAAAGCGGTTAACCCCAGAATCGCAATCCTCCCATTGACCCGCTCCGAATACGGGCTGAACCCGAATTCCACATTCAACCCTTCTGACACCGGCTCTTTCAACGCCACCGGCGGGAGAAACACGCTTGATCCAGAAGCCGAACCGCCGGACCCGGTTTTCTTCCCCTTCCGGCTCTTCCTCGCCTCCGCCTTTTTCCCGGTGCCGCTGCGGTTGCGGAGGCGAATTTGTGCTAGACGATTCTCGAAGCTGTCGTCTTGGCTGGGTGTGGGATCCGGTGAGATGGAGGCGGAGGAAGAGTCGTCTTCTTGGGCGGCGCGGGGCGGAGCGCGGATTTTGAGCGAAGGGATTGGCCGTGGCGATGATGGGAATGTTGTGTTGGGTTTAGGGAGTTGCAGGGTTGAGGATGGTAGCGTCGCCATTGTTGTGTATGCTTACTGTAGTTAGGTTGGGTGTTCTTGTGGCCGTTTATTTTTTTATTTTTTATTTTTTTCTCTTCAATCCGTTATTCTTCCGAGGCTCAGGAAGTCTGAAAAGTTCAAGAAAATGTCGATTAGGCCTCAAACTTATGATCTATTTCCACTACGACCACTGTAGTTTTGATATATTACAGTTATGTCCCCGAACTCCTACAGTTTTCATTATACGGCACTGTATGTAAAATAATAAAGAGGGAAAGAAAATTGAAATCAATTAAAACCCTCTGGCCTTCTCCCCACAAATTCCAGTAAAGCCCTAGCTATGGATCTACTGCGTTCCTACGAAGATACCATGGAAGAAGACGAAGAAGTCGACGGTTACGCTTCCACACGCCCTCCCACAACTTCAGAACCACACTCCTCACCAGATTCCTCTCCAATTCGTACCCTCCCTGCCAAATCCGCAGCGCCGAAAGTCGATGATACCTTGCTCTCTCTCACCGTCGCTGGCCAGGCACAGTCAATGGCCCACAAGCCAATTGACCCAACACAGCACCTAGTTTCATTCAATCCGACGTATGAGCAGCTCTGGGCACCAATCGTTGGCCCCTCTCATCCATACGCCAAAGATGGGCTCGCTCAAGGCCTCCGCAATCACAAGCTTGGGTTCGTGGATAATGCCCATATTGAGTCTTTTGCGTTCGATGAGCAGTATAATACTTTCTACAAATTCGGTTATGCTGCGGATCCTTCGGAGAACAATTATGTCGGTGATGTTGAAGGGTTTCAGAAGAACGATGGGATTTCGGTATATAACATACCGCAACACGAGCAGAAGAAGAGGAAGTTGGAGAAAAAGAAGGAGATGCTGGAGGAAATTGAGGGAGCTGTGTTGGATAAGGAGGAGCTAGAGAATCCGGCGACAGAGACTTGGTTGATGAAGAATAGGAAGAGTCCATGGGCAGGGAAGAAAGAGTGGGTGCAAGGGGAGTTGACTGAGGAACAAAAGAAGTATGCTGAAGAGCATGCTAAGAAGAAGGGTGAGAAGGAAGGAGGTGAGAGGGAGAAAGGGGAAGCACATCTTGATAAGACCACGTTTCATGGAAAGGAGGAAAAAGATTATCAAGGGCGTTCGTGGATTGCACCACCTAAGGATGCAAAGGCGAGTAATGATCATTGTTACATACCAAAGAGATTGGTGCACACATGGACAGGGCATACGAAGGGGGTTTCAGCTATTAGGTTCTTCCCCAAGCATGGTCATTTGATTTTATCTGCTGGAATGGATACGAAGGTTAAGATTTGGGATGTGTTCAATTCGCAGAAATGTATGAGAACATACATGGGACACTCGAAGGCTGTGCGAGATATATGGTTTAGTAATGATGGGACAAAGTTTTTGAGCGCTGGGTATGATAAGAATATAAAGTATTGGGATACAGAAACAGGGCAAGTGATATCTACCTTTTCAACTGGGAAGGTTCCCTATGTTGTGAGGCTTAATCCAGATGAGGATAAGCAGAATGTGTTGTTAGCCGGAATGAGTGATAAAAAGATTGTCCAGTGGGATATAAATACAGGGCAGATCACACAGGAGTATGATCAGCACTTGGGGGCAGTTAATACCATTACTTTTGTGGATAATAATAGGAGGTTTGTTACTTCAAGTGATGATAAGTCACTGCGTGTATGGGAGTATGGGATACCCGTGGTTATAAAGTATATTAGTGAACCACACATGCATTCAATGCCCTCAATCTCTTTGCATCCAAATTCTAATTGGCTTGCTTGTCAGAGTTTGGATAATCAGATACTTATTTACAGTACCAGGGAGAGATTCCAGCTCAACAAGAAGAAGAGATTTGCTGGGCACATTGTAGCTGGGTATGCTTGTCAGGTTAACTTTTCGCCAGATGGACGATTTGTCTTGTCCGGAGATGGTGAAGGACGGTGCTGGTTTTGGGATTGGAAGAGCTGCAAAGTGTTTAGAACGCTCAAGTGCCACGATGGAGTTTGTATTGGTAGTGCATGGCATCCGCTGGAACAGAGTAAAGTTGCTACCTGTGGCTGGGATGGCTTGATCAAATACTGGTACGATCTGATATCTGTGAATAGTAATTTCAGTGACTGCTATTTATTTTTATAGAAAACGTCATTTTTTTATAGTTGGAATAAAGTTTTTAATCCTTGCTTTGTGAGATTGACTGCAAAATAGTGATGATAGTTCTTTACTTCAAATGTGAATTTTTGGACTAAAAGGGGGTATTGAGGTGACTATTGGAGGGAATCAATTTTGCTTCAGTTCTTGGATTCTTTTTCGTATGTGTATTGGTTTTTATGACTTACTGCGACAAATCTTGAGTAATGATGGTACTTTGCTTGGAAGCAAGTTTCTAGACTTAGAGAAATATATGAGGTAACTATGGGAGGGATTACTTTACTAGATATTGAATTCATTATGACAGTATTATTTTTGGTGTTTTAGATTGAGCAAGTTTGTGTACTGAAAGAATATTGAGGTAACTATGGAAGGGGATTGGTTTTAACACTAGAGGTACCTTGTATGTTTGTGTCATGTTTGAATGTGATATGTGGTGATGGTTCTTTAGAAAGTTTGAGAAAATCTTGGGGTGAAAATGAGGGGACACTTGTACAGGGATGTTGTAGATAGTACTGCTGAGAAATGAACCACAAGCTTTATAAGGATATCCAGTTCAATGTACCTGTTTCTTGGAAATTTCTTTTTTGCTCCTTTTCTGGAAAGAAAAAGATGTAGATACTCTAGCTAATGCTCTGTTACAGATTGGCCCTCCCCTTGTTATTTAGATTAGAATGGTTGAATTGTCTTTTCATTTGCGTTTATGTTAACCTTTATGTGATTGCAGTCTTGTAAGAAACACTAATGAGGTGCTTAGCTGGTTTGTCTAATTCAAATGAAGCCTGTATAAATCATTTTCTTGTTTTTATTCTTCTCTCTGCCCTGTGCTTCTGTGATATTCAGATATAATCTTCAATATTAGTAGCTGGACTTTATGCTCATCGAAACAATATTTTTCTATCCCTGTATGTGATTTGTGCCCTTCCATGGTAATATATAATCAAATTCTTCCATTCAGTAGGCTATTTGAGTAAAATATTTCGCTCGTTGGAATTGCTGGTTTTCTAGTTATAACTGATCTCTTTGATGAGCTAGTGAAATACTTCTGAGTAATTGCATCTCTGGACCAGTTATCTCGAATTTTCTTATTCATTTAGACCATTTTTAAAATAATTATTATCATGGGAATAACTTATCATTCGGACACCCCCCGAGCGCACTTAAATTCACTGGCTCTTTGCTATTGCAGGGATTAACTTGCATGCTACTGGTCGGATCTTGCATTGGTCGGTTTATGCATTTACTCAATGGTGATCGACTGGAGGGCTACACTGAGATAATTTCAAGCAAGGTTCCTTCTTTGAAGTTCAGGAAAAGTCCCTGTTGGCGGCTGTCTACAAATCTCATGTGTAACTGTACTCAGCAAATAGTAGAATTGTTAGTTAATATTTCCCCTTTAAAACTACACTACTTGGAAATGAGCCTAAAGTATCCTTGAAGTTGTTATCAAAGAATTGGCATATGGACAGCTTTTTAAGGTTGTAACATTTTGTTTTTCCTGAAACTTTAGTAGACATGATGATCTCTCATTGTAAAAGATTTGATGTTTGCTCCTACAGTATTTATTTTGGTTGGCAAAATATCAGTGCCTTTTTAAAGGTTTTTTTTATTCTTTCTTTGGAAATTAAATTCTCAAAAAAGAAGAGAAAGTTGCTTGGAAATAGCCAAAATAAAATAAAAATAAAAATTCAATTAAAACATCTTCTTATTGCGTCTGCCGGGAGTCGAACCCGGGTCTATTGCTTGGAAGGCAATTATCCTAACCGTTGGACTACAAACGCTAGTTGTTGATATTCTAAAAATATAATTTATTTTACTGTAATTTGATTTTGATAATGTAATTTATTTATCTGTAATTTATGGTGTGTCCTTGGTGGTTCATGGAGATGAAGCTCGGCGGCGGAACTTGGATGAGGCGGCGCCTCGCCACCCTAATCTCTCCCGTCGAAACCTCTTGCACCTCCTTCTATTTCCCACCAATCCGGCATGTCTTCACCACACCACTTTCTCTCACCCAGTCTATCTCTCACAATGCCCGTTCTCTCTCATTCTCTGCAGCTGTCACTCTTCACTCTTCAATCTCTCCTGCCCCTTCAGGTATCACTAAGTTTTCCTTATCAAAATACAATTATTATTTCATGCCAAAAATCAATGGGTAGAAAAATAATAAACTTGTGTTTTGAAGGGTTTGATTTTTCCTTTTTTGAAAAATTGGATGATAATAATTTATATCGTGCTTAGGGGGCGAGCAAAGTATTGAAATTCCTATGAAGGGCTCCAAGGTTCTTGTAAAAGGAATGAGATATCATGAACTTGAGGTAACATGATTCTCTTATCTCAAAATCCTTCCCTTATCTGTTATTTTCATTTAGAAACTTTTGGTTGTGTTCATCTCTGGATTAAAGTTTTGTTCTCCTGTTGTTGATAGAAATGGGTTCAATCACATGGCTATAGGGCTGGTCAGGCTTTGATGTTATGGAAACGTCTTTATGGAAATAATATTTGGGCTCAGTGCAATGAAGAGTTAGAAGGTCTGTCATTTGTGCTCCAGGTTCAACTATCTTTGAGCTAGTTTTTAGTTTCATATCTGCTTAATTTGCACTTGTCAAAAAACAGAGAACAATGCATATTTGCCAAAGAAGTCTCAAGATGAAACTCACTCGGTTCATTTGTTACCAATAGGTTTGAACAAGGATTTCAAGAGGATGTTGGCCGAAAATGCTGAATTTAAGGCATTAGAATTGAAGGAGATGATTACGGCATCTGATGGGACCAGGAAGGTAAATATGTTTATGTGCCTAATGAGCTTCTCATACTTATATGGTTGTGCTCTGCATTAGGTAACACAGAATTACTTGTTTATAGCTTGGACACTTTTGAGAACCATCTTATTCATTAGGGATTCACAGGAGGTTACAGATATTGTTCACTTTGGAAGATGGACTGGTGATAGAAACTGTTGTGATTCCTTGCCGAAAGGGCCGTACTACCGTATGTGTTTCTAGTCAAGTGGGCTGTGCAATGAATTGCCAGTTTTGCTACACTGGAAGGCAAGATTTTTATTCTTGACTTTTACTATTCTTCCCATCTATCTATCTCCTTAGATTCTTAATATAAATTTAAGTGGAGAAGTATCATATATGCTCCTTGGTTGCCCTTCTGTGAAGATACACTTGAGATGGAATATGATTGATGAACTTCTATCTCCACTTTTTTTTCTTTTGTTTTAAATGAGTTACATAGGCTAAAGGTTGAAATTTGTTTAGATTAATATGACTCTGACATGCGAACTTCAAGCGCTTACTGAAGTGAGCATGTGCAGACTTCTTGTTGTATAGAGATTGCAGCACAAGTGAGCTAGTTACATAGCCTGGCAATTGGTGCAACTATAATGGTGGTTTCTGGTGCTTTATTTACAGAATGGGATTGAAACGAAATTTGTCCACTGCGGAGATAGTGGAGCAGGCTGTATATGCAAGGCGACTGGTAGCGCATGATGTCGGTACCATTACAAATGTTGTATTCATGGTTAGTACTTAGTATTACCATTATTTTCACTTTGATATGAACACATGAGAAAAGTCGAATCAAGTAGCTTAAAATCCTCTATAAGTTTTGAACTTACACTTACTGAAACCAATGCCTAGTGCTTAAAACTCTTACCATTTTAGGTAGTTACTCAATGAAATTCTCCTTTGTCATATAGGGGATGGGTGAACCACTTCATAACTTCGAGAATGTTATAAAGGCTTCCGAAATATTGGTAGATGAGCAAGGTCTTCATTTCAGTCCTCGTAAGGTTACAATTTCAACTAGTGGCCTAGTTCCTCAAATAAAGCGTTTCCTTAAAGAATCAAACTGTGCACTAGCTGTCAGTTTAAATGCTACAACAGATGAGGTATTTACCTCTAGCTAGCTCATTTTATTAGGAATAAATTTAGGGTTTGGTGTTCTTAGCCGATTTTGTCCCTAAATATACAGGTCAGAAACTGGGTCATGCCAATCAATCGAAAGTATAACCTGGGGTTGCTTCTTGGTACACTTCGTGACGAGCTCTGTTTAAAGCACAACTACAAGGTCTTGTTTGAATATGTAATGCTTGCTGGAGTTAATGACAGGTCAGATATCCTTCTGATAATGTTCTTAAGATTCTTGTCAGTCAATTAAACATTTAGCAAGATGCATCGTATCATTGTACGTACGTTTTCTTGATTTTCGGCAAATATTTGGAAATAAGAGCAAATGTTAGTAGCAGCAAACAAAACAGAATGGCAATATTATGATTATTTTGTCTCATTTGCAGCGTTGAAGATGCCAAGCGATTAATAGATCTAGTGGAAGGCATTCCATGCAAGATAAACCTCATATCATTCAATCCTCATGGCGGGTCGCAGTTCAAGCCAACGAGGGAGGAGAAGATGATTGAATTTCGTAATATCCTCGCTGAAGCAGGATGCGTTGTGTTCCTACGAACGAGTAGAGGTGATGATCAGATGGCCGCCTGCGGCCAGCTCGGCAAGCCGGGCGAAATCCAGGCTCCCTTGCTCAAAGTCCCTCCTCAATTTAAAGTTGCTCTTGAGGCTTCAGTTTGAGTATCACGTTTTACAGGTAATATAAGAACACTGTAATTCAACGCCTATGAATTGATTATTCATTAAATCATAACTAGGATTTATGGTATTTAATGTTGATTTGTTACTTTTTCGTGAAAAAATTAATCATTATACAGGAAATTCTGTGTCATGAAATCACACACACGTATATATATTTGGAAAAAGGTTGTTTAATGTAATTGCATGCTTTGAATGTAAAATATGATTCTCCACTTTTAATATTTAATTTAAAAAGTGTATAATGTTTTAAAATTATTTATTTTTATTTTTTTAAAGAAACAAAGGATAAATTAGTGAAGAAAGAAAAACTAATTACTTGGCATTTTAAACTCCTCTGCTTCACCATGTGAAGAAGTTATGGAAGTGTTAGAAGCATATTTCAATTCTTATTGATGGTTAATGTTTTTGTAATTTTCTTGAATATTTTCTAAATTAATGATTTTTTTTTTAAATTTTTTGAACAGCTAAAACATTTTATTGATAAGAATACCCCCAAAGTATCACAACCTAATGATGGAGGTGAGAACAATATAGAGTGGGGCTTTACTAATGATTTTCTAAATTAATGATGATCATGTTACATTTGAGCATTCTCAACAAAGAAAAAGATGGTGGGATTGGATATTTTTAATTCAAAATGTAACTATAATTCCTCTTCAAATACCAAGTTAAATAAAACCAGGGTTACTAACTTATGCAATCAAATATGGTGAATACTAATGATAAAATATTAATTTTCAGAATAATGATTAATATATAGTATTATTCTTTTTATAAAAAATTATTTTTTTAAACATGTGAAACAGTAAAGATAAACTTAATTTTAAAAATTATTATTTTTTAAAAGATGATATTTACACCTGATTACATGTAATTATGTCTCATTAAATATATATTTATACATCTAAGCCTACTCAAGTTTATATGAAAACACATTAGGAATTTGGTAACACTTGCTCCTTTAATAGAAATTGAAAATGATCATTTTCCCATTATACAGTAACAATATTTACATTAGAAAACAAATGTATAAGTGTTAATGTGTTATAATTGGAAATGGTTGGATCTAAAAGACATAAACAAGCATAGACAAAATATCAAATCAAGAATCAGAAAACAACTAGTACAATCTTCCAAATGAACCGTGTTAATCAAGTGCTTGCCAGTTGTTTTCTTTTTTATATTAGCTTAATTATTTAATTAATTGCCCTTCAATTTATCGGATTAAAGATTTAATAAAGCTTAATTAATGTATTCTTGCGCGTGAATTTTTTTTTTCTAATACTATGGGTACCATGATAATATTAATTTTGGTTTAGTTTAATTTAAGTTTCATAATACAATACTTTCTCAAACTTACTCATCAAATTAAATTCTATAATTTTTTTTCTTTTTTTAATTTTAGTTATTTACTAGAAATTATAATATATATATATATATATATATATATATATATATATATATATATATATATATATATTTATTGCAAAATGACAAATAGAAAGGGAAAAAAAAAAGAAGAATTTACTTCACGAAATAAAAAACTACATAATTAAAGTTATAGGATATATATAGGATATATAAACCTTATTAATTATTTTTGTTTTTTATTGAGTAAATGAGGTTAGAATAAAATGGGGGCAAAAAAAGAATTGAGTCACAAGAAAAAGACAGTTTAACAAGGTATGTTGTTTCCCCGTGACAGATGGTTTCGAATTAGAAGAGAGTTAGTATTATTACAAGACTACAAGTAAGTTTCACATGTCAATCTAACCTTATCACATTTTGTGATCCAAAAATAAATAACATTTTCAATATCTACATAATATTGCTAATCCACCATATTTTTTCTTTTTCCAATTATAAATCAATTCATATTTTACAAATTTCATACAAAATTAGTATTGTAAAATATATAACAACTTATTTACATTAAATATGTTAAGTTTATAATTCACGTTAATTAATTTAGAATATATTATATTGAGATATTAAGCATATATACGTTTGTGTATATAGTTTTAGGGTTTTAATGTGTATTAAAGTGAAAATAAAATAGATTAATAAGTTAAGTTCAATAGATCAGTAGTCCATTTCATTATATGTAGTATAAATTATTATGACAAAGGGTACCTTTACCTACTCGACGATAGAAGACGAAATGAAAATATAAAAATATAAGTACTATGATAAAATATAATAAAAGCACCCACACACTTCCTTTTTGCTCCTTATAACTCCCTTTCTATCACTCACTTTAGTAAAAAACCTATACACTAGTGTCATATGTACGTCGTAGTTGAACTCTAAATTTTAAGTGTAAAGATTAAACTTTAGAAATAAAATAAATATTGCAATGATATAATAGTATTGAACATTAAAAGAAATTATTAAATCCAATTCGGGTATATAAAAATTTTACCATAAAATGAATATGTGGATGGAGGAAGCACGTAGTTGCATGTACTCTAACGTGATCACATAAAAACATCCTTATGCAATGGGAACCGTATTTAAAGTTTAAACATAATTTTATTAAAATACGCAAGAAAATATTAAATATATATACTAAAAAAAGATAAAGTCTCTTGTGAGACGAGTTGATCCATCACTAAAGAGTTGATCCATCACTAAAATATACTTATTGTATAGATAATATGTTTAATGATTGTTAAAGTATGTTTTCTAAAGTATGTTGTATTATGCAGTATGATTTTAGTGTGTTATAATATGATTTATTATTAACATACTTTAATTATATAATAATTATACTTTAGTAATGAATCGACCCGTCTTACACCTATCTCACAAATAACTCGTATCACAAGAGAGTCTCTAAAAAAGAAAGGTGAATATCACAATTATTGAAAAAGGATAGACATATATTACATATAACTATATAAGAAGTAATGTTGTGATTTAAATCATGTGCATTATTGGATCGTCAACAGTGAAAAAGAATAGACCACTCAACCAAAATTCCAACAGATCAAATAATTAATGTGTAAGAATATTAATTAGAAAGAAAAAATATTTATAAGAAAACAAGAAGAAGAGTCAATGTGGGCAATTAAGGAGTGGAAGACAATGAAGATTCCATGTGCCTTATGTACTCAAAGTAGGTTGATCATTAATCTAAACAAATTAATTAAATATAATGTCATATTAATTAATTAATTATGATTATATTAAACAAGAGAATACGTATAAAATGAGAAAGAAGTTAAAATCAGATAATGTACACATCCCTCACATTGCTACATCCTAATCAAATAGCAACTCCATATATTTATGTTTTTGTAAGTATATTCAATATTTACAAAAATAATTAAAAAAATAAATGGAAAATGGCCCAGTAACAGCTGGAATAATATGGCTTATTGTTATCCCCCACGCGCTAAACTATGTATGTATGTATGTATGTTTGTGTATGTATGTCATGTATGTATGCCATGTATGGATATGGTGGTTGATATATCATCACATGGACCACCAACATACAAAACGCTCATGCTGTGGGCTCATTCCATTTCCCCCCAACCCAACTGCTTCAATCCTCCTTATTTACTGCTGAATTTCCCCTTTTTTTTATTTTTTTTATAATTATTTTATAATTGTCACATTATGTTTTTAATCCATATAATAAGGATCCTTTTAAGTTTGACCTATAACTGACGAATCTTCATCCTCAAATAGAAATCATATACCTCCAACATCAGTCAATGTAAGATGCCATCACTGTTTTTCTTTTCTTGGATTTATTATTTCATAGTAGTCATTATCCACTAAATACAATTTTAAATAGTCAACCTCTCTTATATATAATTTTTACTAGTCACTATTGGTGGACTCCCCAAATTACCTCATAACTGTCAGATAAAGGACGATAATAATGGGGGCATGATTATGTCAGTGTTCTGTATTAAATAGGGTAGGTGAGACCACATTTAAAATTATAGGACATATTTTTTTTCCAAAAAAAAATTAAAAAAAAATTGAAAAAATATTTCTTCTATTCATCCTATTTGGCCAACACTTTTTTTTCCAGAAAAATTAAAAAAATTCGAAAAAAATATTTTTTCTATTCGGCCTATTCGGCCAACACTATTTGTTCTATTCGGCCAACACTTTTTTTCAAAAAAATTAAAAAAAATCGAAAAAAATATTTATTCTATTCGGCCTATTCGGCAAACAATTTTGTTCTATTCGGCCAACAATATTTGTTCTATTTGGCCAACATTTTTTTTCTAAAAAAAAATTAAAAAAAATTAAAAAAAATATTTCTTCTATTCGGCCTATTCGGCCAACAATTTTGTTCTATTCGGCCAATACTATTTGTTCTATTCGGCCAACACTTTTTTTCTCAAAAAAAATAAAAAAAAAATTCGAAAAAAATATTTTTCTATTCGGCCAACAATTTTGTTCTATTCGGCCAACACTTTTTTTCAGAAAAAAATTAAAAAAACTTATACGAATAAAATTAATGCATATTTTTGTATTTTAATAAAATTATATATTCATGAGGCATATAAAAATAACAAATTAATGCATTCAATAGACTGTAAAACAAATTATTGTACTTTTGTACTTTTTGGTCAAAAAGAGACCTCAAACATGTGATCAATGGGTCCCTTTCAAGGGCATTTTAGTCTGTTCCATTAAAAGTGGCTAGAATAAATTGTTTTTAAGACTTGTGGCTACTAAAAATTACTTTTAACCAAGTTGAGTCATATAAAAATAACAAATTAATGCATTCAATAGACTGTAAAACAAATTATTGTACTTTTGTACTTTTTGGTCAAAAAGAGACCTCAAACATGTGATCAGTGGGTCCCTTTCAAGGGCATTTTGGTCTGTTCCATTAAAAGTGACTAGAATAAATTGTTTTTAAAACTTGTGGCTACTAAAAATTACTTTTAACCAAGAGTGATTACTTTTTACCATTATCACTTATTTTATTTAGCATCATATATTCACATTGTTTGTCATGCAAGATTCTTGGTCTAATTAATATTGACTAATTAAACTTGCTCTACTACAAAATTAGGGGCTAATTTGTAGAGTGAAATAGGGGAGGGGTATCTTAATCAATTTGATAGATACACAAAATAAAAAAAAACTAAAGTGTCACTTTTTGAAATTATAACATTTTTTATAATAAATTATTACTTCACTCTTTTAAAATGATAATATGACTTGGGAGTAATAAATTAAATGAGTACACCCATTACGATAACGTATTTTTGTGTATGAAAATAAAATAAAATTATACTAATATTTTATTATGTTTAAAAATATCTAAAATTATTGAGATGTATATAAATAATACTCACTCGATCTCGAATAAAGGTGACCGTTTACTTTTTACACGTGAATTAAGGAATATTGTTATTTTATGTGTATTAGGTAATTGTATTAGAGAGATTTGATGGGTAGTGGTGAGCTTTTTTTACTAAAATGAGAAAATTAGAACTTTTGAATGAGACTTCTAATATAGTAAAATGTAGATATTTCGGATGTAGTTTAGATAGTTTAATGAATAAAATGAAGTATTAATTTTTTTTAATATACGTAAAAAGTAAGTATTATTAAAATGTATTTTTTTTATTTTAAGAAATATAAAAAAGTGTCGGGATTGATTAATGAAAAAAGTGCGAAGGTAATTAGGAACAAAGGGAGTAATATGTAAATATTTTTAAAATTTTTTTTTGCAATTCTTGAAAAACAAACTAGGAGTATTTATTTATTACTTTTAAAATGAGCCAAAGCTCATAAATGCCACTCCTAGTACTTAAATATATACAGACAAAAATAGGAAAGGGGAAAAACTCCCCCCATCAATTTAAATAACTGAATCACACACCAAACATTAAATTCCAACAAATATTCAAAATCTAAAATTGAATTAATAACTTAGGCTTAATTTAGAATGATTTCAAATGTCGTACGGAATTAATAAGGTCGAACCAGTGGTTCACCCTTTCTGTAACGCAACTGGTCCGACTCCACTCCAACTCACACAACCGGGTCACCCGTTAGCTAATCCGCCACGGCCCATGTCATGTCGTTCTGGAAGATCCAGTGGCACACCTCGATCTTACCCGGACCCGAACCCAAGGCGATGAACGCTCCGTGGCCCGAGCTCCAAGACGACGTGTCCACGTGACAGATGGCAACGCCGTGGTTGATCCTGGATTTGGATTTCGGATCCAGGATATCCGCTTCGTAGACCCGGACTTTTGGAACGGAGTGGCAATAGTAAAGCATGTACGGGAATAAACTCTGGTGACAAGACACTGACTTGGTGACTTTCCCACCGTTGATCGCTTTGACTTTTCCTATCATGATATTACCGTTCGACCCCTGCGTGTTCTCCGTCGATCGGACCGCCACGTTCCGCCCTAGAACCGACGTCGCGAAGTCGATCATGTCCTCGATTGAGGCGGCGCACCGCTTCGTCTCGCCGGCGCTCGGCGCCCTCTCGCATTCCGACACCGAATCCGTCAGCATTTTCGCCATGCTCGAGCCGTCGGCGGCGTGGAAGATCTTCTTCATGTCTTCGATTTTGGAGGTGGAGAAGGGTAATTTGGAGACGATCACGCGGGGTAGAAATGACCTTTTAGGCATTCTATCACGTATGTCAGGCATTGGCATGATTGTACCCGTTTTCAGCATCGCCTCTCTGAAGAACTTCCCTGGTTCAACCACCCATTTATTTGCAGTTTTGCCACTGGAAACCATGGATGCCTCCAGTGTTGAGCTTTTATTAATGTAGCTTGAGAATCCGGTGCCCGATTTGCTGTACTCTTTGAAAGTGTTGTTGACGCCGTAGATTTTGAAATCGACGGTTGGGCCGGTGGAACCCTTGCCGTAGCTCGTGAATTTATCGGTGCCCTCGTTGAACGATTGGCCGTAATTGATGAAATCAACCTTCACGGCGTTGGAGTTCTTGCCGTAGGATTCGAATTTGTCGTCTCCGACGTTGGATTGATCTCTGTAATTTTTGAAGGTCTCTGTTGCGGCATTGCCCAGAGTGCCGTAATTTTTGAAGTTGTTTTCCGGTACGTTTGAGTTGGTACCGTATGAAGTGAAGGTGTCGTTGGCGCCGTTGGCATTCTGGCCGTAGTTGCTGAAACCGGATCCCATTACGTTGGAATTGTTGCCGTAGGAGGTGAATTCGTTCAACGCGCCATTGCCGTTTTTGCCGTAGTTGGTGAAACTCTGGTCGCCGGCGTTTGCATCTTTGGTGTACTGCGTGAACGATTGTTGGCGGCCATTGGTGTCGTCGGAGTAGGATGTGAACTGGAGGTGGGGCACATTAACTTGGTCGTTGTAGTTGCTGAATTTCCCCTCGCCACCGGTGGTGTGCGCGCCGTAGGTGTTGAAGCTCTGGTCCACCACATTCCCGTCCGTCGCGTACGCGGTGAACTTGTCGTTGTGGCCGACGGAGTCTCGGCTGTACCGCCGGAACGAGTCGGCGACGACATTGTCGTTCTCGGTGTAGCCCTTGAAAGTGTCTTCTCCGCCGCCGCGATTGGTGCCGTAGTTGGTGAAGTTCTTGCTCTGGTAATTGGCGAAGTTAACATCGCCGCTGTGTTTCTCAAGGCTCGGCGTTAAATCAGGGAAGCAGAGGAGATTAGCCTTGGCGCAGAAATCAGGGAGCTGAGTCGACAGCGAGTTCTGATCGCCGGCGAGTTTAGAGAACGCGGCGTACTGAACGGCGTTCAGTGGCGAAGCTTTCCCCAGCAAGAACTCCGGCTTCGGCAAGTCGTTCGAGATCTGCTTCTTCCAGTACCGCAATAAATACCCCCTCGGCGTAAATGGGTTTTCGCCGTCGGTCGATTCGGCGGCGACACCCACCTGCATTCATTCGTCATTAATGCGCAGCACAGGTGTATGACAAAATGCCTGAAAGACAAAACAGGTAACAACACCAGTTTAAACACACAGTGGGTTGGTTACCTTGAAAGAAGCAATACAGCAGACGATGAGAAGGAGGAGGAGGCGGAGGATGGGCGGAGGAGCGGCGGTGGAGCGCATTGTGTTGAGTTTAGTGAGAGAAAGAGGAGTGAGAGAGAGTGTTGGTGAGTTGGTTTGTGGTTGGAGGCAATATTATATTAGCTTTTTTTATACTAAAGTTTATGTGATGGTGATGAGAGAAAAGAATCGAAGGGTGGGGTTGAATTTGTGGCATTTTGAATAGTGTAAATCATTGCCATTATATTTATCCATCTTTTATATTCGTAACACTTTAATGGAAGATGTCACCACAATTTTTATTTATCATGCAATTTCAATTTTTAACTATTATTATTACATTAATTGCGAATGGGATCCTTTTCATCCTACTTGTAAGGGTGGGGTCGATTTCTACATTATGATATTTAGATTTAATCACTAATGGATATGATAAATAACCACGAGTTTAAATATAGCTAACTAATTGTTAGGTATTTCAAAGTTTGGATTGTAAAATAAATACTTTTATTAACAACAAATCAAAGTTCATGTCTCCTTGAAGAAGGTTTATTGCTTTGGAGTCAAAACGAGCATTCATCTTTTAAAGAATATCATGTCATTGTGAGCTAATAAGATATAATTTTATGTTGAATTAAGCCGATAAATTGACTCGTTTATCAAAGGGACATTTATCTTGTTGAATTGAATTAAGCTGATATCACACCCATAAATTCACTTATTTCATAAACGGACATTTGTCTTAGTTGTTGACTAGAGCTTCACTCAAGTTCATATCACAAAATATACACTCATAAAATTCACGTGAAAATGAATGATAGTTAAATTTGATGTGACTTATATAATTATACTTATTTATTTGTTTATGTTAACAATACTTAAAAGTACAATAAACCCATAATGAATTGTTTAAATATTAAAGTATATTTATTCATTTATTAATGCATATATTGTTACTTAATGATATGTATTTTACGTTACATATTTTTATTTTTTTTAGTGATAAAAACTAAAATAAAATGGCTCATTCTGTGTAAATAGTTAGTAGTGTATACATAATTGAAAAATAATTAAGTGGTTCTTACCTTTAGGGAAACATGGATTTAGCGCTCCACTAATCTGGAATATATAGTTAATTTATTATAATATATCATTTTATATAATTATTTTTTAATCAATATAGATTTATTAACACACCATATTATATCATATTTTTCCATCACAATCGTATCGCGATAAATAAATATTAGGATATAGAAAGAAACTTGGAAAAATTAAATAAAGTTCCACACTGTCAAAAGCAAAGCCACCTTTTCTTTTATTAATACCTGTCTTTTCCCTCAGTTTAAAGCTAAAATATTTAAGAATAAAAAATTGTTTATTTAAAAAAAATAGAATTTATGCTTGGCATAAGGGGAGCCTTTGTTATGAGACGAATATATATGAAACGATTTGATTCATTATTAAAATATAATTATAATTATGAAAATGCTACCATTATTGCCCTTATATTTATCCATAATTATATTTTGTATATTCATAAACACCTAATGGGAGTTGGGTCACCACAATATTTACAATCTTATTCTACCATAATGTTTACGAAAAAATTTTTTTGGTCATCTCATTATAAAATTTACATTTCTTTATAGTATATAATATCCAAATAAAATAGTTAATATATCTTTATGAGGTTCATTTATAATATTAAAACAACTACTTACTATACATTAGAATATTAATTATTATATATTTCTCAACTCACTATATATTAAAATATTATATTCTTTAATCTCATCTAAAACAAAAATAAACTGTACACAACAGAGGAAGTATTTATCATATTTATCATGCAATTTTAATTTTAAACTATAATTATTATTATACTAAATAATTTACACTTATTGCCAATGGGATCCTTTTCATTCTACTTGTAAAGAATCGGGTGAGGTCGATTTCTAAAATTATGAGATTGTGATGTGGCTCTCATTCTTATACATTTAAATTTAATCACTAATGGATACTTATTTATGACCATGATTTTAAATATAGCTAAATACTAATTATTAGGCATTAAAAACATTGGTTGATGCAATATGTCGGCACCGATCGCCCATTTTAATATAATGTTTTATTTTGTATTCTATCCTTTAAATGATTGGCACAATTTTTAGCCAAATTAACATTATATGCTTCACGATTTTAATAGTTATGTGTAGAATATAAATATTGTATGTTATTATGAAAAAACAATTAAATGTGAGTTGTGAAATAAGAAATTCAATTCAAATCTGACAATATCATTAACTTTGGATTATAAAATAAATATTTATTGACAACAAATCAAAGTTCATCTCTCCTTGAAGAAGGTTTACTGTTTTGTAATGAAAACGGGCATTCATACTTCGCTGATCTTTTATTCTTATCATTTCATCATATCGAATTGAGATAGAATTATATGTTGAATTAAGCTGATATCAGTTCCATTAATTGACTCAATCAAACTAATTAAGTATTAATTGATATTCTTTTATACAAGTTTAAGCTTTTAAATTAGATGATTATTTAACATAGTTTCAGAGTAAACCTATCAAAAATCTAAAGTTCAAACCACACCACCATTTAATTAAGTATTAATTGATGCTTCTTTCTACAAATTTAAGTTAGGGTTTGAACTGCTATCCATTTATAAAAAAAAGTGTAAGAGTGAATTGATTAAATATGGAGTAATTCATATTTCTTCTTATAAACTTTTTACAAACTTAAGTTTTTAGATGATAATTTAACACAATATTTATTAGGGTGTTGACTAGAACTTCACTCAAGCTCATCTCAATAAATATACACTCATAAATTTCACATGAAAATAAATGATAGTTAAATTTTATGTGATTTATATAATTATAGTTATCTATTTATTTATTCGTTTATGTTAACAATACTTAAAAGTACAATAATATAGCATTCACCTTGAAATTATTGTGACCTTTCTTTAATTACCCATTAATGACTTGTTTAAATATAAATCTATATTCATTTAATGCATATATTGTACTTAATTATATATATATATATATATATATATATATATATATATATATATATATATATATATATATATATATATATATATATATATATATATATATATATATATTTGTCGTTACAAATTTTAATTTAATGATAAAAAACTAAAATGAAACGACTGATTTGTGTAAATAGTTAGTAGTACATACGTAATTGCAAGAATAATAAAGTGGTTTTAGCCTTTAGGGAAACATGGATTTAGTGCTCCACTAATCCGGAATATATATTAATTCATTATTAATATCATTTTATACCATAATATATATTATCAATATAGATTTATTAACACGTACCCAATATTATATCATCTTATTCTATCATAATCGTATCGCGATAATAAATTAGGATATAGAAAGAAATTTGGAAAAATTAAGTAAAGTTTTACACTGTCAAAAGTAAAGCCACCTTTTCTTTTATTAATACCTCCTTTTTCCCTCCCCTCAGTTTAAAGCTCAAATATTTTAAGAATAATAAATTATTTATCGTAAAGAAAAAAGTGGAAAATTATGCATATCATAGAATCATGAGACCACCTTTCTTTTAAAAAAGCTTTTTTTTTAAAAAAAAAAAATACTACTAATTAAATATAGGTAAGTCCAATAGTTTGGGCATCGAACATAATTACTTTGGCAATAATGCATAAGGAGATCTAATCGAATAACTTTAGTTATATTTTAATAAAGTATTGTAAGATTTGTTCATTTGATTGTTTGAATAATATTAATATTGTATCGTAAGTTTTTGAATTACTACATATTATAGCCTTTATTTAGCTCGTGCTTAATCCATCTTCACATTTTTTGTATTTTAATTCTCTTCTTTTAAAAAGAAAAAAAAAACTAAATTCGTAACTCTTGTAAGAAAAGAATAAATGAAGAGTTGTCATAAAATGGTGCAACCAATAAATAAGTCCATATGAAAGAGTAAGACACGTCGACTTATTGAAATTTTTCTTAAAATGTGCATCATTTTATCATAAAATACTATAAATAGACTATATTAATTTCCATATTTCAACACAAATGGAAACAATTCTCCTGTACTTTTGAATACACATCTAAATACGTAAGTACTGTTGAATTCGCCGTATATTCCTTATTTAATATTTATTCTACCTAGAAGATCTTATCAAAATACATTTTGATTTTATTTTTTCTTGTGATGTATATAGTAATATATCACAAGTCATTGTATCATAACACATGAATATCATAGAACCATGAACATCTACTGCCTCAACTCATATAATCTCATAAAATTCTAATCGATTTTTTATATATAACATAATATATCAAAAAAATATGCTAAAACAATAAACAATATTCATGAATAGAAAGATGCATGATAGGGTTTTTTAGAATTATAATTATCAATTTGGTCAACCTATCCCGTCTCATAAAAACCTAACTCACGAATAGTTTTTCCTGTGTTGACATGAACGACAAATAGTCTGTATAATTATAATCAGTAGTTGACATGCCCTATTGTAACTTGCCCATTAATTACTCATTATGTTTAATTTCACCTAAAAACTGTTTTTCTTTTCTTTCGTAATAATTTGTGGATCTATTAGCTCATTTCTTATTCTTATTATCATAATTTTATTTTTTTAAAAATAAAATTCACATAAAATATAAAACGAGCTAGGCATTCCTTCCAATCCACCACACAAATCTACCCAAACCTTGCTTCGGCTTTGACAAATAATCCACCCTACTTTATACCCCACTAATAACCCAACTAACCTTTTTCCACCACTTGGTGAGTTGAGATAGTTTATTTTTACATCTTTGTTTGTAACTGGCCAAAATCTTGTAGGTGTAACATTTTAATATACCATACTCTCAAATGGATAATGCGAGAGAAGATGAAATTATAATTTAAAAGGAAAAATATAAATCCTAAAGACAATATATAGTTTGATTTCTTTCTCACGTTAATCATAAAATGAGTGACCGAAAAAAAAAAAAAAACCCCAATGCAAGAAATTCAGTGTGGTTTGAAAGCAACAAGATATGTTGTTGCATTTTTGTATTAACTTTTCTATTACATAAACATTTGATAAAAAAAAGAGTGACTCTTGTGCTACGGGAACACCGTGCCCCTTTGTAATTTAAACCCCTAATAATATATATGTTTATTAATATATGGAAGGGAAAAGTTGTGTTCGCATGGGGCACGGTATGTCACCGGGGCGCAGAAGCTTTTGCTAAAAAAAAATCTCAATCTTTTCTTTTACATTAAAATCTGACAAAACATATGAATAGGCCTTGAACCATTTAACATAATGTATTAATGTTGGGTGATTAATATTAGTATCGAATATATTTGGCGGTTGGATTAAGGGTGAATGCAAACGGAAAAGAAAAACGCGTACATTGACACGTGGATGGCGGCGGTTGGTCAACCTGGATTAGATTATAACGCGGTTATTTGATGCCCTTTTCTATTATGTTATTTGCTAATTTTAATTTTAATTTAAAAAATCAGAAAAAGAATAAGAAAAGAAAATAGAAACGTACTTAATTTATTTTTACATTGCTAGTCCCGTGACGAGGGGCACAATCCGTAATTTTGGCGTGGTTGACAGGGGTGTTTTGGTCATTTAGGTCACGTTTATGTGGCTAGCAGACCACCCAGTCACATAATTCCTGTCTTTTCTTGTTTAATTTGGTGTTCTCACTGTTATTCTTGAGATCTTATTTTGTATGTTACGCTTGAAAGTGATATTTTATTTTTATTTTTATTTTTTATTTTTAGTATCAAATGCTCGCTCAATAAATTTCATGCAACCGTGACATCGGTTCGGGTGGAATCTTCTGATTCATGTATGTATTATTTTAATGTAAAGAGTTTAATTGTTATTTATAAGATTTAGGGTTTATTTTCTAAGTATAGTAATTATGAATGAAATTTTATTTGTCGTTGTACTATTAATAATTTAATATTGTGGTGCAACTGGCCTTCTATTTTGAGTTGTGGTTTCAAATTGTTTGTTCTATTTAATATCCAAGGTTGGTTTAAAAAAGAAAAAGAAATTCATATGGAGTAAACGAGATAATTAGATTGTGTGTGTTCATAAGAAATATTAATACTAATTTATTTTAATTTGCGAAATGATTATACATAAAACTATTGTAGGATCAGATAAAAAGGATTACTTTTTAAAATTCCAAATCATTTAATTGTTTTGTCATGAATTCTGAAAATAGAAATTTACCATTTTAATAAGATGATAACTTTTACTATATTAAATTTGAAATGGATCTGTTTACGCGTTTTTTAAATATTACAGTAAATCGATTCTTTTAGCACTAATATATATCCCATTAAATAAAAAAATTATTAATAATGTTTTATTTATATATATATGTTAAATATTTAAATTAATAATACTAGTGTAATTGTGCAAGATTTGAAAAAAAAAAACGGTATCCACTGAAAAGATGTAACGGAGCAGAAAGGAACGGACCCTCTCTGGCTATGCACTCGGTTGTGTCGGAATGTGATCGTTCTTTATATAATTTTACGTGGAATCTTGGAGATTTGGTGAGATGTAATTATCGACTATAATATATAATGAAATTTAATTAATTGGATGTAGGTGTAGTTTATGAGCTTGTAATACAAAAAAAAAAGAATATTAAACATGACTTTTATCTCATTATTATAGAATGTACAAGTAAGTTAGGAGTAATATGTAGGCTAATAAAACTTGCCATGTAATTATAAAGTATGAATCGAATTTAATTTTTAATAAGTTTTTTAGGGATATTATAATAAATGTAATTAATAAAAGTATGAATAGAATTTTTATTTATTTCTAATTAGTTTTTAGGAATATTATAATGCATTCCTCTTACTGCCTTACGTGAATTCCATCTAGTCCCTTACTATTTATTTACGAGTTTAAAAAATATATATTTTATATGTTTATTTCAAAAATATTAATATTTCATTTTCCAAAAGGGGAAAAAACATATATATACAGCTCACACAACTATTCAATACGCATAGTAATATTCCTTAAATCACAAAAAAAAAAAAATTACTCTTATCATTCTATGAATATTGTTACATTTTACTAAAAATGATGTCTCATATATAATGTTACATTTTTCATTTTTATAGATATGACCCACACAAAACATTCAAATATCTTCTTGGAGACCACAACACTATGCATTATAATATTATTTTTCTCACCTTACAAAATACTCCCTCCGTCCCACAGAAATTGACACATCTACTCTCAGTAAATGTGTCAACTTCTCCGGGACGGAGGGAGTATTAAAATACAATAGTATTTTTTTTTTAAAATCTCCTTGTAACCGTAACAAAATAGGAGTACTTGTGGAATCGAAACATGAATATTAATGTGGATTGACTTTCCAGGTAGTTGACAGAAGAAATGAATTGATCAAAAAAGGTTCAAAAATTGAAATAAAGGTGATAATGTGTATCCATTTTAATGTTGATCCATCATTTCAACAGTGGTAGATGACCATTAATACTATGCTGACTATTGCGATGACAATTTCTGCATATTTACATCTGCACTATCCTGCCTGAATAAATATGCCTGCCCAATATTGGTGGCAATGTTAAATTTATTCTCTATTTTTAAAACTAGCTAGAAATACTCATAAAATGAAATCCTTAAAAAAAAAAAATCCAAATGAGAATTGTAATATGGAGTAATTAATCCATTCAATTCAACTGTTCACACCACCTGTTATAATATTTTTTATTAATAAATAATGCTAGAATTGATTATTTCGTAAAAAATATATATGAGGTAGTTGTTTTGGAGGGATTATAATTTTGTGATTCATGTAATATATATACTACGTTTTTAATATTAGATTGAAAAAAATTAGGAAATTACTCATAGCAGGTACACATTTTATATTCATAATTAATATGAGATATTACATTAATTTAAAAAAATTACTCTCACATGCAAAATATTAAAGTAAAGTACCAAATATAACATTAATTCATTATAATTTCATACACTTTTAAACCACAAACTCTAAACCTCTCACCCGCCGGACTGCCGCCGACCGGCCGCCGGACCACCGCCGCCAAACTCACTTTTTTGCTGCACATACTTTTTTTACTGCACATAACATTTGCTGCACACACTTTTTTTTTACTGCACACAAACTTTTATGTTGCACGCAAACATTTATGTGCAGCACATTGTGAGGGTAATATTGAAATATCACTATATATTTATATAGTTAGTAGTAATATTTTTGTATGTTTGTATCTCATACTCCGTCCGTCCCATTGAAACGTACGCGTTTTTCCATTTTGGTCCGTCCCAACACAAAATGTGCATTTCCCTTTTTGGTAAAGAGGACCCACACATATTAATTACTTCTCTCTCTATGAGACCACATGTCATACTAATACACCTACCCACTTTATATTAATATATTATTTCTCTCACCTTACTACACATTAAAATATTACTCCTTAATCAACGTGCAAAAAATAAACGGGTATGTTGTAACGGGATGGAGGGAGTAGTAATTAAGGAGATTTCAATGTATCTAGTAATAACTATTCCAAAAAATTATTATTATTTAAATAAATTATTTATGAATAATTCGTGGAATAAATAAAAAGTTATACTCCCTCCGTCCAATTTCAATGTTTACATATTTCTATTTTTGGCATCCAATTTCAATGTTTACGTTTCCTTTTTTGGAATATGGGACCCACCTAAAATAATTATTATATCACCATGGTCCCCACATCCAACACTAATACACATATCCACTTTACATTAAATATTATATATTTCCACCCACTATCTATTAAAATATTATACTCTTTAATCAATGTACAAAAAACAAACGAAAACATTGAAATGAGACGGAGGGAGTAAATTTTTTTAATGAAATGAAAGATAATAAAAAGTAAATCAAAGTCCTATAAATTATAAACATTCACAACTAAGTAATATTAATAAAGGGGACCGCTATTCGCACCCCCAAAATTACTAAACGTACCCTAAATATATTCAATAAAACATAGTTGCCCTTATAAAATTTATATTGTTCGGTTGCAACAACAGCCGAACAGAACAAAGATTTCATCTATTCTGTTCTATAGCAACAACCAAACAGAATAAAAAAATCATTCATCTTGTCTGTCGGTTGCAACAACCGAACAGAACAAGATTTGTGTTTTTTTTTAAATTCATATTTACACTATCGAATAGATAAGATAACACATAAGTTTTATGGACATCAATCTTTAAACAAAGATGATAATCCTCTTTCAGTTAAAGAAAATAAGTTTTTGTTGATTCTATCAATGGGGCAGTTGTAGTGGTTATAATTTATACGAATTTATAACCACTATCATTGTCTTGATAGAAATTTTTACTGGGGAAAGGAATCATATCTTTGTTCAAATCTTGTTCTGTTCGGTTGTTGCAACCGAACAAATAAAATTTATGAATTCTCTGTTCTGTTAGATTGTTGCAACCGAAAGCATAAGACAAATGAACAGATATATCTTATATGTTCTGTTGCAACAACCAAACATATATAAGTTTTATAAAAGTAATTATGTCTTATTGAATATTTTTGGGTACGTTTAGTAATTTTGAGATTACAAATAGCCGCCCCATTAATAAATTTACGCTATAAACATACTGCGAAAAACCCTTCCAAAGCATACGATTGTCGATGGTATTTCATATTTGGTTTAATGTCGGTTAAGTGTCGTTATGCATCACGGTGATGTCAGCAAAACGTCAAATTAACTTTTAATAGATATTCATAAAAATTAGTAATATTGCAATATAAAAAAAATAAAAGAGAAAAGGAAAAAAAAAAACTCTATCGTCAGCATGAATTGTGGTTGATGTTTTCATGCGTCATCTCCACGAACAATTGCCAACGAAACTACTTCACTTTCGACGTTTTAGTAATTTAATAACACAAACATTCTTATAAATTCAATTTACATAACTTAATATGTAAATCGAGTATTTTCTTATTCTAAACCATGTATTTCACCCCAGATTTCAAAATTTACACCATAAACCCGGTTCAAACTAACTAAGAAAGGGATATAATTGTGTGAGACCGTCTTACGTTGATCATTTTAAGTTCATAATTAATTATTATCACATTTTATTGAAAATATTATTGTCTTTAATATATTTGTGGTTCATAGCATCATTATCATTTTTTATTATAAAAGTTATGCATTTCACAATAGTTATTCCATGAGACGATCTCATACAACTCTCCATCTAGGTAGGAAAATATTGTGATGTAATGAATGTTAAAATTGTAAAATTACTGCTAATAAAAGAAAAAACACACAACTATAGTAATGGTTGAAAACAAAATATGTGCATAACTAAAGAGAATAAAGAGAGTACTAAATTAATAATAAAAATTAAAAAAATAATAAACTTACAAATAAAAAATCATAACTTCATACCAATTCTATAAACAAATTATGAACTGTTGTGAATGTATTGAGTCAATATAAAAATATTTTTATTAACTAATCATATTCAAAATATTAAAATGCTTAAGAAGAAAGAATTAGATACGTGTAATTTTATATAATAATTTTTTTGATAAATAAGTTTCTGAAAATTAATTTCAAGTTTCTTCACTAAAACTGAGACATTTTTAATCCTAAAACCTGTGTGTTCGATGTGTTTAGTACGTAACTCACCCACAATACTAATATAATTATCCTTTATATATTAAAAATAAATATAAACATTTCTACAAAACTTAATACTTAATATAATTTGTTAATGATTATTTACACAAGTACATGCATTAAATGTCATAATTAATAATTAAATAAAATATGATTGTGTGAGTGGTGAATATTTGAGCACGAATTAAGGAATCAGAATGAATATACTACAATTAATTAGTGGAGTATGATAAATTATAAACTAAATTGTACAAAATATTGAAAAACATGTGGAGCAAACTATAAAAGTCAACGACATTCGTTAGTTTCAGATCATAGTCAGAGTATGTCTCTCTTGATTATGCAAATTTTATGCAATACAACTCAGTTTTTACAATTGCTGTTATATAATTTGTGACATCCACATGGTGCAAGTACTTGATTAATGACACGAGCACGTCTTCCATATTAACCACATCACACACTCTCAAATACACCAAGAATGTCTCAACTTTCCTTTCTAATAAATCTACTAAAATGAAGCAGATTAGTATAGGGATTTGAAGATAAGATCGTATTTACTCTGATTCAACAAGCATATTTCAAAAGATACAGGAAATATTAGCATTCTATGCTATAATCCTTTTACTTTGAAATTTTGTAATTGTATGAAGCAATTCTACAAAACTCTACATATGTGAACTCGAATCTTAGTCAAAGCAAAATTATTCCAAATAAAAGCGAAATCTTCTCTTTCATCCAATTGCAACCCAACCTTTAGCATACATATTTTCTCATATGCGCTTCTTGTAGTATATTTGACTTCTGACCTTGTTTGTCATTGTCATTTATCTTCAATTTCCTGATTCGGAGAAAATCAATTAATTATTGAAATTAGCTCATTAAGCATGTGTTGCTCCCCTCACGAAATTATCGTCTCCATCTCTACTTCCATTACCACAACTCCCTCCATCCGCTCTCCCATCTCTCAAACACTGAATTCTTTATCAAAGAGTGTATTGAATTTGGATTTGAGTTGAATGCCAACCCATATATCATCTAAAAAATATCATCATTTTATGCTCATATTTTTGTTGAATTATGCAAGGATATTATTGAAGCCAATAAAGTGATAAACTTAGTGGAATGGCACATGATGACTATGAATGATCATTTTTTATTTTATTTAATTTGAAAATGATATATATCCACAGCAAATACACGTTGGATTAATATTATTGGGAAAGTGAGCCCACAAAATTGAATGATCATTAAGATGTAGGATCCTAAATTCATCTTATCTAAGACTGGATATGTAATATCTTATTCAGTTGGCTCTATTTTATTACACATTATTGGATCACCACTGACTTCATTATCAATGCATTTTTTTTTTCAGAATTCTTATTTTAAAAAAGTAAATAAAATTTGGGAGTTATGCTCGTGTCCAACCTGTCACTAATGATATAAGTGTGTATTTTTTAATAAAGTGATCATTGATTACTTTAAAAAAATAGATTTATAGTATGGTTATTATTATATGCATCGTTTAAAATCATGTTATTATTTTAGGTAAAATCATGAATACTTTCTGACATGTACCCAAATTATTCTAGCTAGTGATCAAACACTGGCTTCCAATTTGGATAGACTGATCTAATTAATATTTATTAATAACTAATCAAATTGTTATGCATGTTATAATTCGTTTTTAAGGCCCTCTAGTGAAGTAGTAATTTACTCTTTCAACACTTCAAATTACCCAATTTTACCATTTAAGTGTCTATTAAAAAATATAATAAAAAATATAGGGTGGGGGAATTATTTACTTACCCAAATTTCATGTGCCTTTTACTATATTAATATATGTTGTTAAAAAAGAAAAGAAAAAATTGGAATACCTCAACCCAATTCTGAATGGTCCGATTTAATAGTGGAGATGAAAATTATGATAACTTAATTGATTTAGATTATTATTCACTACACACAAGGAGATATCATATTACCCTTATAATCAATTTGAGCTGCTCATACATATACTAAATAGGTATACATTTGCCTTTTGCAGGTGGATTAAGAAGTATTATTATTTAATGTTTAGTAGGTAATTGTATTAGTGAGGTGTGTGGAACCTATATATTAAATGTTTAGTGAAATGTGTGAGTCATATTTATTTAAAAGGGGAAATGTATACCTTTAGTGCGAAATATATACATTTCCGGCTAATGGAGGGAGTATGATATATGAACGAATAGTTGAAGAAATTATGTGAAATTCTAAAGATTAGAAAACACAAATTCTTATGTAAGAATTAGATTTTCATTTTTTTTTTCATTCGAATAACTAATAATAATAATAAATAATTATTATTATTATTAAAAAAGGAAGGCGGTCCCGGGGAGTGAAGGTTGGGTTGTGTGTGGGGGGGGGGGGGGGGGGGGGGGGGAAGGGGTGAACTGAATTGTGTGCCCATATATGTGTCTGAATTAATATGGAAAATTAAACATTTCCAATTAATTATACATTTTTATCCACTATAAGAATTCAAGAGGGTAATAATTCGGAAGCTAATGGATTAATTTAATCGTTTCAAAATAAACAAATAGATCTTGTAACACAGCAATTAGTCTTACACACACATATATATATTTTTAATAAATTTTATATATTTATAAATTAATTATTAATAAATAAATGCGTCTCACCATTTGGAACACTTTATTCAAGTACAAAGTAATAATGTGAAAAGAGCATCTATATGTATAATATGTCGTGCAAGTATATATTCCCACCACACTTGTATCCAATTAATTTCTAATAAATTGAAGGCTTGAATAATTTCACAGAAATTGGAAAAGTGGTTTGCATATATTGGCAAATAAAATTGTACTGTTTTGAAAATGAAATTCCCAGTTTGATCCTATAATTTATTGGGATCACAAAAGTGGTGATGTTGTGGGTATAATAAATGGACTTGTTTGACGTGCCAAAATCTTCAATTATTTGTTGTGTCTCAAAATCATTTACCATAAATATGTTCATCTACAACTCGCCATTCATTTCTCACTTTTTCCAATTTTTGCTTCAATTTTCCACTTTTAATCTAGAATATGCATATGGGGTTACATTTCCAGACTTGCTCATTTCTTGTAAAAATACAAAATATAAAATTATTACCACATACATATAATATATATATATATATATATATATTAATTAATAAGAAATTATACATTTTGTTAGCAATTTTTATGATAATTTTTTATTTAAATATTGTATCTGAAAAAGTAATACATTTATTAAAAAACCACATAAAGAGAATGACTATTTTGGGTAATTGAATAAAATAAAGTGTATGATATAGTTTACTATGATTAGATTGTTTGTAAAAAGGAGGTGTTATTTTTGTATTGTAGAATTGTAAAAATATTGATATTGTGTATTATTTCTATTTTTAATATGTACATGTATTCTTAAAAGGAATTTTATCAATTCAGGCCTAAAAAATGGGTAAACTATCGATTCGTGGCTTGAATTATATTTTCTATCGATTAGGGATTTGAATTATGTAAAACTATCAATTTGGGGTCTGAACTTAGGCCCTAAATTGATAAAATATGAGATAAATTTGACAAATTCAGGTCTTGGATTGATAGTTTTACATATTTCAGGCCTTGGATCGATATAAAAAATAATTCAAGTCCCGAATTGATAGTTTACCCATAATTCGGGCATTGAATTGATAAAACTCCACTCCCTCTTTCCCCTTTAAAGAGGGTATTTTTTCCATTTTTGGCGTCCCATTCAAATAGTCATCTTTCCTTTTTATACACATGAGACCAACACACACCCTCTAATACAATTAAAATATGTGACTCACCCTCCCACTGATACAACTATCCACTATACATTAAATAATAATACTCCTTAATTCACGTGAAAAAAGAGAATCTTAGTGAGAGGAGGAGGGAGTATATGGGTACGCGCCTACACTACACCCAATTACACAGATACCAACTCGAAACATATGCATGCCCTCTTTTCATGTCATATGAATGTGAGAAATTATATACCATTGATATACTTTATACTAACCACTTGAGCGTGTAATCACAATACTATTCCTTTTCTTTTTTTAGTTAATATCATGTGTAATCATTTTCACAAATTAAAAAAATCATTACTATGGTATAGCATCAATTTTGGTTATATATGCTTGTATATATAAATTTATTTTTATATCTATAAAAATGTCTAGTATTTTTTTTCTTTAATAATATATAAGTGTTGTACAAATAAATTTCATTAAATACAAATAAAAAAAATATTTAAAATAAAGTTATCTATACCGGGACTAAGATCAAACATTTGCATGAGGTATACAATTAAGACGTAGCATGAAATGGAATAAATATTATTCCCTCTTCTACATAGATTAAAAAATATTATAAATTTATACAAAGTGTTTAGTTTTATTAGTGATGAAAGATGAGTTATGTTAGTCCCGTATATTAAAAAGAGAAACTGGTTATCTTCAGAGTGTATAAATAAAATGGTGAATCGATAGGTTATCGGAGTGAATATTATTTTATAAGAGGAATATTTAGCAATGATTTGGTACCCCTAACTTACTAGACTCGTCAAACAATGTAATGAGTAGTACTTCTCTTACTCATCTTTAACAAAAGAATGTAGGGTTCTTTAAAATTGATTTTTATATCAAATTTTGCATAACTTCATATATTCTTTTCTTTGATTATGAATTTTCCGTATCCCCAAATTATTGAAAATGATACATCACTGCTATTATTCCTTCTTTTTCTTGCAATATGCACTCCATTTTAAACTTTGGTCTTTTTCGTACTTGTGCAATTTTTTTACATATTTATATATCATGTGAAATCGATATACAATTGTATGGAATGGAATTAGTTTCACGTGGAATTTTATTACTCTTCTACCTATATATATCAAGGGAAAGTTTTTTTTTTTTTTAATACATAAATAAATGTTACTACTATGGAAAACAACTATTACTCCTCTATGATGTCATTTTTTAGGGGCAATAATTTATCATTTACAAAGACGATGGAGTATATAACGCTTGGTATATCCACAAAATCATGAGATTTCCAGGTAAATTTTTGTCGGAATACTTTAGCTTTATATTTGGTCCTTACTGCTTTAATCACCAATAATTCTCACTTTTTCAAAAATAAAAAAAATATAAAAAGGAAAAAATAAAGTAACAATAGTGTACATGGTTCTGAAGAAAAGCTGGTTAAGAATATTTGAATGGGTGAAATATGTGAACACGGTGATTAAAAACACAAGGGTGATTTTTTTAATTCTTTTTAAGTTTAATTATAATTAAAAAGATAGCATTAAACTTTAAAATAAAACATATAAACTATAAAAATTAAATATAGAATAAATTATAAGGGTAAAATTATAATATATGAATACTAAAATTTAAAGATGTAGTACTAAATAAGAATATGGTTAAGCAAAGTAGAAAGAACAAGACTTAAAAAACTAAGGGGGGTGTTTGGTTAAAATTTGAATATGAGAAATTTTTTTACCTTAATAGTATAGTATATATATAAAAATGAATTTCATTCCTCTCAATTTTGACTACATTAATTGAATCATACAAATGTAAAATCAAATCACTATTTTTATACCATTCCTCAATAACAAGCATATTTATTAATTTCATTCCAATTCTTTCACTTCAATACCTTTCAATCAAACACTAGATATATCATTACCATAGCCACATGAGGTGAAAAATTACCTTTGAGCATATATGGAGTATTCTATTTTATTTTTATAGTTTATAATTTATTTTTTCTTTATTATATAATTTTTGAATGGTTTAGTCTATTCAATCAAATTAAATGAAGGTTTTTTTATAAAGAAATGCATTAATATGATAGATATAAGGCATGCCAAAAACAATAAAAAACAGAGGAGCAGCAAAGTTGCAGAACCAAAAACAAAAGCAAAACAAAAATCATACTGAAAAGAGCAAAAGCATAATAAAACGATTAGGCTCAATAAAACCCCATGTAAATTTTGTTTTGCTTTTGCTTCGATTATATTACTGTCTGAGAAGAGAGAAAGGGTTTTCTGACCCGCTTTTGTAATTAACACCCGATCATTTGATATTTTTCCATGATGACCAACTCCAGATACGAGCCTGAACTTTTCTAAATATGTTGTATAACTCAATCACTTTGACTTTGAAGATTTTTTTCTTCGTTCTTTCCGTAAAATTTAGATGACAACGATCCAAAAAAATATGATAAACGATTTAGCGATACATCCCCAAATAATTTACTGAAAAAAAGAACATGAAATCTAACATTGTAGGGGAATACTTATGAAGTCTGAAACCAATGCACAAAAGGGTCCATTGATAAGATGAAAAAGAAGATAAAATACTCATGTGAGATTGTCTTATGGGAAAACTTCAGTGATACGAATAAGAAGTGATAATATTTTAATAAAAAAAATATTACTCGAATCAATAAAAAATAATAATGATACAATAAATTATTTCATAAACAATTCATACTATAAATAAAAAGTGATAATATTTTTAATAAAAAATAATACTACTAATCATCTTTGATTAAAAAAAAAAACAATTTAAGAAAAAGGCTTCTCACTCAAGTATATTTAGAAAAAATAAAATAAAAATTAATCATGACAACAAGTGCAGAGAGGGTGAATTTGTCGCACTTTGTAACAAGTGTATTCACAATTTGTTCGTTGCCCAATATGTCGACATTAAATAGTGTTTCTGTAAGAAGAGCGCTTTTAAGTATTTGGGAAACGCGTTTCTAGTTATTTTTGTACAATTTCAGGCTTATATTTCTTCATTAAACGTGGTCACGGAAATTGATTTTCTCATCCTCAATTAATTCAATTTTCTGACACATCGTATTGGTAGGAGAAAATGGATTTAACTGCCTTTCCCAATCTTGCAACTTTAATTAATAGGTATATACAAAGAAGACAAAGTCACATGTGATAATGTTACTACGTGAGACGGTTCGAACTATTATTAAAATATTATTATTATATAGATAAAATATGTTTATTACTATTAATTAAAGTATATTTTTTTAAAATTTGATGAATAATGAATTAAACTATGTTGTTATGGTGTGATAATATAATTCACTATAAATATACTTTAACTATCAATAAACATATTTTACTTATATAACAACCATACTTTAACAGTGATCGACTCATCTCACGATTCATTTCATATTTACCTGTCTCACAAGAGGGTAACTTATATTTTTAAATTTGACCTACAATGTATTGATTTTTTAATTTTAAATTAAGTTACAAACATTGTCATAATGGAGCATTGTCCTTATTTATGCACCTTGCCAACCCCTCTTAAATAAGTATCCATTTGTTTTGATTTGTTTCGTGTTTTTGTTTTGATTTTCTTTTGAAATTTAATATAGTGTTGAGTGAATTTTTTTTTTATTTATCGAATAATAAATACAAAAAAAATTATAAAGATAATTCAAGATGGATTGAACTTGAGAATGTAAGTAAACAATTTTTATGTATCCTCTGATTCCTTTTTTAGTTGACTTTCTTGGTTTTTTTAACTTTTTGAGCCGGATCTTCGATGAAGCTTGTCCGAGTTTTGATTTGGGCAAAACAGAAGTAGAGAAAGTCAGGGGGAAATAAAAGTGGTGGTGAAGAAACACTCTTTTGTGAGACGGATCGACTCATCACTAAAGTATAATTATTTGTAGTTAAAATATGTTAATAATAAATTAGACTCCCCACGTCCCACATATTTTTACCCATTCCATTTATGGTAAAAATACATAATATTTTATTACCTACTTTTTACAATCCCAATAACCTTAATTACTTTTTTACACTTTATTCATCATTCCCAACAACTTTATTTATTTTTTCTTCTTAAATTATTAATTTATCCCCACTTTTTCTTACAATATATATTAAAAAATAACACGTCTTAATCTCCATGCCCGTACAAACGGGTGAAAATACCCGGGACGGAGGGAATATTATAACATGCTAAAATCATATTTTAATGCATAATCAAGCATACTTTAGAAAACATACTTTAACAACTATTATACATATTTTATCTATACAATAAGTATATTTTAGTGATGGGTCGACCCGTCTCACAAATAACTTTGTCGTGAATAAATTTTAGGCATTCTTTAATCTATTTATTTTTAATTTTTATGAATGAAATGTTATGTAATATTGTAGAAATTTTAGGGATATTTTTGTGTGTGAGATTCACTAATCTAAAAAGGGAATAACTAGTTTTGCATGTAATTATCTTAGAAGATGAGTTTCACAAGATTCTTTTTTCATTTTTAATGATATTCTAATTAAAAATGTATACTCTCAACAAGATCATGGGAATACAATCCAACTATATCATGATGGGAGTATAATAAATTGTATGAACATATTTTAGTGGAATTAAAAGACAATTATTACGTGATTCAGAAAAAAAAGACAATTATTACAATATTATTAGCATCTAAATGCCAACACATATAAAAATCCTAGTATATCCTAAAAATGAAAAAACGTTGATTTTGCACATGGTAATACACAAGATTAAATATCATGTAAAACAATAAAGTTTCTACACTAAATATGGAATGACTTCAAAGTTTATTAAATTCAATGGGGATTTAATTGCTCAATCACTCATTGCGGTACACACTTTTTTATTTAATTATCATACATTATGATAGGATGACGTTATGCACACGTCATACATAGAAATTAGGTATTGGAAATAAAATGGATGTCACAAAGTTAAATACATCATTCATATATATATATATATATATATATATATATATATATATATATATATATATATATATATATATATATATTCTTTTGCGAGACGTATTTTTGTGAGACGGATAGCCATTATTTAATTATGTTTATTATATATGTAAAGTATGACGGATTTTTGTGAGACGGATAACCATTATTTAATTATGTTTTTATATAAGTAAAGTATGTTTATTTGTAATTAAAATATGTTAATAATGAATCATATTATAAAACTCTAAAATTATACTTTAATTCATCATACTTTAAAAGACATACTTTAATAACTATTAAGCAAGCATATTTTATCTGTATAATAGACATACTTTAACATGTCTCACAAACAGTCTCACAAACCGTCTCACATAAGTAAGATATCACAAGAGACTTTGTCATCAATTTTACCATTTTGGGTGGCCAATCTAAATGTATTCATTTCTCATTTTTAGTAAAATATCCCTACTTATGACTAAAAATTTTATCTAATACAACAATCCACTACACATATAATAATAATATTCTTTAATCCACACGTAAAAAGTAAACAGATATATTTACAATGGCTGAAGGGAGTATATATTTTAATGCTCAGATTTCCAATATATGCAAAGAATTGTGTGAGAGAGTGAGACGTATGGGCTTCCTTGAAATGGATAAGTAGTGATAATACTTTAAGAAAAAAGTACTTAATTGAAAAGTGATAATGATACAGTAAACTATTTTCTGAGCAAATTATAGTATAAATAAAAAGTGATACTTATATTTAAAAAAATTATAGTAACATCTCTAATAAATAATAACAATAATTAATTAAAAATATGTAAAATAGTTTTACCCTTAAACAATCTCACCAAAAAAACTATCCATTTTATAAGAATGGGAATTATTGCCTACCCCATCTTATAAAGAAAGGAATTATGTAAATGTATAATGTCCTATAATTAGTCTTTAACTCAATGATGAGAACAGTAGAAAATCACTACTCACTCAACTTTGTCATTGACAATTGAGACATTTTCTGCCGAATAAGATTATTGAGGTATTCCATACTTCTAAATCTTTATTTTTTTTAGTAAATAAAATAATATTAATTAATGGGGTCTATCTAAATTTAATATATTTAGTATCTCGAGATCCCACATTCATTTTATCCGAACTTATTTACTAATAGATTGTTTGTCACATTTCAATAGAGAGATCAATTGGTTAGATACATCCTCCTTATTAACATAGTTTATAACCATGAATTATTATTTTAAATAAATTTAAAAAAGAATTAATTAATATTAAAAAAATAAACATATGATAAACTTCATGCAGGGTTTTTTTATTATTTATTTAATTTACCTCAATCTGATTCTTATTAATTTTGGAAGATTTCATTTGCATGTAATATTAAGTAATTTATAATTTTTTTCAAAAATATTATTTAATTATTACAATGAACTTATTTAAATACACATTGAAAAAAGTGGGATCATCCATAAAAAAAAAAGGGATCTCCTTCAGAGGTCCAATCACAAACTAGGCCCATTGGACTGTTTTACCGACTGGCCCAAACTTAACAGGACAATAATAATAATAATAATAATAATAATAATAATAATAATAATAATAATAATAATAATAATCGATTTGATTCATATGTTCAAAATTGATAAATAAATTATTTTTTTTGAAAAAATTCAACAGCTCAAGCAAAAGCTGTGATTCTCTATCCAATACTTACATCCGCCCGTTGATAATTAAGAAAAATTACCAATACATTTTATTAATAATTAATTGATAAATAAATTTAATAATGTAATTAAGATTTTTATATTTCGTCAATATAAAACATATTTTTTGTGGTGATAATTATCATCAGCTTTTGCATTCAATCTTAAGACACCAAGGTTGAGAGCTGAGACGGTTGTTCATGAAATTATGAGATAGACAGTATTTTCAAAAAAATATTCAACGAGGATACGTTTCAAGATGAGAATGGTCAAACAATCTTAAGAGTAAACTGTATTCTTACAATATGATAGAAAAATTAATTAATTTTTTAAAAATCAATAACTGTCACGTATATAAGGAATAACAATTGTCATGACAAAAAAATTGATGGAATTAATTTCACGAATTCTTTGTGTTATAACATACGTAGCATTATAAAGGCCAGTAATAGAGTTGACTTGAAAAAAAAAAAGAAAAAAAAAATCTATTCCAACTTTCAAATGGGTTATGATGTACATTAGAATTAATGTAGCGAAAACGAAATACACTACAGCATTGAATAATTCAAAAGTATACCACTCCCATCATCTATCTTCGACATATCAATTTTATTATTTTATAATAAAAAATAAATGAATACATTGACGTTAGATAGATATACAGAGAGAATATAATACACTTATCTATTTATGTTGATATACTTTTAAGTTCAGCATAATACTATTACTTAAACCCTATTTCTAAAATAGAATATAAAATGAAATACTAAATATATATATATATATATATATATATATATATATATATATATATATATATAACTTAACGAATTCAATTACACGGACCCTTAATTTGTAGTAAAATACTTTTCATGAATGAATAATAACTGGTAATATTTTATTAAAAATGATATTTAATTAATGAGAGGTGATAATAAAAATATGAAATAAACTATGGTATCAACTATTGATAGTATAAGTAAAAAATGTTAATATCTTTTTTTTTTTAAATTAATTAATTAATAAAATAAAATTTCATGCTAGACAAAACGAAAATAACTCTGGTATGTGACCAAATAGTAAAACTCGGATATCCACTGCCGCACACTCTCACTCTCTAATTACATTCTCCATCCCATTGACTATTGATTATTCATTTCACAAACAAATAAATTAATTAATGAATTCAAAATAATTAATACAACATCATAATTAAAACTCCACGGTTTGTTACCCTAACCATAGTTGGTTTCCCAATTTTATAAAACTACGTTGCCTATTCTAGGATACATTGTCAATATTCCTTCATCTATAACACCAATGAAACACCAAATGTAAAATAGAAAATTCAAAATACTAAAATAAGACTTTAATATATTATTCATCATATTTTACAAAAATATATTTTAACTATATAATAATAATAATACTCTAACACGTCTCATAAACCATCTCATAAGTATAATCTAAAAAATGTTGTCTATTAAATATGGCTCCAATGTTGTTATAAACTTTTAATCAAACAGGAGATCGAAGGAGATTCAACCGAAAAATTAGATTCTACATATTTTTAGAATATTTATAAAATCAACATTTATTAAAAAAATGTGTAATAACAGAAATTATTCTATAAAGAAAAAAAATCAATTTAAATAAACCATTTTTAGTTCATAATTCATATAGTATACTCATTCAATAACCTAATATATAATTTGATCTAAAAAATAAATAAAAGTGAAAGTAAAACATTATAATAAGTAAAAGTATAAAATAAATTTTAGATAAGTTAACTTTTTTTCAAAAATGTTTGACCGGTTAATCGATTTTTCCGATTTTGACCGGTTAAACCCAATTCAACATAAAAATGGGTATTTTAAGTATTCCAAATTGATTTAGACCGGTTTAAAATTGGTTGAATCAACTGGTACAATTGATTTTGAAAAACATTAAATGACTTTATGCATGATCCCAACTCACAAAATTTAGATAAATAAAAATTGGTGTTATGGTGTATTTGTTGGAAATATAGTGGTTCGAATTTTGTATTACCATATTTTGGTGTTACATTATATTATAAAAAATGACACGTTTAATGTAAAATATAATGTAGTGAGTTTATAGAAGAGTGGGTGAAAATGTGTAAGGTTGGGAAGGTAAAGGTGCAGGCAATCCCAATTGGATTTCAATCAATAATGCACTCTCTTGGAGAAGGTTATAATTTTACTTAAATTAAATTTTGAATATTAGTAGTACTGTGATAGTTGAAAGCTACCGGAGTCGGTAAACGTGTCGCTAGCAAACCTGCTAACGTATCCGTTCGTGAGGGACGCTGTGGCGAAGAAGGAGGTGTCGTTGTCGACTTTGTCGACTGTGCTTTCGAGCATTGGAACCTCGACTTCAGCTTCTCCCCGTCGTGTCGGATGTGAGACTTCATCTTCCATACCATTTGTTCATAAGTACAAATTGTAAAACCTTGTTATAGAATTAAGTATGTAATAACATCTCTTGCATGCCTACCTTAATTATGCTCATACTATACGTGCTTTTCTTTTCTTTATTTTGAGGGTTGTTGATAAAGTTTAGGACCAACCCAAACATCTGTGGTGTTATATCATCATTTTGTTATAAGATAATTTAATATTTTCTCTTCATTATTTTATTTTCTTTAAGTATGTTTACTTGAAATTAAGAATGTATATTGGAAGGATTTATATATATTAATCCTATTATTTTATTCATTGGCTTTATTAGTTGTTTTAGAAATTTTCAACTTAATCTCAAGAAAATTAGATTTAGGTTTTTTAAATTTGAATTTTAAAATCATATTACATTAAAAATTTAATCTTGTAATAAAAGGAAAAAAAAAACACTTACATGTAACTCTATTTTTTATATATAGAGAGAGAGATAGAGGGTAAATATCAACCTACACAAAATCTTAAAATAAACACATGTTCACTTATAAATTTCAATTTCATCTAAACTTTGAAAACTATAAAATTAAAAACTCAACAAATACTTCAAGTTTAAATTTACTTCCAGGAAAGTTTTATAATTATTTCATTCAAATTCAAATTAAATTGGTAAAGCTCAATGGAGGGATGTTATTAGATGTACAATATAGTCAATGCTGATATTCGCGTAAATGTGTACTTAAATATGGATTACTCTTTAGAAAATAAAATTTTAATTTTAAAGAAAGGAACTATTAATTTCAAATTTAGAAATATTGTAGTTTTTCATACTCTTATTGAAATAAATAATTTTTGTTTAAAAGAATAATACATATATCTATCATTTAAAAAATAAATTTTCACTTAAAGAGAATAATAATTTTATAACAACCACTAAAAAAAAAATATTTTTTACCAACGGAATATCCCGTTGGTAAAAGCCTCAATTCCATTGTTAAATTGATTTACTAACGGATTAATAGCGGAATCCGTTGGTATTGGTAAAGTTGTGGTTGGTAAATTTTTAGTAACGAAAATTCAATTCAATTAGTAAATAATTTTGTTGGTAATCCGTTGCTAATAATTCTGTTGGTAATTTAGTATAATGATTCTGTTAGTAATTAGTTGGTAATTACCAACGAATTGAATTATGTTGGTAAAATAGAGAATAAATTCGTTGGTATTCCATTCCTAAAGAAAAAATGTCATTTTTGTTGTTATTCTATTAGTAATTACCAATGGATTAAATTCCATTGATAAATTTCGTTGCTAAAAAATACTAATTTTTTTTAATGAACCGGATAAAGGATGAATCGGGTACATTGAACTAGACTCACTCGAAAGTCCATAATTATGAAGGAACTGGATAGAGGACCAACAAGAGCTAGCGTTGACCTTGCCACTCTCCAGGATTAATTAATAAATTAATGGATTAATTAGCTTCTTTAGACTTCTTCTAGTGGAACAGATCTACATCTGGATCATTTGCCTGCAATTCCCCATATTTTATTCACATATTAATACTCCCTTTATCAACAAACTACATCAATAGCTCATATTATAAATATTTTCTGGTTTACCTTTTCAATATGGCACAAAAATATTTATTTAGTGGACCTCATGTGAGAAATGAAAAAAAAATTAATTGCAATTGAGCCCCAAAATTTTTAACTTGAGCTTAATCTATACTTCAATTGCAAAAATTAAAATATGGAGTAACGTCTATTAATTGTCAACCCGGCAACATAATATCTTAAAAATATAAACCTTGATGTAAATTATTATCCTGAAAATTGCAGTTTTCCCTAAACTCGCGTACAACAATTGGCCCAAAGGCTTTTCTTTTATATTTAATATATATACAGTACTCCCTCCGTCTCGGAGAAGTTGGTATAATATTTTTTGGGCACGGAGATTAAGGAGTATAATAATTTAATGTAAAGTGAAGTAAAGTGAAGTGAGAGAAATAATATTTAATGTATAATGGGTAGTTGTATTAGAGGTGATATGTGGGACCCATGAAAATAGATTAATTGTTTTTGTGTGGGTTTTATGTATTAAAAAGGAAATATATCGACTTTAATGTGACAACCAAAAAAAATGTGTCAATTTCTATGGGATGGATGAAATATATGTTTGAATTGATTGTTGTGACATAATTAAAGTTGGCTATCAAAACGGCCCACAAGCCAAGTGGGAAGTCAATAGTGCACACCTAAATAAAGATGGAAAACCAAACAACCTCTCATCTATTCAATAGGTCATCCATGTGAACTTTGCTCATCTCTTATTAATTTTAATAATATGTATACTTCCACTTCCCATTTTATATAATACACTTTTCATTTTGAATTGTCCTACAAAAGTTTGCACATTTCAAAAAAGAAAAAAATCAAACACAATCACCCTTCTTCATACACTTTATTTACAAAAAAACTACATTTACCTAACACACCTAACATACTTTATCATTTATTTATTACCAAAAAATACCATAATACCCCTAAAAGTTATCACTTTTCTTAATCTCCATGTCAAAAAAAACATGCAAACTTTTGTAGAATAGAGGGAATATATATATATATATATATATATATATATACACACACATACATTACACTTTGCCTACTAATTTACTTGCACACATGCCATATATATACACGAATTTCACCAATTTATCTTACATAAACTGCCAGTTCGATCACTTACAAAATTTTAAATATACGCGTGTGGAGTATATATATTTTCTTATAAAATCAGAATTTATATTTATAAAAATTGAATTAATCTAAAAAAAATATTTACTAATTTTATGAACCTTGTTAATTATGCACGTCATGTATCTAATTCTTTAAAAAAATTCAACATTGGTTACACACACAAAATATATATACTCCCTCACTCCGTCCCATAAAACTTTTCATATTTTTCTCATTTGTTTGTCCCATAAAACATTCACACCCCAAAAAAGAAACATCACTTTATCTAACAACATCAAAAGTTACTTTAATTTCACATTTGCCACTCATTTTTTACACACATATCATTACTTTAGACTTTTTTATTACCTAAAAATACTATAATACCCTCTAAAGTCAATAAAGTTGGTCAAAAAATACACATTTTCTTAAACAACGTGTAACAGTAAACGTGAAAAGTATTATGAGACGGAGGAAGTAGTATATATGGGAGTATAACTTTCCAGCTAGTGCAACTCTCATATTCTCTAAAGTTTTAGAGTTCTACTGCAAATGAAACAATACCATTTTCCATCAATTTTTTAAATTTTATACCCTAAGCATAATTTCTTATAAGTTTATAATTTTTATTTTATAAGACGTTTTATTCTAATATTTTTATATTGACAAAGAATTGTATAAGGTTATCTCACAAAACAAGTTGCATAAGATGAATAAAAAGTAAGACTAACATTTTAATTAAAAACTATTCATAATTGATGAAAAGTGATAATCACCTTATAAATTATTTTATGAACAATTTATAATATATAAATGAGAAAGAAAAAGATACTCCCTCTGTCCGGTTCTAAGGTATCCATTTGCTTTTTGCACGTGCATTAAGGAGTATTATTATTATTATATGTAAAGTGGGTAGTTGTATTAGAGAAAAGTGGTGTGCCATATTGTATATTTTTTTACTAAATAAGAAAAATGAATACATTTGAAGCGGACGCCAAAAATAGTAAAATGAACACCTTATAAGCGGACGGAGTAAGTACATTTTATTTTATATAGATACATTTTTGGAGACAAACTAAGATTGGTGGCTGTCGTAACTAGACAGGCTCAACTTATGCGGAAGTTGTCTCCATCCATTGGTTTATGAAATATTTTAGTACTCCATAGCCCACCAATAATCTCATTTCTCAACTGGTTTTATACAATCCAAACACTAATTTGTCATATTAATTCACATCTCTACTCATGGTTGTACTTGTGGTTATTAATTATAAAATAGTCTTGAGATGGTCTCAATCTAAACTACCCCAAGTTAGAACATCTTTTGTGAATTAGGATATATAATAAATCTTTTTATTTAGTAGTTGAAAAGATAAATATACCTCTAAAATTTTTAAATAAAATAAATATTATTAAAATTCTAAAAGTATAACAAGACATAAATTATTAGGATAATTGGTATATAAAATATAAATACTTTGCTTACAATTATAATCTAAAATAATTGTGATGACTTTTGATCCCAAAAAAATTCACTAAAATTAGAGAATAGACCAAAAAATTGACATAACCAATAGACGAGCCCACATATTTAGGAATTGTAGCCTAATTTAGTAATTCATCGTCATACTAGTGGCACTCCACACGGTATGTATTTTCCAAGATCGCACATTATATTATATTATTTGATTTGATATGATATATATTAAAATAAAAATTTAAACTAATCAATTTGCTACAAAAATTTAAACTAATCAATTTGCTATAAAAATATAATTTAATTTGCTACAAAGTAAGACTAACTTTTTAAAATTATTTTACTCATTTAATTTAATGGTATACTAATTACGATATAATTTGAATGATCATTCACAATATCCGGATGCATCAATAATGGTTGCATATATATTATTCTTTAATAAGAAAACTCCAAATATATTCTTGGGTTTAAGATTTTTTAATTTCGTTAATCTTAAAGAGATACTTTGAGACGGGTCAATACCTTAGTATGATTATTTATATAAATTATGTTTATTACTAGGTTAATAATGAATTATATTATAATATTTTAAAATTATATTTTAACATATCACTTATCATATTTAAAAAAAATACTTTAACTATCAATAATAATATATTACCTTGATAACAATTACTATACTTTAACTTATTCACATAAATATCTTTTTTACAAAAGACTTTATATGTCTAAGTGTAAAGTATAATTTATTTATATCATAAAAAGAAAACATAAATTTAAAGAAAAATATTGTTTAAATTTTTCTTCACTAGTAGTATATGTTATTCCGTATATATACGTTATTCATCCAATATCTTTAAGTTTGTAATCATAGACGTAATACCAAAATTGAGTATAATTTAATAGAGTGATTAACTTAAAATTTGGAATCAAATTTCGACGATATTGATCAGAACAATTCACTAAAGAATGAGTATGGGTGATTAAAACTGTGGAGATTTTCAACAGCTTTTTAAAGAAAGAAAGTAAGAAAAAAGGTTTTTGATTAATAATGTTAATCTTAAGTAGAAGATGGAAAGGGCAATCAAATAGAAATGGTGATTGACCAGTAATATAATTCTAATAAAGGAAAAAAAAATTAAATAAAAAGTATTTGTAGGCTCCACCGCCCCACAATTCCACTCTCCATTTATATCGTTGAATATTCACGATTTCACTAATTAATTCAGCAATTCTTGTAATAAGTCAAATTAACCTCAATCTGTTTCTTACCCTTAACCATGGTTAGTTTCCCAATATAAAATGGCCCACTTTTAGGGACATTCTCTATCCTACATCAAACCTTCTCTTTTCTTCACACCTTTTCCCCCCACCCCACAGGTTCGTATCACCATTTACATCTTCTCTTTCATCATTAATTTCTTTCTTTTTTTTTAATCTAATTTTTTGGGATGAACTATGACACAGAATTAGACAGCCTTGTTTGATTATGCATCGATCATTTGTTTTGGTGGCTTGGAAATTCAATTATGGAGGTGGGATTTATGATTGTTTTTTATTAATTTTATTTTAGGAAAATAAATTGCTGAGAGATTGAGAGAGAATAATAAGAAGAAATGGCTTTGGAGAAATACGAGGAAGCCATTGCAGGTCTGAAGAAGCTTCTCAGGTAATGTTTTTCGTCGTTATTTACCGTTTGTCTTGGGATTGCCTTTTCTGCCCTCGGGATTTTCAACCTCCCAATCGGGATGATTACACTCACGTGCATGCCTTTTTGGTCATTTCATCTGTTTCCCGAGGCGCTAACCGTGTGGGTCCCATTTAACAGTGAGAGGGGCGAATTGGAGGATGTGGCGGTGGCCAAGGTTGAGCAGCTGATGGCGGAGCTGACAGTGGCAGCCGACAAGACGGGTTTTGACCCGGTTCAGAGGATCAGGACCGGATTTGAGCATTTCAAGACAGAGAAATACGAGTAAGTACCGATATCGTACTTATCAAAATGGTCAGGCCAGATTCTTGGAGATGCACATAAATTACTCCCACTTATTGGCCCCAGGATAAAATTACGCTGTTACCCTTACTTTTTGCCTAATTAATTACGAAACTAATGCATAATGTGAATTACAAGTGGAATGCACTCATTTATTGTCAACATATTCACACACTTTTCTTAATCTATTCTCATAGCCCCATATATAATACAACTATATTATTTCTCTCACTTTACTTTACTTTACTCCACTTTATATTAAATTATTATATTCCTTAATCTCCGTGCCAAAAAAATGGTGTTTCGAGTAATTCAATAAAAAATAGTGTTAAATTATTGAGTTTAAAGTAAAAAAGTTGTTGTATTAATTTTTTAAGTGTACATAAATTTTGAAATAACAGTGAATAAAGAAAAGTTAGAAGTAAATGTTGGTAAGAAGTATTTAAATAGAAGTTCTTGATTTTACAGTCCATATATTAATCGGGTATGTTTGACCTTGTAGGAAAAATCCTTCCTTATACGATGCACTCAAAACCGGCCAAAGTCCCAAGGTAATTTTAACATAATTAATTGCAATTAGCATTAGTAAAATATTTATTACAAAATCAAGAAAGTAATTAATGATTAATAAAATGTGGATGAATGCAGTTCTTGGTATTTGCATGCTCGGACTCAAGGGTTTGCCCATCCCACATTCTGAATTTCGAACCAGGGGAGGCTTTTGTAGTCCGAAACATTGCTAACATGGTTCCACCCTATGACCAGGTTATTAAATATTACTATATTTTAATTATATATATAGTCAATTTTTATTTTTATTTTTATTTTTAATTGTTTAGGATAAATAGTCAAACTTTCGGCTTGCATTAATAAATTAAATTTTCATATATTTATTGTAGACGAAATATTCTGGAATGGGGGCTGCAATTGAATATGCAGTAAATCATTTAAAGGTATTTTCTCTCTTTTAATTTTTTTTAACTTTATAATATGTTACTCTCTTTCTCGTTTTTGTAATATACTTTATTCATAAAAATATTTCTATTAAATTGCTTCAAAATATAAACAGATAAAATAGTATTATATAAACTAGTATTATATGTTTAAATAAAGTGAAACAGTAAATGTAAACTATATAAACGGTATTATAAATTAACGATTAGTGGTTGAAATGTGAGAAGTGTGAGGAAGGAAGTGGTAAAATATTTAATAATTTGCAACTATTTTCTTAGCCACATGTCCACCAAATTCCACCACTATTGCTTTATGGAAAACCCTTTTGTTTTGTGCTAAAGTCAATTTGTCAAAACTTTCTATTTAGCATAATTCGTTAGAATATTATTCAACAGATATTTGGAATATAGTTTGAAGGAATCTAAATTAATTAATTTAAAAGCAATTTTTTAAAAAATAACCCTTAGACAGTCCCCTGGTTTCAAGATCGATCCATTTGGATAAATTAATTGTTAATTCCTAAAACAACTAATCATTGGAATCGAAATCATGTTTGAATCTGAATAGTAACGAGATCACGAAGAAAAAAGAAATTACACTAATTAATTAATAAAATAATATAAACAGTTAGCTTTAATGCAAATAAGATATGCTAATTGTACTTTATTGTCCGAAAAATTAATACAAGTAAAGCCAGAATTAGTAAATGGAATAGATTCGTCACAATGATTGAGATGTACAATAATTAACATCCTGGATAATGAAATGGCAAATGGGTTATATAAAAATTAATATTAAGGGGGTTTGGTGTTATTAATTAGGTGGAGAATATATTAGTGATTGGTCACAGCTGTTGTGGAGGGATAAAGGGTCTGATGTCCATCCCTGATGATGGGTCCGTCAACAGGTTAGTATTCACTCCTTTTTTCTACTCCCTTTTGATTTTTATTTATTTATTTTCAACCCTCAATTATACGGTTAAAATACTCAATCATTATACACCACAAAACCCAAAGTTTTTATTCACTCAATTTAGTATTTTTATTTGAAATTTGTATGTGGTTCATTTTGATCATAAGATTATGAAAATTTATGAAATATTAGAGTGATTTGTTTGGAGTGGTACTTAACCTCATATATTGAGATACTTCCTCATGAGACTGAATATGTAAGATATGTCGATCAATTGTTAGAATATGTTTATTATATAATTATGTAAAATATGCTTAATGGTAATTAAAGTATGTCTATAATTAATCATATTATAATACCATATAATCATACTTTAACGCATAAGTCATAATACTTAAAAAAAATAATCGTACTTTAACGTGTTTCACGACCCGTCTCTCATATATTTGTCTCGCAATAAAATTTATTCCATGCAACATCATTAATGAGATGTGTTTATTTGTGAAAACTTGTAGTGATTTTATAGAAGAGTGGGTCAACATATGCAAGGTTGCCAAGGCGAAGGTCCAGGCACAATGCGGCCAATTGGATTTCACAGAACAGTGCACTCACCTAGAGAAGGTTCATTCATTCACATTACTTCATCCTACTTCATTTTTTACACTTATTATTCTAACTTTTGTAAATCTAACAACAAATTGTTGAATTTGTTTTTAAACAGGAGGCGGTGAATGTTTCACTAGGAAACCTGCTATCGTATCCGTTTGTGAGGGAAGCTGTGGTGAAGAAGACGTTGTCGTTGAGGGGAGGGCACTACGACTTTGTCAATGGCGCTTTCGAGCTTTGGAACCTCGACTTCAACCTCACCCCTTCAGTTTCGATTTGAGGTCCATCTTCCACATTTGTAAATGTTGTCACGAGAGCAAATAATTGTTATTATTTCCTTGTCATAGAATAATGCTTCTTGGCCTATGCTGAGAGTTCCTGCATTTCTTCTTTCACTTGCCATATTTAAAGGGCTTTGCTGATAATTCAGTTAATTAGCTAGAGTGTTTTGTTGAATCAGATGGATGTTGTCTGAATCTTTCAACTCCTTGTGAATTTTTTTCCACTAATACAAGCTTTCACTCTCTTATGTTTAGTTTGTGTGTTTAAATTATACATGTGAATTCAAAAGATGCTAAAGATTTCCCAACATTATGTATACACAAATGAGTAGTACTTAACAAGATATATATCCTCATCTTCCTAGCAAAATCATACATCCTTGTGCCTTTGGTTAATAATCAAGGAATTGGATAGATGACCACTTTACCAGTTGCGTGGTTCGTTTCCAGATGCGAGAAAGCTTCGCCAACCTTGTCGAAAGGGAAGGGTCCTTTGGGATCGACAAGAGCTTTCACCTTCCCACTCTCCAGGAATGGATTTAGCTTCTTTAGAGTTTCACCAGTGGAAGTGACCACAAATCGAAAACCAGGTGGTTCGGCTGCACCTGTTAGGATTACAGCGCTTCCACCTTCCTTCAATGCCTTCACAGCCCTATCGCCTTGCCCTGTCATAATTTGGACATTGAACATGTTAAAAACAAACACAAAGTACTGTTGGAGGGGTGCTTCTTTTAGGATGGCTCTATTTCTAATAATGAAACCAGATCATCATCTTACCAACTGTATCATACACCACATCAAATTTCTCAGGCAGTTCTTCAAAGTTCTCCTTCATGTAGTCGATCGCCACATCAGCTCCCAAGCTCTTTACAAACTCCAGTTTTCCAGTGCTGGCAGTGGCAGCCACTTTGGAAGCACCAAATACTTGTTTTGCCAGCTGCATAACTAAGCTCATTTTAATGCCACATTGCAATTTCATATCCAAGATTTGATCTACTCTATCTAATGATCTATTAGGAGCACACATACACGATGCTTTGCACGAAAATACGAAAGACTACGAGAGAACAGGTCACCTGAATCACGAGAGATCCAACACCACCAGCTCCTCCAAGAACAAGAATAGATTTTCTTTGAGAAAATCCGGCCCTCTCAAGACCTTCATATGCCGTCTCAATAGCAAGAGGAAGGCTGGCCGCATGCGCAAAATGAAGATTCTTGGGCTTTAAGGCCAATAGTTTCTCCTCTACAGCTGTGTACTCTGCTAAAGATCCAAATTGTTTAAGGCTCTCTAATGCTTTCTCGTTTATATCTCCGTACACCTCGTCTCCTACCTTCAGCTCCTTCACTCCACTCCCAAGCTTAACCACCACACCAGCAACATCATAGCCTGGAACAGTCTGAAGAATCCAAATACCAATCAATTCAGCTTACGATTACTCTTATGCAAACACTTCTACTCATTGCTTTAATCACAGAAAAATCAGCTATACAAGAATCATCAGCTTAAATTGATACCAGCGTTCTGTTTTATTAAGCATAAATGAATGCAACATCATAGCCTAGAACAGTCTGAAGAATCCAAATACCAATAAATTCAGCTTGCAATTGCTCTTATGCAAATACTACTTCTCATTGCTTTAATCACAGAAAAATCAGCTACAGAAGAATCATCAGCTTAAATTGAAACCAGCGTTCTGTTTTATTAAGCACAATTGCATGCTATCATTTCAAGCATTCAATGCTAAACAGCTTCTAAATTGTTTACAGAGGAATCGTGAATTTTGGAATCTAAATCCGTTTATCACGCGATCAGACGCAAGACAGCAAAATACAACAACGATTAAAAAAAGCCCCAAATCTCTGAATTTCATAAGAAACTACTCATAACAAATCAAAACGAAAAGGGAAATTACCGGAAGAGGTGAATCCAACGCCTTGAATTTGCCAGATCTCCGCTTAGAATCGATAGGGTTAAGAGCAGCAGCAGCCACTTTGATCAGGACCTGGTCGTCGTTAATTTCAGGCACAGCAACACTGGAATCGAGCTTCAAAACCTCAACACCGCCATACTCACTGTAAGTCCACGCCTTCATTGTTGATGGTATCGAGAAAGAACTCGTCGAGGTTTCCGCAGCAGGAGCAGCTTGGGAAGTTGCGGATATTCTTAGAGGACGAGGAACGCAATGGGCAGAGCTCTTTAGCTTATTAAAGCTGAATTTAATGGGTAAAAATGGCGGATGGTTGTCGCAGAGGAGGGGTTTCCTGAGTAGGAATGTTGTGGAGGAGAGGATTGCATCCATGGCTATGGCTCCAACTCCTTAGCCTCATCTCGCCACATGTTCTTATATGAGTGGGCTTTTTTGTCTTTATGGAGATGTGGCATTCATTGGCTGATTTTGGGGCCCACATTTTGGTAAAATCTAGAACATGCATAAAAAACTCTAATTTTGAGTTAATATTAATACTCCCCTGAGCATATCATTTGTTTTCTCAAATTAAATAAATAATACTCCCGCCCGTACTAATGGTTACATATTCTCTTTTTGGGTATCTCATATTAATGGTTACATTTCTCTTTTTAGTACAGGGACCCACACAAATTAATTATTTCTCTCTCCATGGGTCCACACATCACACTAATACACCTACTCACTTTACATTAAAATATTATTTCTCTCACTTCATTAAAATACTATATGCATTAATCCACATGCAAAAAATAAACGAAACCATAAGGACAGGACGGAGGGAGTACTTATTTAATATACAATGGATAGTTGTATTAGTATAGTGTGTAGATCTCATATATTTTATTTGTATTAATAATATGTGTAATTTCATATGATAAAGCAATTATGCCATGGATTAAGTATTATGTTGTGCATCTTTGATTGTTTAGTTTTCTTTATTCTGATTATGTATTGTTATTTTGATTTGGTTTTCTTTGCTCTGACATTGTATTGTTATCTCATCCTTTACAATACTATTACCTGAATGGATGCTTTACTTGTTCCACAGCCTATGATATGCATCTGGTGTTTTTTTCCCATGCTAATAGGAGTCTGAGTAGTTATCCTATTTCACTAGGTTGGACATCATGGACTTGGTTTGGATTTGTCCTTAACCACTTGTAAACATTCAGAAATTTCTCCAACATTCTTCATAGGACAATAAAATTATTCCTAAATATTGATTACTTGTTTGTTGAAGAACATTATGCACCAGCAATAGAAGCTTAAGTTTATCAGATGACACACAATTCAGTTTGTGGTTATGAGGAAGATGCAGTTTGGGTTTCATTGGGCTATTTATATTTTTCCCTTGAGATTTATTGATTGTTGTTGAGTGGAAAGAATGAATCCTAGAAAATTTTCAGCATCATCCTGATCATAAGCAAAGTGTTATGAGGTTTTTCTTATCTTTGAAGTGGTTGACTTCTGATATTGTTGCCTCTAGTCTCTTCCTTCCCAAAATCCTTATGTAAAGGAAGAGTAATAAGAGGAAATATGTGCAGCTGCAAAATTTTTGAAATTTTTGGCATTCAATTGTTTGCTTATCACATATTTGGAATATGATGTAGGAAAATTGTTTTTAGTTGTTGAGGTGTAAAGATTTATTGCCTACCTGTTTACCAATCTCATAGAGAAAATCCATTATGGTTTTCTGGACACATGGCACTCAAGTCTTATTGCTTTGCCCTCTGTATGTGTTTACTTTGCTTTCTTATCTTTTAAACAATTGTTGTTTTGTATATAATCCAAATGCTCCTGGTGTTACTTATACAAGAGATCTGAATCTGAATGTCAAATACCAATATGATATTACAAGCCTATTCAAGCTGGAACAACCTTGCCATTGGACCTATTTTACTTTGTCAGCTCTCCCACTGCTGATGGTAGATCTATGGTTTCTGTTCATCAAAAAAGAAAATAAGCATATCATTGCCAACATAATTAAGATGCCAGCAGGAGATAGAAAGGCCCTTAAACTACCTGTTCCAAACAACATGCTGGACTCTCATTTGAAAGGAAGGAAGCGACTCATGGTGACATTAATCGTAGCTGAGGCTGACATTTGTGTTTTCAAATCTTCAAGCAGTTTTCTTATGATGATTAACTTATTAATATCTTTGTAAATAGATAATAACTTAGTTTGATTGTTTTGTTGATCTGACCAAAAAAGACCTTTTAGATGAAAAATATGTGGTACCTGGATATAAATGACTAAACATGATAGTGTGATATGATCCATAAAACCCACCCACATAATGGGATAAATGTGTAGTTGTTGTCGTCGTCATATAGAAATATACACATGCTCAGAATGAAACCTTGTTGTGGGTTCAAAAACGTTATTACAGACGCTTGTCGTGGGTTCATCTGAATCTAGTATATCTAAAAAGAAAAAACAACGTCTGGAGTTAGACAATGCAAAATGAGAATACTACTTATTAATTTAACCCCATATTCAAATTTAGAATTTATTTAATTTTCAATGTGGTTTTAAGTACTCTCATCCATCCCAAGTAAAATGGCCAAAAAAAAAAAACACAGTTGCTAAACTATACCAATGACATTCGTCCTTCAAAGGATTAAGATAACCTTCTATGAGCACGTCTAACACGTCTCCGTCTCATTGCCCCTCTCTCTTTAATACTACGCCTATCAACTGCAGGTCTTTCACCTGAGTCTTTATCAGATGCATTGGAGATTTGAGTCATGGAAGCTTGCCTAATTCTAGCAGCTTCAGCAAGCAAATCATTCATCAACATCTCAGTTGTCTTGGTGGTGATTCCTCGGAGGTACCATGAAATTGGCGGAGGAGGAACAATGGCTGGTTGTATCAGTTGCTCTAAAGTCAACTTTGATGCGACTCTTCCTCTGCCTTTACTGCAAGAAATGTACTCCTGAATAGTGTTGGGTTTGAACGAGTCGCATAGCTCTTCATCCACAAACAGAGGCTCCAATCTCCAGCACCCTTCGAATTTTTCCATGAATCCTGACTTTATCTGCTTGAACTTAACCTGATAGACAACACAGTTGGAAATGAGTAACAATCTTAGTAGAATGAGGTGAAGAAATGGTTGTCATTACAGAATGATCTTCTCTATTCTGGTCGACTAGAACGCGAACTGAGATTGTTCCCGACAGCCAAAGAAATCTCCATATTACTGCTTGCTCCACTTCTACTACCTGCCTTAATCCTTCATCAACTACTACCCTTCTTGATATTACTTCCTGATGGTGTTTCAAATTGTACAACTTAGATCAAGATTAGGTATATGAGTGTGAAATAAAGATTCTGAAACATTACAGATTTAATTTTCCCACCAAGACATTACCTTAATGTTCTTGAAAACTCTCTTGTTATCAGGGTCTATCACAATGTTATACGCAGCATCTGGTGGCAAACCAACATCGGCTGTCACTGTAAGACTCGAAAGTGAACCTTTAGGTATGGTGACCTGCAAGCACGCATCATGGCAATCAAAGATAGGCAGCACAGATGATGTGAGAAAGTATCAATGCAAATAAATGATCCACCAATAATTAATTAGTTAAACCAATTAGATAGGTGGAACAGCTACAAAAGACTGGAACACTATAATGGCTTAAGATTTTCAACAATGGGAAGAAAAAGAAAACGTATCAAGACGCATCAGAATCCAATAATTTTCCAGAGTGCCAATTCACAGGATCATTGCACAACAGAAATACCATCGAGAGAACTTGTTTTTTCACCTTTATATCTGGAGGATGATCCACCCACACTGGATTGTGTTTCCAGGCATCCATCTGCCTCTCTAAGCTCAATTCTACTGTCGATGACTCTTTGTTGCTCCTTGTATGGATCTCTGAGGTCGTTAAATGATCATCGTTCTTCAAGAATTTGAAGCGCAACTTCTGCAACACAGATGGAGTCTTTAACAAAATCAATCTTCAAATTACATAATGAGTGTTGGCAAACAACCTCAAAATGCTCCTGTATATTCTTTGAGAAGTTAGAGACAAGATCACACAAAGCATCCGAATTCAGATGTCCTTTGTTTTTTCCGCTTGAACTATCAGTGCTCAGTTTTGTAGTTTGCACCTCATCCATCTATATGGCCTGTGTAATAGTATCAAGATAAAGCTAGATTTGGAAAAGATCAAGGAAATGATTTTGCAAATCCAGCTCTCCAAAATCCAATTAATGACTCTAGAAAATATTCAAGAATCATTGAGGTTGCATGATTAACATAACCCTCTATGGTTAACCATCAAATCACACACTTAAAACATCATAATAAGAAAGTTATACATACATGCTCAATGCCCTTTACTTCATATGACTAATTTATGGCTCGAATCAAGTAAAATTTTAGTACAATCATAGAGATGGACAAATTCTACATGAGAACAGTCAGGCCAAATTTTGTGAAACTTTGGGAAGAAAATTCCCAGTCAACAATAAACAGACTACTTATATGATTCAATCATGGAACCTTGGCGGCTTATAATTCAACATAAATATTGGCTTACAATTCAACTTAAATTCAGATTCTATTAGGGGATACAACACAAATTCCACCTTAAAAGATTAGTCCACATAAAGGGGAAAGTTGCTCTCTTTGTCAAATTAAGCAGAATTTAAGGAATATGGAGTAATATTTTTGCAAAATATAATTTTCACCCACTTTCATAAACTTATACATTTATAAAGAAGAACATATAAAAATATATACAAATGGCGAATTTTCTATTAGCTTTTTTTAATAAAAAATTGAAAGTAAAAAATATAGACTTTAGTCGCAAAAGGAGAAAATCTCTCTCTCCTCCTCCTCCTCCTCCTCCTCCTCCTCCTCCTCCTCCCTCCCCTTATCTCTCTCTCTCTCTCTCTCTCTCTCTCTCTTCCCCTCCCCCCCACCCCCACCCCCACCCCCCCTTTTCTCTCTCTACTTAAATTTACTCCAGAAAAGGGGGGAATGCATGCATTTCAGGTATGAAGCATTTTTGGTAAAATTCACAAAATTAAATAAAAAAACCGAACATCGGGAGAAAATGTGACGATAATCATAAAAATGTAGAAGCAATCAAGAAAGCATATTACAGGAATATGCTACATTCAAAACCATCTTCAAAATTGCGGAAATTGGGACATAAAACGAGGGAAGATCTGATTACCTTCAACAATATGGGGTAAAAATTCCTTGTGGGGGATGAAGAATCAGTAAAAATGATGGTTGAGTTGAGTGAGAGATGAGTATCTCTGAAGATTTTAGCTCAACCAGTAAAAATATTTAAATCTACACAAATTCACAATGGAAATGTTTTCCATGTGGGGCCCACCCATTGTGGAAATTTTTTATTAATTTGGAAACTAATCATCCTAGCTTAGCACCTGTAAATTATTTTTATTTTATTTTAAGAGAATTTCTTCAAATAAAAATTACAAAACTTGCATATTATTATGTGAATAAATCAGATAATCTATGAAAAATGTAAATGAAAGAGTGTGGTGCCAATTTACTTAAATATATCACATGTGACCTCTCAATAAAGGTATAGTGTGATTAAAACAACTTTACACAGGACATTCAAAATGTACGCACACCAAGTGTGTATTACAGGTTTTTTTTTTCTTTCTTTTTTTTAAATAAATTAAATGTGTAGTTTTCTTAACTATAATAAATGGTGTACCCCACATTGGGGTCCACCGACACTATAATAGTGTGTGTTGTGTATGCATTGTAACTTGTAAGTTATATTATTGGGCTTGATTGCCAACATAAATAATCAAAATGCAGCATTAAGATTGGGCTATGGCCCATTTGAATCAGATTTGGGCCTGCCTTTCACTATTTAGAGCTTAAATCGAGCCCTCATTCTTCAATACATGTATTTGATGAAAATCAAATATCCGTAAATAATTAATTTAATTTTTCACTCAATGTATGCGTATGTAAAAGTCTCCGAGTTTTTTGTGACTAAAAATAAATTTTAATATTTGTCATATGTGAGAACATTGTCGTCATAATTAGAGTATCACTATGTTTTGTTACACTTAAAAAATGGTCATAAAAATGAACATTAATCATCCTAGATAAACCTAAGATCATAAGCAATTTTTCCATCCAAACCAAAAATCCCAAAATGTTTTTCATACTCTACTCCACTTTTCCCATTCTCATCAAACAAATCAAACAAGAAAACCTCCACCCCAACACCTGGCCTTTTTGGTGTCCCAACATTAGCCAATGTCCTCAACACAACATTCCCATTATAAGCCAATGCATTGTCCGCACCGGCCGCGTATCCGCCACTCGTCGGCCACCCCGTCTCCGTCACCACCACCGGGATCCCATCGAACCCTTCCCTCTCCATAGCATACACAAATGCATCAATTGTTGCATCAAACATGTTAGTGTAGGTCAAGTTTTGGTCAGTCTCAATATATGATGACCTAAAAGTAGCATACTCTAATGTCACATATTGGTGATTTTCTATGTAGCTGAAAAAGGGGTACACATTGACCATTAGGTATGAATGAGTGTCATGTAGAAATTGCAAAAGTGGGACTATAATTGGTTTAAGATTGGGATCAAATGAGCTAGCTGATGGAGGGTAAGAATTGGACAAAATTGTGGCTGCATGAGATGATGAAATCTTGATTGTGTCACCTAGGTCTAATGTTTGTAGAGCTTGGTGCAAGTTAAGTATTGCGGGTACCAAATATGGAGCGTAAAACGGATCTTTTTGTAGGACTTCGTTGCCCACGACCAAGTATCGTACTTGTTCGGGAGCAATATGTAAGAAAATTTTTGTGGCGAGCCATTCTAGAGAGTTGGCAATGGTGCCATTGGCTAGTGTAGGGAGAATTTCATTAGGTACACCAATCACGAGGTCGATTCCGGAGCCAGAAAACGGGGCAAGAGCTTCCGGGTCCGGGTTGAAAAGTCGGACTTGTGAAATTGCGTTGGATTTAAGGAGATTGATCACCGTTACGGGCGGTGGCAAGTTGGTGGCCACGCGCCCGTAACAAACTCCCACGGGTGCAGCCCCTAAAAATAAATCAAAAAGAAATTAATATATATAATGAAAGAGGTGTAAAAAGTTGTGTTTGAAATTAACCTATTGAATGTGACAATGTGGATAACCAAAAGATGAGAAAAATGTTTTGATAGATTCTCATATTGTGATTTGCCAATTGTTGTATGATTCATGCAGCTTGTATATATAATTTTGTGCAACATGATTAATTATGCATGCTGTATATATAATATATGGATTTTGTTGAGGTTTAGGTATAAGTTTGTAGTAACATTTAATGTAGATGATTTGCTGATATATTGTTGGTAGATAGGTCATTGTTGGAGAAATCGAGATATTCCTTGTTTGGCCAATCTGGTTTTTGTCCTGCAGCCTTAGTGCTTTGTGTGTCTGAGGATTCACTTGACAGTTGACAGACTGATTTGTCCCCAGATAGTACTCTTTTTCATTTGGATAAATTTTTTTTTTTTTCAAAAAATGGCTCTCTAGTCGTCTCCACACTCCGTTCCAACACAGTTGTGGATAGATAAATCATAGTAACTCAACTCATTAACAAGATTTAGATCATTATCCACTGTAAATAAGAAGTCCCTCACTTTGAGAGATTGCTCCCAAGACACCCCATAATCGATCTGATACAGTGAAGAAAATATAAATCATGGTGACTCAACTGATTAACTGAAACTAGATTACTAGCTACTAAACACAAGGAGCTCTCATTTTAAAAGGTTGCTTTCATACCAAAGGAGTGAGATTTGATTCTTAATCTTTAAACAAATTGTCATTCTTATTGACAGGTTGAAATGTTATTATGCTAGGTAAATCCTAAGGAAAGACCTGAGATTACCTATGTAAACTAAATTAAACTATAGTTATGTTCTAATTAGATATGGCATATGAATATACTTTAAAAACATTATTTGGCGAAATCATCATGTTTCACACACTTGGAGAGGAAAACAAACGAAGATTAGTGGTTCATCATTAGAGTGGATAAAAGTGATTAATTAAGTTAATACTCGTGGAGCCTCTTTAACTAATCATGTTTCCCATTTAATTAATCATCTAGATATGATGAATCTCTCCACTAATACTTTATTAATCAGTCACAGAAGAACTTATCCCCATGATTATATAAATTATTTCATTTCATGATTACCCAATTTTTATTTATTACTCCATAGTTTGATGGATCTAAAAGTGGTATCCAGACTGCGATAAAATGGAAGATTTAGTAGTATATCTTTTTGGTCCACCGAGGTTATCAAATGCAATCATAGTGACTATAAAATAGCAATATTATTTACTAATAATTGCACAACATTGAGCCCTACCCTAAAACAAAAGTGCAAAGAAAAGATGGAAATTGAATAAAGTGTCGCATTTTTTATTGGGAAACTCGGCATGATATATTTATTTATGGCTACCATTATTCATTGGGAAATTTTAATAATCTTTAAATTCTAATTTAACTATATGTATTAGACTCGTCATATCTTGACAACTTAGCTTTTATATTTTTCTTGAGGAAAAAAAAAGATTTAAGTGCCTTGTTAGTTAAGAATAAATTAAAATTTTATTTTATTTTATCATCAAATGCCACCATGTAATATAAAAATTAACTTACGCCGATTAATCATTTAATCTTGTCTTATTTTGCAAGTTGAATTCTCTATTACATTTTCGATGTTTCATTGGTGTTTCATAATATAAAAAAACTATACCCTACAAATAACTATTAAACTCTTTGGGTAAGTATTGAATTTTGGGCATTGATTATGACACGTGACAATCATTTAATTAGTGGAATATGAGATGAAATATCATTGTGGAACAGGTGATCCATTTGCTTATTTTGAACCTTTTACTACTTTGTGAATTGATTAAATCTGAAAAGAAAGGAGAATAGAAAATTGGGAGGCCTCCCTTTGTCCCATTTTAACTTCACGTTGTTTAAATATCAATACTGAATAAATTTTATTACTTTTTTGTAGAGTAATATATTTTTTAAAATAATAAATAATGATTAATTATGTGAATTGAGTGGGAGTGGCTTTATTTAAAATAAAATTTATGGAATGTATTTGTGTGGAAACTTTAATTAACTATTTGAATGTAAATAGTGTAATGTGACGGTGAATGAAGAATGTGAACTAATTAGGATGTTCGATAGTTTTTTAGAATGATAAATAAATTATTATTAATTTTTTTAAAAAAAGTTTAAAATTCCGCTATCCCATAATTACAAAGAGTAAGAATAGTTCTTTCATTTCAAATCGCAACTATTTTACTACACAAAAAAGAATTGTTTACCTAAAAAATTATGTCTTCAAATATCTTATACTAACATAAATTATAAAATAATCTGTTGCTAGTGTGTGGCCCGTGTGCTACACGGAATTTCTTTTTTTTTCTTAATTTAAATTTATAAAAGAAATTATAAACGAAAAATATTTTTAATATTATTATAAAATTTATAATTCAATATTTTTTGTAAATGATCATAAATTATAACATGTTCAGTTATTCAAATGATATTTTTTTATTCTCTTATATCTTTTTTATTTCATCTTTATATATTTCATGCATTACGTGATTAACTTAACATGTGTATAACATAATTATTAAAATATTATTTAAAATTTAATTTAAAAATCAATATTTTAATAAATTTTAAAAAAGAAAATTTACTTCATTTTTTATATTTTAAATGTGAATTATTGGTTACAGTTATTTATATTGATATTTTAAAATTATTATATTTGTTCAGAAAATCTAAAATCTCAATTACTAATCATACTATTTTTTAAAATTAAAATATGCTATTTTGTATATATATTTTGTTTTAGAATGTATTTTAATTAGAAAACAAATTAAAGAAACTTTTTTTAACTTAATTCATTAATAAATATTTAATTGTAATAAATAGAGACTAACCAATAATAAGTTAAGACATACTCCCTCTGTCTTGAAAAACTTTTCACGTTTACTGTTCCACGTTGTTTAAGAAAATTTGCATTTTTTGACCAACTTTATTGACTTTGGAGGGTATTGTAGTATTTTTAGGTAATTAAAAAGTATAAAGTAATAATATGTGTGTGAAAAATGAGTGACAAATTTGAAATTAAAGTAACTTTTGAGGTTATTGGATAAAGTGGTGTTTCCTTTTTTGGGGGGTGAAAGGTTTTGTGGAATAAACAAACGAGGAAAGTGGGAAAAGTATTATGGGACAGAGGGAGTATAAAATAAAAGTCAACAATTAATCATATGCTGACACATATGTTTTTTTTAAAATTTAATTAAGGAAAGTACTTCACAAATATATGTATTAAGATATGTATTAAGATGTACAAAACTCATCGTAACACCTTCTATTTTCGTCTGTCTATAATGGGAAGATGAGCCTTGGACGGATACAGACGAAGAGTAAAGCAAAAGATGCTTTGATTAGGCAGTAGCAACCAAAAATATGGTCTCTCCTACACATTGGAAGCAACAGTGATGTGTCATTCTTGAAGCTTGTTCAAACCCAGCAGAAAAGCAAAAGCACTTGTAACCCACCACGCCAATCTTTGATTTTTGTGATGTTTAAAGCAACCAAATTCTTTCTTTCTCCTCTACTTACCAACAAATAAACCATCTTTTTTAGGAATTTTTTATTTTTTTATTATTTACAAAAGACACCAAGAATATCTTTACTTATCCCCCCTTTATTAAAGAAACCCCCCTCCTTTTGAATTCAAATTCCCCCCTTCTTATAAGACCAAAATCTTGCACTAGCAACATCTCCAACACCATCTCAACACACTACATTTCCCCCCCCCCCCCCCCAATTTAATCTCTCTCTTTATTTCTTTCTTTTATTTCTAGCTTGTTTGATCTAATTATACTACTTAATTCTTGAAACCATATTCATTCTCAAAGATTACAAAAAAAAAATGTCACAACCAGTTGATCAGGAGTATCCCAATAGTGTGATGAATGGACAGCCCAATTCATCCCACTCAAACGGGTCATTCGGGCCCGTTTTCGCCGTCTTGGCCGTGATCGTGGTGATCTCCGCCGTTGCATGCGTCCTGGGACGACTATGCAGCAAGCGGAGCCACCGCGCCAAGAAGGAGGCGGGGCGCCACCCCACCAAGTCGAGCAAGGGTGGTGGGGTGGTGCTCGGCCCGAAAGAGTGGGAATCAAGGCAAAAGCCAAGCTTCATGAGGGATGGAGATATCGAATTCGGGTTCGATAAGAAACCCCCTTCTTTCAAAGGGGGTAAAAATGGCGGCGGCGGAAAGACGAAGCCGCCGCCTCACAACGGCGGACATAAGCCGGAAATCAGATTTTCCGATAATGTTTAAGGTTGATAGTATGGAAGGTGTTCATGAGGGTATACATTTTGCTAGTGGTAGTAATTTTTACTTTTTATTCGGTGGGTTGGATTTAAATTTATGTATGATTAGATTTTCATTACTTTTTAGTATTTTATGGAAGTTGTGGACTAATTTGCAAAAAATGGTGCAAAGAAAAATGTAATGGGTATAATATGATATAAAATGGGGGTGTTAAAAAGAAGTGTGAATACGTGCTCTATTTTTATTTTATTTTTTTAGGTTTTCATTCAAACGAGCTACTCTTATTAATTATCAGATTTGTTAAATTAATTTAACATTTGAAAAAAGCCCTTGGATTTCAGAGTTTGAGGTATAACTTTACATCATCTAATGCATTATTTTTTACATTATCTACTGTCCTTCATGTTATATAATTAACACGTAAGAGATGAAAGAAATCCAATAAATAACTCTAGGGGTTAAATTTTCTTTTTTAAGGTGTAATTTCTCTCTCTCCTATGTTTCATCCATTCAACGATGTGGCCCAATCTTTCTTTTATAGGGTATAGTTTTCCTCTATCTCCTACATTTTATCCATCCAACAATGTGGGCATGTGACACAGTAGATAATATACCAAAATGACAAGAGAATTAAAAAAAAGAAAAAAAAAAGGAGGATGAATAAGAAACCACTAATGGACTAACTCCACCTATCTGGCCAGATTAAATATACTATATAAGTTAAGCCCACCGCTACTAAGCCCAAATTACTAATGATCCCAAATGAATGGGCCAAGAAGCTCAAGTGGGCCCACTGACCAAGACAGACCTAATTTTAATAAATTACATTTGGTTATGAACATCTTACAAGGAGATGAGGGACATTTTGCACATCCCTAATAATAATCTAACGAGTGGTAAGTAAGATTATATTTTTAAGGAAGGCCTACACGTTTAATCTATGAATATTAATAAACCTCAATTTAGTAACTAAAAAAAATATTAGATAAATAAATGAGAAAAATAAGAAAAAATACAAAACTTCAAGAGTATATAACACAAGACATAAATATATGTAATTAAGTATGTAAATAAGACACAAGACAAAGAATTCACATTATATATTGTCTTTTCGGACTAATGGGAGGTCAAAACGTTACGGGTCAAAATATAATAACCACACAATATTTTAATAAATAATTAAACATACGTCGAAAGCACGAAAACATGTCCCCATTTATTAAATATATAAATATATATTTTTAATATTAAAATATAAACCTTTTATAAGCGCAAAACTCACATTGAATAACAAGAAAAATCAGGTCTAGTCTCTGATCAGTGCTCATTATAAAGAGATTATCAAAAAAAAAATCAATTATTAATTTGTAATTTAATAATTTTAAAAAAAAACTTATTATAGCATTATCGTAAAATATAATTTCAATATTTGCGGTCCCATACACGAGAATATTTCCGGACAATTTATTGTTTATAACCAATCAAAACTTTTCAAATTACGTAACAAAATTGCCAAATTAAAAGCAGTCTTGTTTGTACAGACATTATTAAAGTAAATATATGGGCCTTCAATTGGGCCACAGAGCCCAAAAAGCTATTATAAACTGTTCGAGTTTACTTTCATACAAGTAAAAAAAGCAAGCTTTATATTAGCAATCAACAATTTTACATTGAAAAATGTCTTCTTATTTAGTTATGTAATTTGAAGTCACACCACTTATCTTATTAAAGTGACAAACTTTTCCTTTACTTTCAAATGATATCCTAATATTTGAATATTAATAATTAAAAAATGACAGTTTTGGAGTATTTTATAGCCACAGGGTTGCAAAAGGTTGAATTTTTTATCCTCAATTTATTTTAATTGAATTTAGTTGATATTTATTGTTACTATTTCAATTTTATAATTAATAATATATTAGTATTACAAAGTTTATTGTGAGAGGATCTATATGAAGGTAAAAACTTGTGTTCACCCGAGCGCACGGGGCACACGCCCTGTGCCTTTATAATTTTGTATTAAATTGTATATCCTTTAGTATAAAGATGTGTACCCTTTATTTTTGAAAAAAATAAAAAAATATTAATAAAAAGTGTATACCCTTTAGAACAAAATTATGTATCTTATTAATTAAAATGTATATCATTTAGAACAAAATAATATACCCTTACCCATAATACTAAATTCTAAAGGCGTACGGTGTGCACCCGGGCGCACACAAGCCTCACTCCTATATGAAATGGGTCGTGAGACATGTCAATTTATTATTAAAGTAGTTTTATTATATAAAAATATGTTATTGAATAATTAAAATATAATAAACAATGAATTAGAATATGATTTTTAGGTGTTAGAGGAAATTTTACTAAAGTATAATTATTAGGTAATGAATCATATTATTTATAACACTCTCAAATCATACTTTAACCATTTAATAGCATACTTACCTATATAATATTCATATATTAATAATGGGTTGATTTTTTTCACAATTCGACTTGCATACCGTCTAACTGAAGAGTAATCATACTTATTTATTTTTAAAATTCATTAAAATCTCTATTTAATATATATATATATATTTTGTTCAAAAGAAATGAATGAATGATGGATTGTGGTTCATTAGGTGAATCTTGATTTTTCATTGAAAAAGATAGAAACATTGTGATAAAAATAATTCCAATAATTTTGTTATATAGAGTAAAAAATAAAAAGCTATATTCCAAATTAATTAGGTTATCTAAATAAAGTAAAAAAATTAGAAGCGTAACACGCATGCATGTATGTTTATCTTATCTTATCATACTACATTGAATTGTGTAACACGTAAAAGGAACGTGGTTCAAATATTTTCTCTTAATGGCGGCACCCTTTTATACGTCCCCTCTTAAACCGCCTTAATTACCCTTCTTAATTGCCCCCTTATTTTATTATTATATTATTATTTTAATTTAATCAACTTCTTCTTGAATCTTAATCTCTTTCTTCCGCCCTAAGTTACAAACCGTTTATGCACACAACTTGCTGTTTATATATATAAGAATTCCAGTTCAAATTGAAGAGTACTGTTTTCCTGATATATGGACATTGACAACCAAGTTTCGATGATCGTAAACGATTACGACGTGATGGCGGCGGATCTGGATTGTGAATCGTCTGCCTATTCGGGTCTCCGGCGATGCGACGAGTTCGCCATGGATGGAATAGTGAAGCTAGAGGATGGTCAGCGGGATCATGTTGTGATTAGGAATAGCTTCCTAGCGGGAATGGGACCGCTGGCGAAGGAAATTGATTTAGTCGCGATTTACAGAAATTCGTACTCCACCGTTACAGGGCAGGCGAAGCTGGAGGCGTTCCGGATTTTCTCTCAGGCGGTGGCGGAGAGACGCGGCGGCGATGCCAATATTAAGTACGGTTGGTACGGCGGATCTCGGGATGAGATTCGTGATATTGTGAATCATGGATTTGGGAAGAGGTTTGGGGATTCTGAGAAGAGTTGTTTCTCTCATGGAATTGGAGTTTATTTATCCCCTGCTACTTTCCCCATTCACAGGTAATGAAATTGATTTCTGCATCTTTCGATTTAGCGAAATTCGAGCGGTTTTCATCAAGTTTATGCTTCGATCTACGGTTATCGTATGTCAATTTTGATGGTGATGTTTTGCAATTTGCAGTTTGATGAGAGCGGAAGAAGATGAAAATGGCGTGCGGCACATGTTGCTGTGTCGCGTGATCTTGGGGACAACGGAAACGATTTACGCTGGATCCAAACAGTTGCAACCGAGTTCTACCGAATTCGATTCTGGAATTGATAATCCCCTGAAACCAAGCAAGTATATAATCTGGAGTGCTTATATGAACACCCACATTTTCCCCAGTTACATCGTTAGTTTTACTGCTCCATCTCTACCAGGTAATCATAGTAATTATGAACATTTTACATTCCAAATCATATATATGCTTAATTTACATCTTTTTACAGGAAGAATAAGAAATTGGAGATCTGCTAAGAAACCTAATTCACCGAGCATGAAGTTCCATACTCTAATGAAGGTGCTTTCCAAGTTTGTTCCTCAATCAAAGATGACCTTGATTTCTAAATATTACAATGAATTTCGGGTAAGTATTTTCCGGTTCGAATTCATCTTTTGAAGATCATACTGGTAATTACAAAGATAATTTAATTTAATGATTTTTAACAGGAAAACGAGATTGGAAGGCCTCAATTGATTACAAGATTGAGAACTTTAGTGGGAGACAGGGTGTTAATTTCGGTGATTAAATTGTGCAAAAATCAGGTAATTATTCGAACTTTTTTGTTTTGATTTTCTAATCCGTACTTTGAAATCTTCCAAATCTTCCATGTTAAGATTTTGGGCTTTTTTATTTTCCTTTATGTCCAAGTTTTACTCTCTTTAATGTGCTTTTAATATACATAAATGGTATTATTTATTTTTCAATCTGCAGAGGATTTAAAACATTCTTTATATACTCAGCTGCGTTGGAGCATCCAGACACGAAGATAGATAGCTGAACAGATTTTTAAAAAAATTCAAATATTTGATTATTGGATAGAATAGAAAGAAATATACATGTAGAGAGGTTTCTGGAAGTTGACACCCGATCATTCTTGTATTTTCTTGTAACCGACATTTTTGGGATGATTTTACTGTTAATCTACGTGTTGCTTTGTCCTAATCAATTCATCTACTTAGGCTGTCAACAAGGCCCAACACATTATGAAAATTAATATAATGTAATTTGGCCTTATTGTTGTGAATTCAACAGAAAGCATATGTTGGTCCAGCCCATATTAACTGGAAAATATATAATTAAAAAAAAGAATATAAAATGGACGAGAATGCTAATGCATGGTATAAGTTTTTAGACAAAGTGAGACGTTACGTTTGTGAGACGTGTTAAAGTATGTCTATTATTTAGATAAGGTATATTTAATGTTTGTTATAGTATATTTTCTAAAGTATGTTGGATTATGCATTAAAATATGATTTTAGCGTGTTATAAAATAATTTATTATTGACATACTTTAACTATAAATAAATATATTTTATCTATACAATAAGCATAGTTTAGTGATAGGTCGACTCATCTCACAAATACTTTCTCAAGTTTTTATATTCAGAATATTAATATTATATCCTAAGAATAAATCATAAATTTAGGAGTGAAATAGTTTATTTACAATCATAATATTACATAAATCTGTTTGCATTATAATTAGCCAATTCATAAATGGGCCCTTGGAAGCGTTATCATCATTATCATGTATTATTAAAATTTGAGTTGGATCCTCATGGTCGAATTATATATTCATATTAATATTGGGCCTAGCTCTAAGAAATCACAATTATAGAGTGCTTCACAATTTAATTCATGTTTAAAAGGCTTCTGCTGAATAAATGGATGATACGATACAAATAATTTGATCCATCTTTTTATCTGTTTTGAATTTAAATCGGCTCAAATATTATTATTTATTAAAAGGCTGCTGTTTTCCTAATCTTGCTCGAATATTTTAGTTATTTATAAAATATTTGATGATACTAACTTAATGTGCGAATTTTGCTAGGAGTTCGTCATTTATTTTATTTTTATGATTCATAATGGGGTGCAGTAATATCGTTTCATCTAAAGGATTATAAGGTAAAAATTAAGGTATAATAGATAGTTATTTATTTTTAATTATTTTATTTTATTTAATAATTTATAAAATAAAATATGATGTAATAGTTTAAATTAACCATTTGGATCTATGCATAGTTTGACTCCATAATGTAATCTCACTTTTGATTAATGGGACATTGCAGTTCATTTGTTATTTTAGTTTAGGCTCAATTTTTTATCTTTAAATTTTAAAATATAATTATAATCATACCCATATACTCCAGTTTATATAAATTATTATAAATTCGATTTCACACTAAGTATATCTCAGCTTAAAAAATAAAAAATCAAGGACACGTAGTTGTGAAATAGAAGGTAGTAGTTAAACAATGAGTTTTGATGAGATTAGTTGGGTAAAACGTTGTAATCAAGAATTAGTGTGAAAGTGGTGTTACTCCAGTATCAAAGATTATCTTCCCCCTCAATACAATTAGGTCAAAAGTTAAGAAAGTGACATTAATTATAAGTATATGCCATGCTGTGTTTTCCAATTTGACCACATTGTGACATACTATTGTTTTCGCCCATCATTAACATGCTCAATTGTATAGTTGTAAATTAATTGAAAACATATAATAGAGCATTTTATTATTATATAAAATATATAAAATGGTATACTTAATTTCCATCGTCCATGTTCCGAAAATTGGTGAAATAGGTAAATTGCAAGGTATGCTTTAAATAGCTTATACAGAGAATGATTATTGTTTCACTATAATTGTAAGTGACAAATTAATGATTCAAGCTCCATCATAAAATTACCAGCTCAATTCGTATTTACTTAGTAAACAATGTATCATGCACAGGAATTCAACATTGTTTTTTCAATTTTTTTAATATATATATAGAATGAGATTATATTATTACTGGACTGTAATAAGGCTAGGTATAATTGATTGTGACTACTAATTAAACTAGAATATAAAAGGATCATGACCACTCATGGGCCTATGCTTTAGTCAATTTTAAATTCTGTCATTATTTTTAGATTTAAATTAAGGGCAAAACTTCAACCAAATCTTTCTTAAATTGAAAATTAGTATTCCTCCGTATCTCAATAATTTTCATTCTTTGATTTTCTATCGTTTTACTACATTTTTCATCTCTTGAAAAAAAGCAAAAAATTAAAATAATCACCCTCTTCATATACTTAACATGGTATTATTTACAGCTTCCTTATTACTGAATAAAATCCCTAAAAATTACTCTTCGTCTCCCTTAAAAAATTCTTCATTTTACTATATTGTGTATGGTTGGCTATTTACACCCCCAAAATAGCTAAACGTACCTCATCTTTATTATTATTATTATTATATAATAAAAACACTTTAAAAGTCAAAATTGAACCAATTTTTAATCTATACAATTGATTTTGATTACTAAACATTTTTTTAATCTCATCCGTTTATCACATTATTTAATGTCATCCATTCATCACAATTATGATATTAGATTTTGACCATTAATTTTTTGGTCATAATAATGATATCTTATTTAATTTAAAATGATACCTTATTTAAAATGATTCATTAATATTATTTTTCATTAAATATAATACATTACTAATACTAATTTTAATTATTTCAAATTATTATGTTAGTATTTAAATTAATTTTTTCAAATTATGTTAATTGTTCCTGAACAATATGAATTAATTTTTAATTATTTTTGATATACCGGTATCTGATCCATAGACGACTAATTTGGGGAATGATTTGAGAAATTAATCATTGGTTTGATTACAACTAATTTATGAGAAATATATATATAAAAGGTTATAGGAAGCTCTCTTATAATATAATTAAATGAAATACCTATAATCAAAGTATGTCTAGCTTTAAATATAGTTTTTAGGAGATTTATAAAAATGTATGAGAAGGTTTTCATTTTTCAAAAATATAATAATAATTTTAAGTGAACGATCTATTAATTTTTTATTATTTCAATTTATGAATAGAATATATGTAAATAATTTTTCTTATAGAAATGAAACCGAGAAATAAATATATTATCTGTGAGTAATTCTTTCATCGGTCCTAATATCGATTCGTTTCACCCTTAGATAAACATTAACCAAGCATACGGGATGCAATACAATAATAAGTTTGGGATGATATTATCAAAAAATTTTTTAAATTGGACATGTCCAACCACGGATGGTGAACATTTAAATGGATACGAATTATGGGTACTCCTTACATTGACATTGATTATCTCTAATAATTATATTTTCTGCTACCCTGTTTTCCCTAAACATATTGATAAATAATTTTGGAGTAGTTACAAATATAGTAATAAATTTTTAAACTGCGCAGATTCGGGTATGAGCGGTTGATATTTAAATAAATATGGTATGATACCTTTAAATAAGTACGGATACCTAAATATTAATTAATAAATATACAACTACCTAATATGATATTACATAAAAATTGGATATTATATGTAAATAATTAGTGGTATAACTTTATAATATTTTGATAAACATGTTTGAGACGTGTACGAGTATCAACCAGTGGTTTAGGGCATACTGTACCCCGATGATTTAATTTTTATCATCAGTGAAATGACGACGTTACCCCTGTGATTTATGGTATACTTTGTTCCCGTGGTTTAGAGCATAATGTCCCCCGAGAGTTTAATATTTATCGGCAGGGTGTAGTGTTTGTTTCAATTGTAACATTATGACTTTACCCCTGTGGTTTATGATATACTATTATCCAGTAGTTTAGGGCATACTGTACCCCGAAAGTTTACCATTTATCGGTAGGGAATAGTGTTTGTTCAAAGGGTGAAATTAAGATTTTACACCAGTGATTTTTGGTATACTGTACCCCAAGAGTCTATATATTATGTATTATGGAGGGAGTATATTATAAAAAAAAATTAAGGTATATTTTTTGTTAAGAGCTATTTATTTGAAAAAATCCCTGATCATGCAACACACGACACTGTTTTTTGGTATTCTTACTATTGCATGGGATGATATTACTAGGCTTCTCCTTCGGGTAGACATTGAATGATTTATCTAAAAGACATGATTTAGACTTCTCTTTCGGGCTTAAATAATATCAGAATACATTTGTCCCGTGCAACGCACGTGTTCAAATGCTAATTTAATAAACACACCCCAATGTATTTTAATAAAATATATAATTATTAAACATACCCCAATAAAGATAATTTTGTCCTTTTAATTATAAACCACATTTTTATTTATGTTCATATCATGATCAACGATGAAAAAGATTATGCAACGATCTTGATGAACTCCACACTTCTCCTTCAAATCTATTTACACACTTTCATTTTCCCTCTATAAGTATAAGGGCATTACATAAGGCCTACCACTCATTATTAATAAAATTATTCCACCAAACATAAAATAATAATACTTCTTAATTCATACTGAAAATGCAAATAAAAACTTATGAATGGGATGGAAGGAATATTATTTTTCTTAATCTACATGTCTAGGAAGGGTAAAAACTATTGAGAGAAATAGTAAAAATAAATACTCCCTCTGTCCCCTTGATACGTATCAATTTTTTCATTTTGGTCAGTCTCATTACAAAGTATCTATTTTCCTTTTTGGATTGATGTGACCTACAACCACTACACATGACCCTACACTCAACACTAATACAACTACCCACTACACATTAAAATATTATTTCTCTCACTTTACTATATATTAAATTATTATACTTTTTAATCCACGTGTAAAAAGTCAACGAATACCTTTTAATGGGACGAATGGAGTATGTGATTTAAAAAAAAATTACTAATACATTTGTAAAGATTTGTGTGGAATGGGAATAATAATAATAAAGCAGCAAAAAAGGGAAACGCGTGTCCATCTGATACAATAAAATATGTGAAAAACGTGAAAGTGAGAAGTAGGCAGAGTAGCAATTAAAAGTATACTCCTTAAACCAAAAATTAAATGAATTACTAATTTCCAGACCTCCATCATTTCAATTTCAACTTGGATCTAATTTCTTACATAATGTTTATTAAATTTTATTTTCTTTTCATATTTCAAAAGATAATAAATAATTCTGAACAGCTCAACTTCGTGTTGTATTTTAACAGTCTATTTTCATTTCTTACCTCATTCATAATCATAACTAATTAAGATCTCACTTTGAATAAATAAAATACTAGAACAATTCAATTAGAATACACAAATTCTTGAGAAAGTTTAATAATCTTAGTATTTTTATTTATGGGTAAATTAAAAAAAGTCATGGAAAAGAAGTCAAAGGAAATTGAATTGAAGTTGGGTGCATATGCAATTAAGGAGAGAAACAGTGGATTAAATCCGTCGCCGCGCACACAATCTCTGACTTTCCACACCTCCTATTTTACATCTACACAGTTGACTTTTGCAAATTCTTTATTTTATTATATTTCAATTTTACTAATATTTTAACATAAATGAACGCATGCAATAATAAATTTATGGAGTTTCAAAATTATTATTATGTATTTTCGATAGAGTTTGAAATCGTAAATTTATTTTATATAAAGTATTTATTTTATCATCTGAGAGATCATCTCAAATTAAGTTAACGCTTTTTTGAATTTGATTAGATATCACCTCTTTTTAAGATATTATTTTTATTAAAGATATTACTTTATTTAATTATTCGAAATGTTAATAAAGTAGTTTACTTAATTATCATTTTCTATTAACTAAATATTACAATTTTGGGAATTAAATACTCATAGAGGGCGTCCCAATTATTAAAGAAAAAAATATTCCCTTCATCCCAGTAGAATTTTCACACTTCTTTTATAATTTACAGAGAAGGTGTAAAAATTGTGTTAAGATTGAGGGAGTATATGTTAATGTATCAAATCACACAAACTTTGATCTGATCAATGAAAACGTGGATTAGTCTTTCTTGAAAATTTACTTCCTTTTCTCTTTTCAATTGAATTGAAAATTAAAAGATGAATAAACTTTACAAGCCACTTACGAAATTGGAATATCTGCTGTTTATTTTGAAAAAAATCAGCAGCTAGCTTTCACATAACATAATTTCTAGTAACTATTATACATTATATATTTAATCCAACCAATAAAGTTACCTTTTCTTTACTTAGGTTATTCAAGTCAAGAACATATGTCACCTATTTAATCTTGGAATTAATCCTTATAATGACCATTCAAAAATAAATGAAATCAAAAATAAATGTTTTCATTATGCAGAAAGATCGATTTAAATGAGAGAATAGTATAATTAATTTCCCAACCCATATTAAATACCCATTTATTTATTCCTATTTTTAAGTGTGTATAGAGAAAATAGTACATATCCCACCTGGTAAATATTTCACACAATACCTCTTTATTTATTAATAAAAATATAAAATGGAGAAATGTTACAATTTTTTATTATTCATTAATAAATATAAGAAGAAACCGGATTATTTCATGTACATATATAGTATTTTCATAATTTAATTGAGGGCAATGTCTTCCTTGGCAACGGTCCTATCTATAATTATATGTAATATGTAATGATAATTAGTTTTATTTTTTAAGAATAAATTGGATCATTCTATAAAAATAATTAAATTATTTTTTAAGGAGGGATTGATCCTTCCAAATATTGTATATGACCAAAACTATCGAAGTCCTTTCTCATCATGACTGATACTTTATTTTATGTGCATATATATATATATATATATATATATATATATATATATATATATATATATATATATATATAAAATGAAATGTTTCCTTGATTTTCTTAAATGTCAATTAAAGTAGTGTAGAAATTATATAATTATAGGTGTATATATCTAGGGATTAATTTACAAGTTGGGTCATTTCCTTGATTTTCTTAAATGTCAATTAAAGTAGTGTAGAAATTATATAATTATAGGTGTATATATCTAGGGATTAATTTACAAGTTGGGAGAAATATTCGTGGCAACATACTTGGAAGTATGGAAGCATCTATAAATAAATTTGTAGATTGAGGTGTCTATGCTAAACCTATCACTATTTGTAGTCTACTCCCTACTTTCATTTAATGTGGGCTTATTTATTGCAATATGCTTTCCTCATTAATGACAATATCCACCAACCAATTATTTAGCTCAATTATAAAATCAACAAAGTAAAAAAAAAAAAAAAAGTGCAAAACCTACCTAAAACCCATATATTTAAAAAATTAATGGTAGAAAACTTATCATTTGAAAAAAAAAAAAATCGTGTAACGCTTCTAAGTTCACATAACTAAATCAAAATTTCACTGTATCAATAGGTGTTGATTCTAGTGATCATCTATTAATTATATATTATTTCATGAAAAAACTAAAAATAATAATAATAGAGGTTATTTACATTTGGACTTTTAAGTTATGGTCAATAATACCCATTTGAATTTTATAAAATCTATTTCATAAAGAGTCATTTGATTATTTATTTATTTATTTAAGTGATGTTATGTACGGCTGTTTCAAAAAAAATCAAAGAGAAACTCTATTGTGAAACGGGTTTTTTGTGACGGGTTGATCCATTATTAAAATATGTTTATTATATAGGTAAAATATGTTTTTTTGTAATTGAAGTATGTTAATAATAAATCTTATTATAAACTCTAAAATCATAATTTAATTCATCATTTATCATACTTTACAAAACATACTTTAACAATTATTAAACATACTTTATCTATATAATAGACACACTTTAACACGTCTCACAAACCGTCTCACATATATAACGTCTCACAAGAGAATTGGTCAAAATGAAAAATCAAACCAATATCTTATTTAAATTATTTTTAAATTATAAAGGTTTATTTTTCTCATGAGATTTATATTTTATCTAGGTTAAACTATCCATTCCCTATTTTTGTTTTGTTCAAATTAATATTGAATACTTAATTATGCTGTTTGAAAAAACTACCAAATATCTCTTAATTTCAAATTTTAATAATTATTTTTTTTATAAAATAGAACAAAGTGAAATAGAATTATAAACTATGCCAGATTATTTATTAATCAAATACACATTATTAATTTGAACAAATCTCCATGAAAGTTTGTAATTTACTCATTTACCTTTTGTCGGATTTTCCATTTCTATTTATAAATATTAATTAATGTTATAAGAGTAATATTTGTGGTTTCTATCAGCACAATATCAAATTTCTTTAAGAAAAAAAAAAGTCTTAGTAGCCCACCATCCCATTTAATACCCAAAAATAATACTAGTAAATAATTAATAATAAATAGGTATAAAAAATATTTATTATCAGCTGTTTTCTAGATCAGAGAAAATAGATCTTGGAATAAAATTTTGCATTATTAATGCTATGCACGTCACAGATGATGCACAACATTCATATTTTTTATTTGTTATCCTCCTCAACTTCTCTATACAAAAATATTTATGAATTTAAAAAACTTTTATACATTTTATTTAGATAAATATTTTGGTTTAATTTTTATTTTAAATGATAAATAAATTAAAAAGTATTTTGTTTAAATGGAAATGATAATTTAAAAATTGTTGAATTTTTTTTAAGGGTCATGTTGTAGTGAGAGTTTTATGATGGGTAGATTGTGATATTTAAAATTATAAGTTAATCAAATCATATTCGGTCTGAATTAAAAATAAAAAATAGCAGTTACAGTACTGCAATAAAGTATTTAAAAATGTAATGTAATAAATTAGTGATTGAGAATATGTACAGTATTTTATAATTTTGAAAATAAATATGAAAACGATTGGAATCTTATCTGTAGTGACACAGGAAAATAAATATACAATTATTCTTGGAAAATAATACTACTAATATTTAATTACTATTTTAATTGAGGCCTAAAAATGGAAGAATATTCCCACTCGTGGGGTGGTAAACAGGACAGTGAATCGTCATCATTCAAGACAAGGCAACTTGTAGATCATCACTACTTTATTATGGAGCTATAATACGAGTTATTAAATGTGTGAGATTAAATATCAAATTAATTTTTTTTATTAACATAAACTTTTAAATAAGATGATTATTTAACATTAAAGTATATTTATTAATAAGTAAAATAGGTTGATGGTACTAAAGGTATGTTTTTAATAAGTTATATTATAATTTCCTTCATCTTCCGGTAAAATATACTCCCTTCGTCCCAATTTAAAAATGTCATTTTTCCATTTTGATCGTCTCACCCAAAGAGTCTCATTTTATTTTTTACATACATGAGACCTACACACCCCTTTAATATAATTAAAATATGGTACACACACTCACTCTAATACAACTACCCACTACACATTAAATAATAATACTCCTTAATTTAAATGCAAAAAAACAAATGACCCTCTTACATCGGGACGGAGGGAGTATGTTTTACTAGTTTGAGTGTCATATCACTAATATAATTAATAGGAGCATATGAAATCTACACACTTCATTAATACAAATACTCACCACATTAGGGATGTCATTGGGTCAGGGCGGGCCGGGTAGTTGAGTACCCGAACCTATTCTTTTGTAGCTGGTCCAGGCTGCCTCGTGACCCGTACCTGGCGGGGAGGGTCCGCCCTGTTTTTGACCCATTTCGATTTTTTTTAAATATTTATATCTATTATAAATAATGTATAATATATATTATTTCATTTAATTAGTAATTATATAAATATAAATATCAAGTATTTTATATTTAATTAATCAATTAAGCAAATATATCTTATAAATAATGAATATAATAAAAAATATAAATAAAATATACATATTATACACACAATATGTTATATAATATAAATATTAAATGGATTCAAACGGGTCCAAACGGGGCATCACTACTACCCAGACCCGCTCCATTCTTGATACGGGCCAAGTCGGGTCCGCCCCAAATTCACGTGCCAGGGCGGGTCCGGGTGGGCCGGACCATTTTTGACATCCCTACACCACATAGTATTAAATACTCACTCCGTCCATCTTCAATGTATTCATTTGCTTTTTGCACGTGGATTAAGAAGTATTATTATTTTATGTGTAGTAGATAATTGTATTAGTGAAGGGTGTGAGTCCCATATTTTATTTGTATTAGTGAAGGGTGTGGATCCCATAGTCCAAAGAAAAAAATTGATAGATTAATGATGGACTGTCTGAATAAATTGACATTGAGCAGAAAGAGTAATAAATTTAAGTGCAATTCTTAGGTGATCCGTGGTCATCGATAATCCTCTCACATGGAGCGTGCACTATATGGAGGTGTGAACACTCAGGGGATGACCCGTGAGCACGATCACCTAAGTAACCCCTAAACTTAATTGCCAAAACAAGATTTGATACCAAGTAATTCAATCTGTATTTATATGTCCAACCATAATCAATGGCAAGTAGATAAGCTACCAAAACTCTATCCTATTAATATTAATGCATTTATCATTATGTTATATAATATTTTTAGATTGGAGTGAGTATTATTTTACGAACGGGACACAACTAGTTACATACTGGTACCTCTCAAAATCGTATTATTTGTAATTATAAATACCACCAACGTGCCAGCACCAAATCCATCCACGTTACGTGTCTGCTACATTTTGTGTTTGATTATTAAATAAAAAAATAAAAATTAGTCAAATATTTAATACAGGGTAATTCTTTTCGTGACATATTTGTGGAAATTAGTATAGCATTTCAAATTATTTATAGAATTCAATAAATATTTTTGCCAGATAAATATATAAATTAGTATATTAATTAACTAATATTAAAAAGAAGCGATAAACTATGGTGATTAGTCTTAGAAATTTCTTGGGAAGCAAGGTTATAATTTATAAAAGTTGTAAGAAAGAGACAAAAATAAAGAAAAAAGAACGCGTGTTGAAAAGTGATTTTATTTTAAAATAAAAACCAAATTAATTAATTTCTTTCTTTCCAACTAAAAAACCGTCTTATATAAAAACCCTCATTTAATCCATTGTCCGCATCAATCCAATCTCTCTCTCTCCCCCTCAATAACACACACTCTCTCTCTGTCTCACATCTCACGCCCAACGCCAAATCTTCACCAACTCATTAAAAAATTCAAACATGCTCACTCCAGATCAGAATTTCTGTTCAGAAACCCAAATCACTCGAGATTTCTTCACACTTTTGAAGCTAGGTCATGATTCCAAAGACGACGACGATGATGATGAGGAGAAATTTGGGGATAATGAAGCTAATTCAGATCATAATCATGGCGGCGAGGATGAGGAGGAAGAAGAAGAAGAAGAAGAGGAATTTTCTTTTGATTGTGGTGGAGCAAATTCGTCTCCGATTGCGGCGGAGGATGCCTTCATCAACGGCCGGATCAAGCCGTTTTTCCCCCTGTTCAACCGCGATTTGCTCTACTCCGGCGAAGAAGAGAATTTGCCGATGAGGCCGCCGGTGAAGAAACTGTTCGTGGAGACAGAGAGCGCTCCGGCGGAGGCCGAAGGGCCGTCGTGCGAGTGGTCGGAAAGGAAGGCGGTGGAGGCGTCGCCGGAGATCTGCAAGAAGAGCAACTCGACCGGGTTCTCCAAGATATGGCGGTTCAAGGATCTTCTCGGGAGGAGTAACAGCGACGGAAGGGACGCCTTCGTTTTCCTCAACAGCAGCCACGTGGCGCCGTCGTCGACGGTGGCGGTGGAAAAGGAATCGAAGGGGAAGGGGAAGGCGAAGAAGGGCAAAACGGCGTATGAGGTGTACTTAAAGAGTAAGGGGAAGGGCGACGATCGCCGGCGGTCGTATTTACCCTACCGGCCGGAATTAATGGGGTTTTTCACCAATGTTAATGGTGGATTAAGTAAAAATGTACATCCCTTCTAAGATCTACTACCATTTTATTTTTTTATTTATTTTCCAATACTTGAATCAAACACAAGAAGTAGATCTTTGTTCCATCATATCCGGTTTATTCGTTGATTATGATGTAAGTAGAGTATTTTATTTTACTACTAATAGGTTTGATTTGTACTAATTTTCTCTCTGTGCACAATTTAAACAATTATTATAGCATAATCAAAGAAATTTGTTTATTGCTTTCAAAATAAGAAAAGAAATTTGTTTATTAGGAGTCAAATTAGTGGGACTCCATAGCACTGTTTATCTCACTGCACAAGTACAAAGATAACATTGTATTGAGAAAAGAAAGTGATGAAACAATAAATTGGTACACTAATTTCAAGTATGCACATATTCCAACCTTAAAAAAGTAAATCAAATAATCTTGGATCATGTTATTTCAATTTGATGAGAAATAATAATCTCAAGTTAAAATGCATAGAGTTTTAATTTTTTTTTACTAATTTTATTAATTTTTTAAGTGTAATGCAGTATTTTTGGATAATAAATGAATTGTAAAATATATTAAGTGAAAGTGATAATATTATGGGTTATTATGTAGTGCACTTAGTACTTTATTGGGTAAAAATATGGTGGAGTGGGGTAGTTTTTAAATTTATTTTTAATTATTTTATTTTATTGAGTGGTGATGATTAAATGCAAATACGATTTAACGACTAAAATTATTTAAGTGCACCAGTGCCCAGGTGCATCGCAGTTAAGACTCTAAAATTATAATTAAAATGTAATTTTAATGATTGATATGATTTTTTATTTTTATTTTGTGCGAAAGTTTATTGTGTGACGAATGAAAACGAAACATGTGAATTTAATGTGGTACGGAGAGAAAACAATTTACTGAAGTTTTTGATACTCCCTAATTTTAAGGAAACTAACATGCACAATTTCATGCTTTGCAGTAATTAGAAAGTACAAACAACATTAAAAATAGAAAACAAAAAGGAAATTGGGATTAATGTTAGATGATCATTCTTTTGTATTGTTGATCATGGGTGAAGAAGTTGGGCCACAAAAATTCTGCAGAGCAGAAGGTTGCACATGGGTGGGGGTGGTGCTCTTATTTTCAAGGTACATTTTCTTTACAAAGAGACCACCCCCCCTACCCTCCATTATTCAACCCCTGCACAAAATATACATCAATTGATGATTGTTCCTATTAGGAGGGAAAGAGCATGATCAACTCATGTAAACTATTAGTAAATTCTCACTTCCTCTCTATATACAATAAAAAGAAAACATGTTTTATGATCATGCTGCGCGCAAGTATCAGCGCAAGTCTCGTATCTCCAGTCTCAAGTTCGGATTTAAAATGATACTATAAGAGCAATCCTCGTATATGGGGGTTCCGTTATCTGGTTCTTCATGACGATGAAATCCCCTCTCTTTGCATTCTCGGAGAATGCTCATTCCACCAGGGTCGCTAATCCTGAATATTCCGTGTTTTCTGGAGCATTTGGACAGGTTTATGAAGCTGCATTAAGAGTCATAGGAATAGATGTAGTTGAATTTGGAGAAAATCATGAGTAAGGCAGACCTTGATTCGTCTGTTGGAGCCAAGACAATGCTGACAGCTTCTGGTACCATTACCTTAACAAATTAGGGAGATTAGGTTGTCGAAAGAAATTAAGAAGAAAGGAAGTATGATTATTATTTGGAGCATGATTTAGCATATTACCCTTTAGACAAGAATACATAAGAACTAGAACTCCTTTTTCAGGCAAAGACTATAGGTAACCTAATGCATATGAAAATTTCATTCGTTCAAACATGATTCTTTTTTTGGGATGAGGAAGTATCATGTCTTGTGATAGCAATGGGATGAGTTACCTGGTATGTGTATTGGGTGTGTAGGTCAATTGATGACATGAAACAACTCTGAGATGGGTGTGTCTGAGAAGTTGCAGAAAAAAGAAGAAAAAAAAAAGTAAAAAATGCTTAGTAAATGAATATATTAGGACTGTAAAACATTCAAGTCAACACACAAAATCAACTAAATTAGTATAGATATTGAAACACCCACAAAAATTTATGATTCAACATTTACAAACAAACAAAATATGACATTGAGAATTTTTATTTGGAAGACGGGACTGAACAGTATTTACAATTGATCAGTTTGATATCCATGATGAATATATGATTTAGTTAGTCATAATTAATCTATAAGGTGATATCCATGATGAAAATAAAATGATAGAAGTTCAATAACAAGGGCTAAAAAACAATGAGTTACATTTAACGAGTAGGCAACACACTTAAGTGGAACATATGCACGATGGTGATAGTAAGGTATGCTTTTAGGTGAAAGAACTCACTTTGGAAAAGCTATCTTCAATTAATTTTGATACACGAGCCTCACTGTTTTCCGTTTATATATTAGTCAGGTTCTTGGTTTATTGATGAGGTCCACTATGTTATGTGAAATAGGCAGTTCAACATACAGTTAAGACTTTTACTCTCCACACTGATAACACTTTAAGGCCTGCTCTGGTACCACATGTAGTGTCCCAAACATGTTTGGATGAGAAATAAGTGTATTTGCACGGTAACACGATCCCAAAATTTCAGAGTGAAAGCATATAGACACAGGCAAAGCTTTAACTAAAATGTGTACAAATTTGAACTTATAAATAGTTTTTGATATGCAAAATTATTATTTTGACCATTCAACACCACTCTACATGCGTAAGTTGAATAACCCTTTAAAGTACAGGTAGAGAAAAATGAAGTTAAATGGCATACATGAATCCATCCAATAGGGAATAGAGATTCTTCATTTTGAATGGCATAGATCTCCTCCTCATTTACTGCCTGACACTGATAAAAACCCAAAAATAAAATCTTTGTCTATTAAAATTGTGCTTGGTGAACAGCTAGCAATTGAATCAATTCTGGAATTTCATTAAAAACCTAGAACTCTTACAGAATTAGAGGTGGCCTCTTGTTTTGGAATGATCAAAGTAGTGACATAGAAAGTCCCATCTGTCTGCACATTTTACCAGATCAAACAAAATAGAAAAAGAATAACTTCGAATTCTACAACTTGTTCCAAGTTCCAACATATCCAGCAGTGTATGTAGGCCAAAAATTTATACCATGAAATAGCATACCTTAAAGCTTAGACCATGGAATATCATGGAATGAACAGACCAGAAAGATTAGTAGCTGATTATTAAATGCAATATCAATCCTAAAGTTCCAATCATAACATCTATAGAACAACAATAAACATCATCATACATTTGATGACTTACAAGGAAGGCTCCAAGAACTCCACAAGTTTCAAGATCTTTGTCCGTGTTTCCTCGAGCAGCATCAGCGAAATCCTCCATCAAGCGTCCCGACTGAAGGTATTTCACCCATGAATCATTTGTAACAGAGCAATATAAAGCGTTTTTCATAAATAATTTGCCTTTTTTTTTTCTTATACTATGAAGAATTAGAACAGTAGAGTGTGTTGCACATAATTAGCATCAAAGAATGTATTCACCAAAAGTGTGACTCAAATCATAAGCTATTGCCATACCATGTGGATATCTCTGAGATGCTTACAAGCTACTTCCTCATTTGTTGAGTGATTAAACTGTCCATCAGATGTATTTGCATTGGAGAAGCGTGACACTTGAGGGCCATGAGGAGGAGGCTGTAAAAAGGATATTCCAGGGGATGGAGAAGACTTTGTGACTGAATGAACATCAATCTGGTTACAAATTCCATGAGAATGTGAGAAAATAACAAACAATACTATTATGTAGAAATAGAATACATCAGATGCAAGTATAAAACTGAATAGGGCTTATCACTAACAAAGTAAAGCATATATAAATAAACTCATGACAACAGCATCAAGTGAAGTTTTTCATCATATATAAATAAACTCATGACAACAGCATCAAGTGAAGTTTTTCATATGTAAGGGTTCGCATCATAATCAATCAAAAGCCAGAGTTGACAATTTGGAAGAACAAGATAGTGGCGGTTAATTTGGGATTAACTGGATAAGGTATCGTTCATGGGAATGGATAAAAGGTATAATTGATACGATAAAATACGATCACCAATTCAAGAATCTAAGATGATGCAAGAGATGAAAATTCTCAAACCCCAAAAATTAGAAAGTAGAAAATGATAATCGCAAACGCAGAATGATAACACCTACCATTTGCAAACTAAAATTACCGAGATGAACTGAGTCTCTGTTTTAAATATCAACGAGAGATGAAGTATCAACTATAGTGACATATAAAGGAAAGAAAGAAAGAATATGATCTATAATGAAGATGATGGATTGGTGATCGTGGGGTATGTTGAGGTGTATGATTGTGTCTGTTACGGTGGGAGATGAACCCAGAGTGGAGGTGGACTGAACTGAGTTAACTCGCTCAACCAATTTCCTTTCTTTGCTGAAATTTGATTATTATATATTATATATAATACTTCTATCCCGTCCTAATAATTTAGTTTACTTTTTGCACCGTTCTTACGGCCACATTCGCTTTTTTACATGGTTAAGTAATAATCATAGTATAAGTAGGCCTCTTAAAAGAGCAGAGCAAGTTCGAGTATCACATATTCGGGCTCGGCTCGAGTACTTTTAACAGAGCAAGTTCGAGTACCACATATTCGGGCTCGGCTCGAGTAGTTATCGAGCCGAGTTCGAGCTTGGCTCGATTAAGAAACGAGCTATATACGAGATCGAGCTTGACTCGACTCGTTAAGCAAAACGAATCGAGTTTTTCGAGCTTTATCAAGCCTATTGAGCTTTATTTAATTAAATTTTATTATATTTAATAATAATTAATGTAATATAATTAAATAATATTTATTATTATTAATATTAATTAATTAATTATTATTATTGTTATCGAGCCTAAACGAGCCGAGCCGAGCTCGGCTCGTTAAGGAAACAAGCATAAGGGCGAGCTCGAACTCGAGCTCGAGTAGTCACGAGCCAAGTCGAGCCGAGTTCTCGAGCAGCTCGTTTCATTTAACAACTTTAAGTATGAGTATTTTAATATGTGTTGAGGTAAAAAATGAAGTATGATATTTTAATGTATAATAGATAGTTAAATGAGTGTTGTAGGTGAGTCCTATAAAAATATTTTAATTGTTTTGTGGGTCTCATATACAAAAAAATGGAAATATAACCAAGTATGATATTTTAATGTATAATAGATAGTTAAATGAGTGTTGTAGGTGAGTCCTATAAAAATATTTTAATTGTTTTGTGGGTCTCATATACAAAAAAATGAAAATATAACCATTAGAATAGAATGCCCAAATTGAAAATATGTAACACGGAACGGATGGAGTAGTATGCTTCGATCCATTTTAATTTTTATATATTTTTAATTTAGATATTTTATTTTTTTTTGATCGGACAAAGTTAGTTGTTAGTATAGTTAGTAGTTAGTTCACCAAGTCTCCATACACCCTTATTCTCCCAAGTCTCCTTATAACTCCCCTCATATTCGTTCCCAATGAGAATCGGACCCGGATCACTCACTTGTATGAGGAGCTCGGTGACCAAGTAGGCTAGCCCAATTGGTTAATTAGATATTTCATTTACATTTATCTTTTTGGTAGATTAGATCACGTAAAAAAATAAATATAAACATTAAACCAAAACAGAGGGTGTATCACTTATCATTACAAATAATATACTACTACTATTTTTTTATTTATTTTATTAATTGTTACTCTCTCCGTCCCATAGAAGTTGACACACTTTCCTATTTGGTTTGTCCCACTAAAGTTGACACATTTCCTTTTTAATACATGGGATCACACAAAAATAATTAATCTATTCTCAGGACCCCAGATATCACCTCTAATACAACTACCCACTATACATTAAATATTATTTCTCTCACTTCACTTTAATTCACTTTACATTAAATTATTATACTCCTTATTCTCCGTGCCAAAAAAAAATTATATCAACTTCTCCGGGACGGAGGGAATATAAATTAATTAGGAAAATGATCATCTAGAACCTTAACCTTTCCACCCCGAATCACCTAAGCCCCTTAACTAATTTTTTGTTCATCCTAGCCCCTCATCTTCCAACAAAGGATCATGTTGGACCCTCAATTTTAATATATGCACAAATAGACCCTTTTAGCTAATTCTCCACCTTTTACTACTTCCAGATTTTATTTTTATTTTTTATTATTTATGTATTTTTATTTTACCTAACCTATATACTCAATTTTTCCTTCAAATTTCATTTGTTTCTTCCGTTTCAAAAATTGTGAAATGAGGAAAATTGAATAAAAATAAAGTATACAAGCCATGTGTAAACGGTGTTTTTTTAATTTAAAATCTTATTCTTGATTAATTAATTTAATTTAATATTCTTTGTTTTCACACAAAAAATTACCTCTGCCAATCATTTGCCATCTAATTTATTTTTAATTTTTTAAGCGCCACGCCAAACTGTGTCAATTTGCGATTATTGCCAAAAATAACATAAGAAATAATTAATTACTTATAGGAAATAATGTGTTGTTTAAGCTTGGTTTGGAAATATTCTAAAATTTTGAAGGAAATAGTCAAAATGCTCATTTGTTTGATTTACAAAGGAGGCGACTATTTGCACCCGGAATGGCTAGACAAACCTCAATAATTTATAAAATTAAAATATAATTATGTGAGAAGACTTAAATACTCTTTTATAAATAATTACTAAATCTAAAAAAAAAGTTTGTTCTCTTTCTACAACCGAACAGATAAAGTGTGTTCAGTTGTAATGATCAAACGAAAAAGAAAATAAAAGTTATGAAAATAATCCGTTCGCTTCCTACAACCTAACGGATTAGTGTGTTCGGTTGTAATGATCGAACGAAAAAGAAAAGAAAAGTTGTGAAAATAATCTATTCGCTTCCTACAAAATGATGGAACGAAAAAGAAAAGAAAAGTTGTGAAAATAATCCGATTCAATTATCAGATGCAATTTCTTAAGGGCAGTCAAAATAAAAGTATATGATGAGCGGCGACGAAGTGGCGAGAATTCATGGGGCGTAGGAGAAGCGCAGCCGTGAGCGGCTGGGGTGAAAGGCGGCGGTTTTGGGGTGAAAAGAAGAGGGTGGCGCTGTGTAATTGGTGATAGTAGCCATGGAAAGTGGGTGTAACGAGGGAGTATAATCTAATCAATAGATAAATATGATTAAAGAAGTTATGCTACACTACAGGTGTTGCCAAAGGTCAGAGTACTTCTTCATTCTTAATCGATGGCATGGGATCTAAATTTGATGTACGATGTGCTGTACACCAAGTATGGAGTAGTGCACTGCAAGAAAGGATACGCATGCTGTTTTCTTCGCACCCTTTTGCTGGTTGCTTGCATGATTGCAATACGCCCCCAATATGACGTCTCTCTCTTGGACAAAATTGTTACCAGGGAAGCACACACAATAGATAGATATCAATAAACTCCATTCTCTTATGAATAGTCACCGCATATCCACATCGCTGTTTCTGTTCTTTTTTAACACTTGAACGTTTTCTTTTCTTTTTTTATTTTAATTTTGTGATTAATTTAAAGGATAAAGTTGTCTTTGTATGTGGTGTATTTAGCAATTTAAATATATAAGTTTTAATTTTAATGGGGTACATCTAGTAATTAGGGTTCGTTTAGCAATTCCTGGATACAAATAGCCGCCCCCATTTACAAAAAATAGATGATGCATTAGATTTCCTTTTAAAAGATATAAAGGGCTCGGATGACCAAAATAAAGTTGGGGACTTACTTGATCCTAGATATAAGTTTAGGGTCATACTTGACCCTTTACCCTAAATTAATTCAATGCATCACATTCCTCTTTTATTAATTTGAGTATGTTTATCACTTTTTTTATTCTTCTAAGAAAAAATGTATGTAATGGATTTTATTTTTCCTCATCTTCTTTTTCTACCTAGCAAAATAAAATGTATTTATGGTGAATTCAAAAGCGTCATCAGCTGCTAATATCTTGCTAGCCCCTTAATATAAATAATTAAATTACATTTATACAAAAGAACTGTGATGGTGTATTATAGTATTTTATTTTTATGAATAGAAAGACGAATATGTGCATCATTTTTCTCATCTCATAATAATATACAACCAGCAATAACCCTGATATGGGCGATCTCTGTTCACATGATGGCATTTAAATTACATGATTTTCTAAATTAGAAACTGGCAACAAAGAATTGCCACTCTTGTTACATATTTATCTCAGATTCTAACTTGCACTCTACATTCTATACATCCATTATCTTTCACATCGCCATGAGTTGAGCTCTCAAACTTGTGGTCTTTGCACAACGAACTCTTCGCTACACCAGACTGTTCGATGAGATGATGAGCAACACCTGAGCCTGCATTCTTCTCGTAGTTTATAAACGCTCCTAAAGCCCCAAGAAACCCTTCATGCCGCAAAAATAAAGCTTTCGCTTCACCTTTCGACCTGAAAATCATACATTGATTTCTCTCAGTCCATAAGCATACATTACTGTGTATCAATGTGATATTTAATAATTTTCATGTGCCACTTTACTCTTGTTTGGATGGAGAATAAATAAGAGTATGTTGTTTTACAGGGTAAAAAAAAAATAGCATCATATAAGATGCCCCCTCAACTACTATATCTTAAGTGAGAACGGATGAAGATAAGTACCAGAAATCGACTGCGACAGAAATTGTGTCCATTGTGTACTCGTGTCCACGAATGAAAAAGCCTCCAAACAATATACGCTTCAACCCAAATCGCAAGGCATTCAAGTAAGCTATCTGAATAAAGCAGAATCGAAGTTGCAATTAAAAAAAATGTACATAGAACTAAAACTGAAAATCAACACGAGGATTATAATAAGTCTATAGTGTAAACTTAGGAGATTGATCTGATTACAATTTTCTATAGATTTTGTGGTTACCTGAACTAAAAATTTTGGTTCAGTGATATTCAAATGATCATTTCAAGCTAATTTGCTTTGGCAATGGGCAGAGGAAAAAATCAGCCATTTCTATTTGAATATTCCTAAAAGCTAAATATGCAACTACAGTAATTGGATGGGCCACATAACAAAAACTTAGCCAGGTTTCTTTATTCTAGCTCTAATTGTGAAAAGAATGAAAAACTGTTCTTTTTACTGATCTAAAAAGCATGCCAATATTACTTTTAAGAATATTAGATATAGAGTAGAATATTTTGTCACAATTTCTTATTTTTGTTATGTGCTAAAATTGACTCCCCGTGTGATTTTGTCTAGCAAAATAGAGAAACTGAAGACCAACTATTTTAACCTGAATTTAGATTCAACTAAATTGTTTATTCCATAATAGTTACTAATCTAAACATCATCATTTTCTTTCAACTGACCTGTCCAATATTATTTGAAATCATTCTTAACAGGGACCTTGCTAAGTCCTCCGCTCTGTAATCTTCAAGTTCCTTGTCTTTGGAGATTGCCTTGCCAAAGCTAGAAGCAATTGTTGTAGATGAAAGACCAATCTGAAAAAATTACTGGGTATCTTAGTAATTGAAATATTTCGTGCCTGCGTTGCAATATTAAGTATGCGTTTAAATTATTCAGAACTTAGCATGCTGATGACCTATCTTAATAGTTTATAACATCATTGAAGGAGAAGCTCGCTATAGATCTCATATTGAATCTTGATAATTATGGACAGTACATTCCAATTGATCTGTTTACTGTTGAAAGGAATAAAAGGAAGGGGACCCTCCAAGGAATAGATGGAGATTTTACATTTATCTAACACTAACTGAAAATGAAAGGGGCACTACATTAGTGGGCACTTCAGCAAATACCTTTTCTATCATACTGTAAGAGGCATTAACTATCATATTTATGTAGTCGCCTAGCTTGACAAGTCTATAAAACTATGAGTCAAGTGACTCGAGTACATAAAAGGAGGATAGTACTAGCATATCTCAGAAGACAGTCCCAAGAAGATTAGGAGAAAAAACACTATATGCATACCTTTGAGTACTCAAGTCCACCATATATGTCTCCAACAAGCATGTCTATCATTCTGTTGTTACCCTGGTGACTCAACTCTAACAACTCATCAAAACTGGGAAAAATGAAAGAAAAAGGGTTTTTTGGGGATTTTTAGTCATTGCAATCATTGACTAAATAAGAATCATATGATAATTTATGGGAAAGGGCCTATTGCACTAAATGAAAGGTTAAAGAGAATAAACCTTTTGCACTTGGTCAAAAGTTTTCCCAAGCCCCAAAATGTACCACCGCCAATACTTGTTCCACTGATTCTTTCAAACTCGTTGTCACCATCCACCTAACCAAGCAAAGATAGTAATATCATAAGGTCATTAAATCAATCTTTATCTTGTCTTACTAATAGAAAAAGGGAATAGGACTACCTTGATCATGCTGACTCCAGAACCCACATTAACAAGGAGATAAGGATACAAATCTTTGTGATTAATCTGGACATAGTCTTTCTGGCCATCCATGTAGGTAAAAGCTTCACGATTCACTGCCTGACAAAAACAAGTCAGCATAAACTTTGCATGTTTGGAAAAACCAACATCCAAGCACCACAAAAGTATACCTAAACCAAAAGAAAAAAAATGAGAAGGAAGAAAAATAATAAGAACATGGACGCAAGAAGCCGACATACATAATATCTCAAGTACATTATCAAACTATAAGAAACTTTTGAATGGGTTTATCCTGATAATCATTCTTTTCCAATCAGTAAGTAAACCCTTAATTTTCTAAATTTACTTAAGAAAGACTATAGAGATTGTCACACTGGTTGCAATACATAAACATAGAGGAAATAATATGTTTTAAGAATTATCATGTAAAAATTGAAGCAAGATAGGATGTAACATGTGTCATAACTGAGAGAACAAAAGAAAAATTCTAAGTATCCAAGCATTAATTGGTCTACCTTAAGCAGAAAATTAGCTCCAGCCACAAGGGAACTCATTTCATCTACCTTGTCCATAACAATACCAAGCTTTTCTTTGAATAAATCAGCAAACTTAAAAGCCCCACCACCTGTGGCCTTCAGAAAGATACTTAGTTAGACTTTTACAGTTTCAGATATTCCCAAGTCCCCAAGATATAATGTTTATTAATGCTTAGATATCAAGATGGCCTGCCTTGGATAAACAATACATTCCCATTATCTAAGGAATAAGGGGAAAAAAAATTCAAATTATCAATGAAAATGAAATTCTGTTCGTTTCTCCCCACTATAATCAGCAAAGGAAAGGACTTTAATAACAATTAGTGATTAAAATAAGTTAAGTGCAAAAGAAGTGTAGACAAGCAATATCCTCATCAATAATTGGTAAAAAGTTCAGTAATGTGATATTACTTATTATGATTGGAAATTAATTACAAGTGGAAAAAACTAACAAGTTTAGAAAATTTTTAAATAAAAAAAAATATCTGAAAACCGACCTGGGAGTATATTTGAAAATCACATCTGGGTTCAAGATAGGGCAACAACAAAGGACTTTCTCCAACAACCTAATCTGGAAACATTCAAGAAAAATTACCTTAATAACAGCTCTGTCACTGGCATGGTCCTTATCATCCTGATCACCTGGATTCAGAGAGCCTCTCAGAAGGCAGTAATATGAAATACTTCCATACAAAAAAAATACAGAACAAATTTCTCAACTAAGCATGCATAATCTTTCAAAGGAAATAATCTTTAAATGGCGGTACTTCGGAATAATTATGTCACTTCTAGCATAACATGTAGCTATTTCATACAAGTAGAAGTATATAGTCTGCCATGCATATAACTAGTGAACATTGGTTACCCACGAATTTGAAAACACCATGCCTCGCTTGAAATCACGGGTAATGACTTGCCCTCCAACAGTCATAAAAAGTACAGAATGATTTTGGCTTCATGTAACGGTATTTAGTAAGGACTGCATAGAGCAATTCGAGAACACATTTTTTCACATTTTTCCAAATTAAGAACAATCAATACTTTACATCTAAACTTTTTATATTGCGTTTGATTTCTATTATCTATAGACATTCGTGTGGAAAGAACATGGTGTTTATATAGCTCAATAAAATTTTAAATCTTTTCCAGATAATTTAAATTAGCCAAATTAATACAGAAGAAACAGGCTGAGTCTTGGTTCAAGACATTGGAGTAATTTATAAATATTTTATACACAGAGAGAGAGAGAGAGAGAGAGTATACCATAACGTTTTAGGCGCTTGGATGATATAAACTCCATACATTCACTGATCTTGCTCGTTTCAAACTTCAGAAAGTGAAGCATCCCACTTAGGACCCCAGTATTGATGTTGGCACTGGATGCATCAATCGCATTCTTTATGAAGCCATTTTTCTGATCATCACCTGAGCAACTACTGCTACTTGAAAAGTACACCATCTTTACAAGAGTGCCTACAGATAATAAATGGAGAAGCATATCTTGATTGGTAAGTTTAAAAAAATAATATTTGAAAAATATTAGTAACACGTGTCCACTTGTTAAGGGAAAACTAGATTTGATACAGTTATTAAAATATTAATCTCAATGTGAAGAATTAGAAGGACCCCGTTCACTAAGCAAGTTAATTGCTCCTTGTTCACCTGTCAAGACCCATCCTGAAGGAGAAGGATTTATCAAGCTGAGAAGGAGAAACCATTATCCTTCATTCTTCATCAGTATCTAATAGTACCATATAAAGTTTTTTAATAAATGAAAAAGAAGGCTTGGGATTAATAAAGGAATTAGTCTCAATAGGGCATATGTCATTTCTAAAAGGGCAGATCAGGCTACCTTCATACAAAGAGTTTAGTTTAGCCTGCATTTTCTTTTAAATTATTAGTTTTAGCAACTTATTGGAGGTATGATCCGGGCAAGCTGACATAAAAACCCTTCCACATTCAGCCCAGGCACCATCTGAGTATATAGTTTAAATTTTTTTTAGCAAATCCAGCTATGAATAGCTTTGATCATGCAAAAAGGTAGAATTCATACTCTTTTAATCAAGTTAAACACAAAAAATCTAATCTTCTACAGCATCAAATAGCTAAATAAATCTGCACCTCTCTGAAATTCATCCAAAAATCAAAACTACGAGGACAATCACAATTATTCTGCAATCCGTACTGGACGTGGTTGATAACTAAATAAAGTTGATTTTCAAGTGCAAAATCAAAAATTGGCAGCTGTAAGATAACGAAGAAAGTAAAAAGGAATCGATCAATTGGCAAGCAAAATACCTCCAATATCAAGAGCAAGGTGAGAAATATCATCTTCACAGTGGTTGAATTCCTTCTCCCCCAATTTCCCCACTTCGACGCCGGCGATCTCCATAGGAACCTTAATCCTGTCGCTGAATTGAAATTGATCAAATCGAAGCGACTGCATATTTAAATATAAATATAAATAGAAACAGGATTGATTTCAACAATGGCTGCTGACTCAAGAATCCACCTAAGAGCAATAGACAAATGTACAATAGAAACCTAATCTATGTCGTGTTATTTTAGAGGAATATTCGATAATTTTATAACGCAATTACTGAGAGTCGATAGGTATTTGCCCAATTGGGTGGGTGGGTGGTAGCGGAGGGACAGAGAGGATCGCACAACGGCCATTTTTATTTTTGTAGAAGAAAAAGAACAACAAATTTAATAACCGCCGTTTTACGCTTTTATAGCCTACTCTATCTCTACGCCTAAATACTGGGAAAGGAGTAGTAAATTTATTTTATTTTAATATATATTAATATTAATGGAAAACACGTGTAATAAACCTTCCCAAGGGGAAAAAAAAATTGATAGTGAGCGATCATACTTAATAAAAAATAATACTATTTCAATTACCGAAAAAATAATATTAATGTAATGACAAATCGTAATTTTACCATATTATTTTAGATGAATTCATATATATTTTTATGTGAGTTGTGATTATTTTATATTAATTACGGTTTATTTCTATTTTTCATAGTTGAACTTAATTATTTTATTTCTTATTGAAACATGCCAAATTTGATATAATTGAGATTTGATTTAAGAAAAAAAGGAAACTTAGAAAAGATACAATGAACTTGGACAACTTAAAAAAGAAAGATAATCAAGGAATTTAATAGAGGATTTAATTTATGATTTTGGGGAATATATTATCATCATATCACATCCGGGCTACACGTTAGACACGCAAGGCAGAAGGTAGATTGGCTTGGGGAGAACTCCACCACGAAGAACATCAGTTTAGCCTTTTTAATTTATTTTATTTCATTATTATTATGTAATTCGTTTCCTAGTCCAAGGATTGTGAACCTCCGTATATTAATTTTCATGTTTGATTATGAATAATATTATCAACCTGTTTTATGAATTTATTTTGTGATTGGCTTTGATGTGAATCTTGATTTCTCAATTGCTTAGACTACCCCTCTCAATAGGTGATTGATTTTTCAATAGCTATTTTAGTATTATAATCCGTAATTGTTATAATATTGTGAATCGAGTAGCAAAATGAGGGAGTACCTCTTGAAATCACGAAATCTAGGTTGTATGATTCGCTACCCCCGTTTTCATAGCCTAGTAGTCCTAATATCTAAATCTTCATGCATTGTCGAGTTCGAATCCATAGGATCACTCGGGAATAGTTTAATCTAGAGGTCGTACCCTAGGTTATTAAACTTAAGGATATTTCGAGTTAATTGGTCGTACCGTTAGCTTAGGAGCTTGAGTTTATAAACTTATTGAGATTTTAGGAATTTCATCCATGTGAATTAGGATACGGGAGGGGATCAAATCCTTGGACTAGGTTTGTTTTTATTTGTTATCTTAATTTTATATTTTTGCTATTTTAATTATTTATTTTCATGTTTAATAGTTGTTAGAATTTAAATCCAAACCCCCCTCCGGTTACTTTTGAAAACACTTTAAATTCAATTAAAATTCAAATACTCCATGTGGGTTCGACCCTTACTTACCCTACTACATTCTTTGGAAAAATTACAAATATTATTTTTGGGTGCTAGAGACAGCATATTATGTAATGAATTATATTATTAACCATGTGTAATATAAATAAAAGTAAAGATATTTTTAATACAAATGATCTCATACGAGTGTTAGAATGAATTACTTTTTTTTTTTTGGGATTAAGAATTAGATTTTTTTTAAAAAAATTGTGATTCATGTCCACGAATTTAAATTCATACGCACAGAATTTATACATGGGTAAAAATAAATAAATAAAAATTTATACACTTTATTAATTAATTTTCTATTAATTTTTTAATATAAAAAAATTATATATTTATTAAGATGTATATAAATATATGAGTGCAAGTGTGCACCAAATACACCGAATATCTAACTTTTATTTTATGTAGGTTATAGCGGATGGTTATACCATTAAAATGTAAAAGACAATTTACTAAAATTGAAAATATAAATTATAAACTTTTTAAGCGAAGATTAGAAATGATAAAAGTAAAAATTTAAGTGGATGGAAGAAGGTGTTTGCCTAATAAGGAGTAATATAAAGCATACAAAATTCAATTCAGTGATTAATGGTGAACACAAGTTTCAAACTGTAATTAATAGATATATACAAATCTTCCTTTATTAGATATATATTTTCAATAGTGATTCGTAATTGTCCTCCCATTGCCAGAAATAAAACAAATATAAATTGCATTCAATTATTCGATTCGAAATTACTTTAGAATCTGGTTGGTTCGCTTAATCACTTAGCAAAATAATTATGACATTCGAAATTTTATTATCCGCTAACAATCAATAATCTTATTTTTCTTTTTCTACCGTCTAAATCAGATTCTCGCAGTTCTTCCCAGCTGTTTCCAGATTTATTATAATTATTGGCTAATACTACTGTGCATCAGATGTACTCTAGGATACGGTGCATCTGGATACACCCACATTCAGATAATATACAATTTTGATAAAAAATATATAAAATTATGAACAAAAATGTATACAATTTACTCCCTCAGTCCCTAGGTATGAGTCTCATTTTACCATTTTGGTTGTCTCACCCAAAGGATCTCATTTCCTTTTTTGGACACATGGGACCCACCCACACCCACTAATACAATTAAAACATGGGGCTCACACATCTACTAGTACAACTACCCACTACATATTAAATAATAATACTCTTTAATCCACGTGCCCAAAAGCAAATTAGACTATTGCCAAGAGACGAAGGGAGTATTTATTAGTTTTTTTAATGAAAAATTGAGTATAAAAAAATATACAACTATTAAAAAATATGTATACACTCTTGAATAAAAAGTTATACTTCATCTGTCTCATCCTTATAGTTACGCTTCCTTTATAAATTACAAAGGAAGCGTAACTATAAGGATGAGATGGAGGGAGTAAACATATAGATGCTATTTTTTAATGAAAAATTTAGTGTGAAAAAAGTATACAATTATTAAGAAACATGTATACAAAATAGAATAAAAAGTTATACATATATGAGTGCACCCTTACACCCCGATGCACAGAATATCTACTCATAATTATTTGGGAAAAATTTAAATGTACCTAACTAGATCTAAAAGAAAATTACCACAACTTTATTATAAATTTTAAAATTCTCTAAAAGATTAAAATACCCTTACAAGTTCTATCGACTCATTAATCGAGTCATAAAAATATATACAATCGAATTATTTATTTTAATTGAGTCATCAATCAAGTAAAATAGGATAAACAAATATTTCACAGTAATAAAAGGGTATTTTCATGCTTTACTTCAATTTTTAAGGAATTTTATCAATTCAAAACCTGAAAATTGGTAAATTATCAATTCGGGGCTTGAATTATTTTTTCTATCAATTAGAGGCCTGAAATATGTATAACTATCAATTTGGTGCCTGAATTTGGCTCTAAATTAATAAAATATAAGATAAATAGAAAAAATAATTCATGTCTCGAATTGATAGTTTATCCATTTTTCAGGTTTTGGATATAAAATTCCAATTTTTAATTAATAATTTTATGCAAGTATTTTTTCGTTGCAATAATTGAAAAAATGGAGATAGATTGATTCTTATTTACTCTGCTTTATCCTTCGTTTCAAATTCGTGTTTCACTTCGTATATAAAATAATTACTACTATAACCCTAATTTTAAAATTGACAAACATTGCATAATTGTGTATAAATCGAATAAATTGTAGTAATTCTTTTGGATGATTGATTGATCCACTGTTTCAAACCCTAGATTAGAATCTGCTCAATTTAATTTTTATTTTTCATGTAATACTGTCTTTATTCCTCCTTTCCTATTTCCATGTGCTGAAATACTGAAATGACCTGAAATTTTTCTATCTTTGTTAACAGTTGAGCTGTATGCATTGCAATCATGGCAGTATGTGGTCCATAAAACCCCTGTTTTCTAACGTTGTTGAGCATTGATCATACATCATATGAATTATGTATTGCATTTTAAGATTGTATTTGTAATGATAGCTTTAGTTATAGATTGCAATCACAGTTTGTAGTGAATACTTTGTTAGAAGTTTCATAGATGAGGAGTTTTTGATAATTGCAGTAGATGTTACTCTACTGCAGGGTACATAAGTGACAAATGAAAATAAACTTGTGCATATTTTTAAGTTGCACAAGAGAATTAGGCCAAGTGGCCTAAAAATAAGTAGTCAATAGGATAATAGAACTTGTGGATGTGATGCTTGCTCGTTTGTTTATGCCGCGGAAGGGGCAGGGATGTATGTAACGGCGGGTTCAGGGAGGGAAGCCATGATGGATGGCCTTGACAAGGTCTCAGCTTCCCCTGCTATGGCGTCTTCGCCCTTGTAGTTAAGGGACTCGTCGTTGTATACGTCCCACCATTTCTTGACAAGCATCTTGATGTCCTCTCTGTCCATGTTAGCTTCTTGGCCGGTATACCTCCATGGTTTTGATCCCTAATAGGATGCGCGTAGAATTACATGAGTCAAAGGGGGTAATAACAAGTGAGAGTTGTGAGTGTGTGGGAAATTAAGGTTTGAGTATAGCTTACAGCGGCGCAGTAGTGAACGACTTGAACTTTCTCGAGTTCAACGTTCTCAGGGTGGCGCCATAGCATAGCAAGAACAAGGTTGTAAACCAGGGGAATGGGCTTGTAGATTGGTTGGAAGAACATGTTCAAGAAATCCTGTCATGTAATAACATAGAGAAGTGATTTTGTTATGTCCTCATTAAACATGATAATTAATTTGGAGTTGTTTCTAGTGATGATAGTGATGGTTGACAAAATTGATATACTGTACTAGTTAGGAATGAAATATCTTAATTTGCATCTATTGATAATTTCACTACTGTCCTTCCAATATTGTCCTTGTCATTACATGATCATCATATGGAATAACCTCCTTTTTATTTTGTCTTATGTTTCAAGTGGCTCAATATCATTAAAAATCAATTGTGCTCTCCTCCAGAAAAATTTCAGGTGCTGTTGATAGCTTCGCTAAACGACACACACACAACCGATTCACAAATATGTATAAAAACTCTGTTATGTTTAATGAAGCTTAATTCTAACATCTGTTGTTTGAATAGAATATGTGAGTTAAGAATGTATGGATAAGTTATACCTGCTCAGCAAAGGGTGTTGGTGGTGTGATTTGCAGAGTTTCAAGCAGGTTCTCATATGTAGCTTTGCTCGGCTCGTAAACGAACATTCCAGCGTTGAAGTAGAGTGGAGGAGGCGATCCCATCTCAGCAGGCCATCTCACCTTGTCAGGGCACTGCTGGCAGTATCCAATCGAGTACTGTGGCGAGTGGCTCCACGTCTTCTCGCAGAAGCAGTCCATTACCGCGTAGAAGTAGCCATCAGGGGTGTCGAGGAGGTGATCAATGTTTTCATACACTTGGATGTCTGCATCAAGGTACACCATCTTGCTGTACTCCAGAAACTGTTACACATAATAAATAGTCACTAGTCATAAAATTTGATCTATGTAACGAACATCTTCACGTGCACCTCATGTACTTACGTTCCATATACGAAGCTTGGAGTAGTTGATGACATAGTAGGCCATGGCGAACTGAATCTGGTGTGCAGGTGGATATATGGGCTCAATCTCGGTGACAATGCAGCCTTGAGCCCTCAAAAGCTCGCGGTGCTCCTCAGGGACGTCGGGCAAGATAGCCACGACGAGAGGGTAAGCACTCTTCACCTTCCTTAAACCCTTAGCCAGTCCCACGACCCCTTTCACGTAATCACCGTTTCCAGCTAAGAATGTAACGTACGCTTTCTTGGGGGTGAGGCTCGACTTCTTGCCCGTGCTAGGGAAGGCTTCGACGGGGGCCATCGTTGATTTGCTTAGGTTATGATCTAGAGAGGTTGTTACTACTTACTAAGTGGTTTGAGGAGTTTAGAGAAAAGTAGAAGTAGCAAACACTAGCCAACCCTACTTTGCCTTTGTGTCCTGAGTTTCAATGGTAACAACTCTTCCTCTTTATATACAACTCAAATGACATGCTCATGCATTTCAAATAAATTCCAAATGAAATTCAAATAAAAAGATATATTCCTTCTTCTTCTTTTTTCTTGCTTTAATATATAAATATGTATACATTTTAATGTGTAATGAGTTATGTGTGGAGGGAATGAAGCTAGGCTATTTCTTCCTTACCTCAATATATTTCATCCATAGCCTTATCACCTTAATGAACGGCTCAGATTCAATACATTTCAAGTCTTAATCATTTGGAAATTGACATGTAATTTCACACAAATCAATTTAAAAAAAAAAAGGAAAAAGAAAGATACACATATATATGGGGTTTTGAAGAGAGTTAGACATTACATGTCACTAGTGATATACCCATGGATTTTTAGATCTAGTGATGGTTTTAATTAGATTTATATGCAAAATTTGATTTTATAAAAAAATCTATTGTTGGAAACCTTTTAATTACACGTCAGATTTCAAAGTATTCCCCTTTAAAAATTGAGTTAAAATTTATGTTATTTGTAGGATAATAATTAGTTATAATGATAATACTTCTCATGTCTTAATACATTTTCAAATAAACACAATTTCTAAGAAACTTTATGTGAGATCAATTTCAGGGAATCCTTTATAGTATACATATAGTTTTGATAAAGAATTTTCTTTTTAAATTCTAGAATAAACTTAAAGTCACATAGAATATTAATTTAGTACTTTGAAAATTAAAAAATAATCCATTATTGGGAGGTGTATCAGTACACTACAATTATATAATTTATAATTTATATTCCCCTTTCCTATTAATAATGTATTTTCAGAAAATTTTCAGAGGAATTTGGAAGCATGCAAAGAAAAGTGAAATGGGAGGGTTGGATGTCATTTTCATCATGGAATATGGAGTATATATTTTGGGTAGGATGTGAATTAAGTTCATTAGTGATGTAGTTATTTATTTACTTATTATTTTTAAATCTGTTAGTATTATCTGGATCCTTTGACTCAAAAAAGTGAATCTGATATTGAAGAGATAAAAAGAGAATCTTATTTTAAAATTATAAATAATTCAACATTAAATCAATCTGAATACTAATACTTGGAACTGGTAGAAGATAGCAGAAAGTTTTAGAATAATGGACCTGTAAAAGTTATAATGATGCTTTGTCATTCACTCCAAATCTATTTTTTATAGATAAAACTTAATATTAATTAATCTTCAAAAAAATTATTTATAAATATACTTTTAGGTAATGTATACTTTTTCCCCTCATCAAGATACAAATTTTTGTCTTTTCTATTACATTGTAGATAAACCTAAAAATATAAATATAAGAGTAGAAGTAACACGTAAGAATATAAATGACTTTCAGTATGTTATACATTTACATATTTTTTAATAAGTAAAGTTATTTAAATTTTTATTATCCTTGTTATATATACACACACTATATAAACTCTAATTAATGCAAACTAAATTTATTTGACCAAAAAAGATTACATTAATGCTTATACTATGGTTTTAATAAGTTAAAATATAAATGAAGGTTATGTGTAGGAATAATTAATCAAATTTTAAATACAGGGGAAATTGAAGTTGAATTATATTCCCTGAAATTATAATTAATATGTGGCTAGAAAATTTCCCCCATGGGATTAAAACATGTATATGGAGGATCGAGAAAAGAAACAAACTAATTATTGGCTTTACCCAATGATCATCGCTATCATGCATCATCATTAATTAAAATTTGTTGTCTTGTTTTACATAATTATAATATATATTATATACATCCAATTAAGTCATAATCTTTCTGGATGTTTACCTTCTAGTGAGAGGTTGTATCATGAAAAAGTAAAAGTTAATGTTTATTGATTGGATGATTTAGTCTCTAGACCACTTTTTTTAATATATAATTAGTTATAATTTTTTATTAATACATTATCACTTTAAAAAAAAAAAATACTATTATCACTCTTCATATTATCACTTTTTATATGTCACATAAAAACTTATAGAAATCATTTCGTAAAATAACCTCAGTGTTGAGTAATAATTTGTGGCACCTTATTCATGTACTATTGTACTCCATCCGTTCCAGGCAAAAAGATACATTTACTGTAACTTTTGTGATTGCTTTATGCAGTCAAACGTAACTGTTTGACCGGAACAGAGGGAGTATATTAATTACTCCTTCCCACTCTACACACTTCCTTTTATGTTTAAGAGTATATAAAATTACAATGTTAAAAATCGAAATATATATTTTTCCCTTTTCTTTTAGCTTCTATTTTCATTTATATATAATATCCTCTTGGGTTACTAATACAGTATACGTTAGATGTTGGAGAAACGAGATATAGCTTACGTTAGATGTACGAGAAACGAGTAATTAAATCTAATAGTCTCTTTAATTTGTATTTTTTTTTCCTTTCTTGCTACTAATTTAATTAGTAAAAGAAATAATACATCAAGTAATACTGGAAATCTTACATGATAATTTTAGGATGCACTGTGTATCTTAGAGTTTATAAGTTAAATTTATAGTATAATTTTAATTGTATATATTATTTTTAAGTTTTTAAAATTTAAATTTAGGGGTAAGATTCAATTAATTTAAAATTTAAAGGTTGAGATCACCATAATCAAACTCTTAATTATATACACCTGTTTGTTTATGATAGAATCTTAATTCGTCTAGAAAATACAACAAAATCGGATTTTAACATAAAAAGATAATATTTTTTAAATAAATGTCGTGTGAAAATAAATATTTCAATATTGATTTGTATATGCATGTACACCACATGAAATAATGGGTTCCCTACTTTTTCATTTAATTAATGTAAAAGGAAAAATGATGCACTATATTAATTGATATTTCAAAAAATATATAAATATTCCAAAAGTAGGATTTAGGAATATACTACTTTGAATATGAAAGCAAATTTTGAATATCTCTTGTAACCAAGTGGACTGCAGACCACATTTCCATAGAATAAGCTCCAATGAAAGTTGTTTTTCAATTAAATGGCCCACTAATATATTCTACAATTGTAAATTTAAATCTAATTTACATAATTGACAACTTCTGCAGTTACTATTTGAAAATGACAAAGTGACAAGATGAGAAATTCTCATGGTGCTCCGATTTGTGAGAGGGGTTTAAGTATATCATTGTTATATAATTATTGTACGATTATTTATGGTTAAAATATGTTTTTTTAAATGGTAAGTCTTGTGTGAAATAGTTTCAAGTAAGTCCTTATGTGAGACAGATAAAAAGTGATAACAATATTAACAAAAAGTGATACTCAATCGATGAAAAGTGATGATGTTGCAGTGAATTATTTCATGAACAATTTATAATATAAATAAAAAATGATAATATTTTATAGCAAAAGTGATAATATTTTATGGCGAAAGTGATAACATATCATGAACTTTTATTCGTCTCACGTAAGAGTTTATGTGAGACGGTCTTACACAAATCTTTGCCTTTTTTTAAAAAGGAGTAATAAGTTATTATATATTAAAATATGATTCAATAATATTATAATATGATTCATTACAAACATACTTATAATTAACAAAAAAGTATATTTTACCAAGTATATGCACATAAGTATATTTTAATAATGTATCATAAGTATATTTTAATAATGTATCGATACGTCTCGCAACCTGGAGTATACTCGTTTCATAAAAGAGCATCCTTTGAAATTATACGTATTTATTATAACAATTATAATTCATGCAATATTTCACAAACTACGTTAAAGAAATAAATTCCACTACAATATTATTGTTTTCGTGGGGTCGGTATTATATATACAACGTTCGTCTGTTGAAAAAATTATGAAATTAATTTTGTAATTTATATGCCAGTATTTAATACAAAAGTAGTTATTTATTTATAATTTGTTATATTTTGGTCCTTTAATTAAAAACTCAACAAAATAATTTGAGTATTTTTAAATGTAACAATTATAATCTTCAATCGACCAGAATCATAAATTAAATATCAAAATTGATGTAATTCAAAAGTTATAGATCAACTTGTTATGCAACAAAATATAGTTAAAATATCAAAATATATAAAAGAAAATCAAAAGAATAAAGACTATTATTATATAATTTACACGATTAATTTTGTGATTTCCCAATTATTTGGTCTATGATATACCGTTGCATTGATTTTTTTCTTTTTTGTGATTTTCTACAGCATTAATTAACAACTATATTTTGAGAAGATAATTATATTTCTTACTCCCTTCATTCCGTTTCAATGTTTACGTTTGCTTTTTGTACGTTGATTAAAAAGTATTATATTTTAATAGATAGTGGGTGGAAAAATATAATATTTAATGTGAAGTGAGTAGGTGTATCAGTGTTGGATGATAGGTGGATCTCATATTCCTAAAAAATAACATAAATATTGAAATGAGACGCGTAAAATAGAAACGTAAACATTGAAATGGAACGGAGGGAGTATTAATTATAAATTCAAAATTCAAAATTCAAAATTCAAAATTTTAACTTCTTCTAACACAGTGAGGAAGGCCCTCGACTGATATAGTAAAAGACTGAAAAATAAATACAAACTAGCTGCATAGTAAAACTGAGTCTGGTCTAATTAACTTTTATTTTTCACATGTATTTATAAATAAATAGTTAAATAAATTATACCAAAAAAATAGTTTGCAGTAGGCAGCTCAAATGCAAATAAGGGACAACCTTATTTAGAAATAATATCTCCTTTAAATTTGTTGAATGCAATTGGAACCTTCCACTTTCATGTAACAAGTGGTCCTACACTTCTCTCAAATTAAATAATAATATAAATCATAATAATATATCTAATATAATATAATTAAATAATAATATAAATCATAATAATAAATCTAATATAATAAATTTATAATATGTAGAAATCATATGTCCCATTAGAGCTACTCTATTTGTGGAACGAGTTTTTTATGAGACGGTTGTGAGACGGGTCAATCCATTACTAAAGTATGCTTATTATATAGGTAAAATATGTTTATTTGTAGTTAAAGTATGTCAATAATAAATTATATTATAACATCATAAAATCATACTTTAATTCATCATTTATCATACTCTAGAAAATATATTTTAACACTATTAAGCATACTTTATCTATATAATAAAGGATTAATTACACAAAAAATCCCAACCTTTTTGCGGATTTCAAATTAATCCAAACTTTTCAATATTTATAAATAAGTTCTCGACTTTAAATCCAGTTTGCAAATTAAGCCACCGGACAATTCTTTCTCACATGTCACATGCCACATATAAGTCAAACTTGATTTTAATATATCAAATCTCTCTCCAGCTGTGTTGTACTCCCCCAAGAAATTTAATGGAGTATATGCGAATTAAAAAGGAAATCAGATTACCTTCTCCCCCTAAGAAATTAAAAGATTACCTTCTCTCCCCCAAGAATTTAACAAGCTACTTTCGGCCGTCAGTCTTGCCGACCGCTAGCCTCGTCAACCGCGACGCCGACGGACCACCGTGAGCCATCACTGAGCTGTCGGGAATGTCAAGCCACCACCGACGGACCACCGCGCTACTGCTCTCCCAAAATTGAGATTGCTGCCTCTTGCAGTCGAGCACGCCGGCCGCAAGCTCCAGGCACCACCGCGCCGAAAATTTCATCAGCCGCACATTCTCCGCCGCACCATAACCATTGTCGCATTTTTTGTATCACCAAATTTTTGATAAAATTCTCACTATTCATACCCTCCCATCTCTTGACTATGCTCACCAATGGCAGCTAATCCTACCATTCAAACCTTCTTCTATGGCTGGCTTAGCTGACAAGAGAAATTTCTCCGACAGCTCGAAGCCCTCCTCTTACCGGTCGACGGCTTCGACAGAAATGGGAATGCAGTGATATAATCCCTGGGGTTTTGACCTATTACAACGAAATCTACCAAGAGAAGGTCATCGCCGCCGCTGAAGATGTCTTCCTGTTGATATCTCCGCCGTGGCTCAACTCTTTAGAGCAGGTTATGCTCTGGATTTTGGGGTTCAGACCATCCCTATTCTTGATGATCATCACCGCCCAATGACGGCGGAGCTGACTTCCGGCCAGCGGAGTAGGATCGAGGAGGTGAAGGCTGACTCACGGTGGATGGAGAAAGAGATCGGCTAGACGATGACCATACTTCAGGAGAAGGTGGCGGAGGTGCCTATATCTGGAGATTCGGTAGGGCGACACACGGCGAGATCAGGGCGGAGTTGGATAGGGCGATGGAGAAGCAGAAAACAACGATGGTGGTGGTAGTGGGGAACGCGGATGTGCTGCAGCAGTGGATGGTAGCGGACTTGGTCGGATTCTTTCAGGAGATGTGAGAGTGATTTTTTTTTTAAATTTTAATACATGTGGCATGTGACCTGGAAAAAATAATGGCACGTCAGCCCCGGGCAGGCCTCCAGTTGTCCGGTGGCTTGATTTGCAAAATCGGTTTAACTTCGAGAACTTATTTGTAAATATTGAAAAGTTTGGACTAATTTGAAATCCGCGAAAAGATGAGACTTTTTGTGTAATTAACCCTATAATAAACATATTTTAACATGTCTCACAAACCGTCTCACATATATAATATCTCACAAGAGAATTTGTCGTCCCATTATTTTCCAAAGTACGTCATTCTCGCAACTCAACTCAACAAATATTAATTATTAAACAAATATTTACTTTATAAAAGTATTAGTATTATATATTATAGTAGTATGTTTCTCGGGTATTTACACGGGTTATAACTTTTATAATATATATATTTAAATTAACTTTACTATGTTATGTTAATTTTGATGTGTTTTGATATAATGTTTTTTTTTTATGTTTGTATATCTTTACTTAGTGTAATTCAGATGTTTATATTTAAATGATATATTATGTAATTGATTTGAAATAAATAAAAAGTTAAATAAAATCATATTTATATTATCTGTACTATTAATTATTGTAAATTTCTAAAAACCTCACCAAACACAATATTAACTGTGCTGTTGCTTGTTTTTCCTTCTTTATCCAGACAATATTTTTAGACCTGCCCTACTCTTAACCTTGGAGAGCGCCACATATAACTGACCATGTGTAAAAACATGTTTCGTTAGGAAAACTCCAACACATTATAATGATTGTCCCTGACTCTTGTTTATATTCATTGCAAAACACACTAACACTGGAAATTGTTTTCTTTGAAACATAACTAGTAGTGTGTTGTCTGTCGGACTCAAAATCATTCTAGGAATTAACACCAAGCTCTCTTTATTTTTACCACCTAGTATATTTGCTTCAATAAAATGAATCCCCAATTTAGTTACTATCAATTTAGTTCCATTACATAATCCTAAAGCTGGATCAATGTTTCTGAGGATCATTATTGGAACTCCTACCTTAAGTACCAAAACATGATTAGGGAATCCAGAACATATGAGAGAATTCAAAAAATCTTCCGAATATAGACTATTGGTGTTGGGTGATACAATATTTGGACATATTTTATCTGAACTAAGATATTCTCTTACTTCCCCGGAAAACATATTAAGCATGTGTTCATTAACAGTCTCTACCACTCTATGTGTAGGAGCTAGAATTGCCCTATCCTAAAAATATCCAGGAGTATTGTAATTTTCCAACAATGATGGATATATACTGTTCACAATAGCATCCACTGGGTTCTTGTCGTTAAATATTAGTAGGTCCGAAGAAATCTCAATTGTGTACTCTCCATCATTACCTTCCCCAACATCACCATTACCAACTTTCAATATCCAATCAGAGAACTCAACAATCTCACGTTCATTATTTTCAAGATCATCTTTCAGAACGTAGCCTCATATTTTTTGTGAGTGTTAGCACCGTACAGTCATCCAATAGGCTCGAAGAGTTGATTGTTTCTAATATTATATCCTCGCGGATGCCTTTTGTAACCACATGCAAAATTTGTCTTAAATCCCCACCAAAAACTATCATTTTCCCTCCAAATGGTTTTTATTCTAGAATAGGGTTCTCAAACTTCTATCAAGAGCCTCAAAACAATACCTCTTTACCATTGGCGCTTCATCCCATATAATCTGTGAGTCCTTCGCCTCCATTATCCTCGTGTGCAGCCTCTCTTGCATATTAGCAAGCGGGGTGTTGCTGATCATCACAAAAACGGTGGTGAAAAGAGCTGCAACGGAAGGAGCAGCTCCCAAGTTCTTGTACAGGATGACAAGGGCAAAGATAACCGGAATTGGAACCAACCAAATTCCATGGAAATACCAACAGAAGTCTCCAATCCTTTCAACATCAACATTGATGTAATTAATGACCTTTCCACTACTTGTACCCAAGGACGAAAATATCCCGATACATCCACGATATATCTATTTTTTAGAGTACCGATATCGATATGAGGGAAAAAGATATATCTTTTCTGATATCGAGGATATATAAAAAAAATATCGGAAAATATCGATAACAATATCGATATCGAATTACCTCAGTTCAAAATTTTCAGATTTCGAGATATATCGAGGAAATATCAATACAATGTCGGCAAAATATCAAGGATATAACAAATATATCTAAAAATTATCTATAATTTTTAAAAAATAATTTTTTTATTAATATGTTTCATTTAAAAAAATAAAATAAAAAATAAACCAACAATTTCATGAAATCATCTTATGGTAAGATTGTTTTATGTTTGATTAATTAATTATCACTTTTTATTAAAATTGTTATCACTTTTCATTAACATTATTATGACTAAGTAAATCAAGAAGGTTCACGTACACAGTATATTGTGACTAGACGTCACATTCAGAACTATGTTCAGAATTTCTCTAATTTGATGAGCTGGTATCAATATTATTTAGATCTAGACGGCATGACATGTTTTACATTTGAGCCTCATAGGTCATCATTTTGATATTAGTTATTATGTATTAAACAATAAGTAGTATTTATTGTATGACTCCATACTATTTAAATATGTTGTTATTGATTTGTTTATCATGTGTTATGAGTTTTAACGAGATTTTAAAGTGTATTTATATATTAAAATTAGTTATAATATATTGAAAAGTTAATTAATTAATTTTCTCTATTTTTTACAAGTTTTCGTGATTTTTAAAATTTTTAACGATATCGATATCGACATTCGATATATCCATAAATTTGAGGTACCGATATTGATATTGTCATCCTTGCTTGTACCACCATAAATGATGGCCAGAGATTTTTTGTATATCAAAACCATCAACGCCGCCCTCACTCAGATGCCAATACGACGAGCACCAAAGTACCACTGCCTCTGGCACAACGACTCCACGGTCTTCGCAGCGAAAAAGATCAATGCAAGCACTAGACCGAAGAGCCATTTCATTTTTTTTCGTCTTTGGTTGATAAAAAGTTCACAAAAGTAGTAATTAGCATAAGACCAATGTAGAAGGCAACTGTATACACCCCTAGAAGATTCATCAGAAGCTCAATCAATCGAGAAACTTAGACACCATAAAAGATAACACACAAATGCAGACATTAGGCATAATATTATGACAAAAGAAGTGAAAATGAACTTCTTCTATTTCATACAAATACTTGCAAAAACTACATTCATGGCCAAGGGCATCCGCCAAGCGTTGAACGTGGCACTCGGGAGGGACGGGCCCTGACTTTTCGGCTTAATGAGAAACTCTTGAAACATTGAAGAAGCTTCATCAGAAGTTTCTGTAGGAGGAATCGATTGTATGTCCTTAATTTGGAGTTTATCAAGATTACCCTTTGCAAACAAAGGATTCAGCCACCTAAATGTGACATGGCTCCAAATACCAGCACTGGAAAACGGATCACATTCTCGTCCCAAATTGTTCTCAATTAATGGTTTTGCTAAATCACAAGTTGTCTCATTGGCATTGGTACGTACAAGGATGAAATATCAATATCGGTAAAAATATCAGTATCTCAAATTTACGGATATATCGAATATCGATATCGACATCTAAAATTTTAAAAAATCACGGAAGCTTGAAAAAATAGAAGAAAATTAATTAATTAACTTTACAATATATTATAACTAAGTTTAATATATAAATACACTTTAAAATCTCAATAATATTCATAACACATGATAAACAAATCATTAACAATATATTTAAATAGTTTGGAGTCATATAATAATTACTACTTATTGTTTAATACATAATAACAAATGTTCTCGAAAATATCTTGATATATCCACGATATATCCATTTTTTAAAGTACCGATATCGATATGGGGAAAAATATATCTTTTCTGATATCGAGGATATATCGGGAAATATCGTAACAATATCGATATCAAATTGCCTCAGTTCAAAATTTTTCAGATTTTAAGATATATTGAGAAAATATCGATACAATATCGACAAAATATCGAGGATATATCGAATATATCTAAAAATTATCTATAATTTTTAAAAAATAAAATATATTATTTTTATTAATATGTTTAATTTAAAAAAAAAATAAAGCAACACTTTCGTGAAAACATCTTATGGTAAGATTGTTTTACGTTTGATTAATTAATTATCACTTTTTATTAAAATTGTTATCACTTTTCATTAACATTATTATGATTAAGTAAATCAAGAAGGTTCACGTACACAGTATATTGTGACTAGACGGCACATTCAGAAATATGTTCAGAATTTCTATAATTCGATGAGCTGGTATCAATATTGTTTAGATCTAACGGCATGACATGTTTTATATTTGAGCCTCATAGGTCATCATTTTGGTATTAGTTATTACATATTAAACAATAAATAGTAATTATTGTATGACTTCATACTATTTAAATATGTTATTAATTTGCTTATCATGTGTTATGAGTTTTATTGAGATTTTAAAGTGTATTTCTATATTGAAATTAGTTATAATATATTGAAAAGTTAATTAATTAATTTTCTCTATTTTTTACAAGTTTTCATGATTTTTTAAATTTTTACCGATATCGATATTCGATATATTCATCGATATATTCGTAAATTTGAGGTAACGATATTTTTACCGATATCGATATCTTCATCCTTGATAATAACTAATACCAAAATGGTGATCTATGAGGCTCAAATGTAAAACATGTCATGACATTTAGATCTAAACAATATTGGTATCAACTTATCGAATTAGAAAAATTCTGAATTATATATAGTTCTAAATGTGCCAGTAGTACGTCGTTCCTACTGTTTGACCATGGATTGAATAGTGAGGGCCAAATCAATCACCATGTTGTTGAGGCATGATTGAACCCTCTTGATTTATTTAGTCATAATAATGTTAATGAAAAGTGATAGCAATTTTAATATAAAGTGATAATTAATTAATTAAACGTAAAACAACCTCACCATGGGATGGTTTCACGCAAGTGTTGCTTTATTTTTTATTTTATTTTTTAAATTAAACCTATTAATAAAAAAAATGTATTTGATTAGTAAAAGTAAATAAAAAATTATTTTTTTTAAAAAATTATAGATAATTTTTCGATATATGTTCGATATTTTGTCGATATTGTATCGATATTTCCTTGATATATTTCAATATCTGAAAAATTTGAACTGTTCCAATTCGATATCGATATTGTTACCGATATTTCTCGATATTTTTCAATATATCCTTGATATCAGAAAAGAAATATTTTTTCCCCCATATCAATATCGGTACTCTAAAAAATAGATATATCGTGGATATATCGGGATATTTTTGTCCTTGGATATATATATATATATATATATATATATATATATATATATATATATATATATATATATATATATATATATATATATATATATATATGTTGATATTAAGTGCACACGGGTGCAAGGGTGCACCCATATGTGTATAACTTTTTATTCTATTTTGTATACAATTTATTCTATTTTGTATACGTGTTTCTTAATAATTGTATACTTTTTTCACACTAAGTTTTTCATTAAAAAAACTAGCATCCATAGGTGTATAACTTTTTATTCAATAGTGAGTACATGTTTTTTAATAATTTTTTTTTACACTCAATTTTTCATTAAAAAAAGTAACAATTAAATTGTACAAATTTTTGTTCATAATTGTATATGTTTTTGTTTATATTTATATACGTTTTTTAAAGTGGGTGCAACCTATCTTAGGGTGCACCCGGGTGCGTAGTATATTACCCAGGTGCGTTTATATATATATATATATATATATATATATATATATATATATATATATATATATATATATATATATATATATATATATATATATTCACCAACACTTGTGTAAACATAAGTTAATATGAAAACTCTATTACATTTTAGAAGCTGCACGAAATTCAAAAGTTAACGACAAAGAGCAAAAGATGGTTAAGAAGACAGGTGCCGATAAATGAAGATCTAAACGTAAGTCTACTTCAAATTAATTAGAAATTTCTCTGGACATGAGAATGAGATTAAGCATGTTTTGGATGTGTTATTATATTCTATTTGAATAGTATACAAAAATAGAAACTGTATTATCTTTAATTCAGAAAGGTGGGACATACAGAAAGTTATTGAGGAATAATAGCACATACTCCATGTGGAGTTGGTGGAAACTGAAAAAGGAAAGTCTAAAAATGGTGTTGTTTTCTCTATGTGGAGTGATTTATCAATTACTCCATCCGTCTCATCTTAATGGTTACATATTTCATTTTTAGACGTCTCATTCTAATTGTTACATTTCCCTTTTTAGCATATGGAACCCACACAAATTAATAATTTCTCTCTCCATGGACCCACACATCACACTAATACACCTACCCACTTTACATTAAAATATTATTTCTCTCACATCAATACACATTAAAATACTATATTCGTTAATCCCCGTGCAAAAAGCAAACGTAACCATAAGGATGGGACGGTGAGAGTACTTTTTAGTACATAAAAAATTACTCTTTAAATACTTGAATTATTACTTTTCTGTATAAAAATTAATACTATTCAAAAAGTAATTTTTTATATACTAAAGAGTAATTTTAAAATTTTGAATTTATATGTAAACTCGATTTACATTTGACTCACTATTTTTTTTATAACAATTATTGACTTCTATCAAAAGAATAACAATTATATTAGAAATTTATTTGTTTATTTGTGTCTCTTAAATTTTTCTTAAAAAATATATATGTCTCACGGTTATATAAATGGGAAGGAGGAAGAAATTATTATGGGGTATGATATTTTCGTTAAATATAAAATTAGTAATAAAATGTGGGCAGAACAAAATAAATTTATTGAACAACTGGCAAGATAGGCAACTCTTGGAATCTGCTCTCCGGGGGGACCCAACTTCCAGATTAATGAAAGTAATATTAATAAAATCTAAAGATAAAATCATTTTTCAAGAAATTAATGTGATGTTATATCGCTTCGGAGAATTCCACTAGGAATTCTCCGAGGAATTCTCCGAAGCGATATAACATCACATTAATTTATTGAAAAGTCATACGACTAATAGAATAAAAAATAATATTTAAAAATATATAGAGAAAAATCATATTTATTCATCTTATACATGGTTATTGCATATGCCATCAGACTAGAATTACACGATCTAATTTTTTATTTTTAATTTAATGAAAAAGCTCTTATAATAAGATCACAATGGCATGCAAAATAACTCATTTAGTATTACATTGATCCTCCACTATACATTGATCGACATATCCACGAGGTATAGCTAGTTTCTAAGATGGAATATTTGGTGAAATGATAGTAATAAATTTCCGGTAGTTCTGGAGTTCATGCCTAGAACTTTTTTCTGATAATTCTGGAGTCCATGCCTAGATTTTATAGAGGGTATAACAGTGTTATAAATTTAAAAAGATAATTTTGAAATATAATCTAAAGGAGAATATAAATTATTTTGAAATTCAATGATTTAGATCTTACATATAAAGACACTAAATTTCAACATTTTTCTTTATTTTTATATTGCTGACTTTGACCATCAACAATCCGATAGAATCTATAAATATTCGTAAATTTCTCAAATCTTTTGGATTAGATTCGGTGTAACCTACCCTTTTAACCTCTTCACTAAATGTTTTAGCACCCATGAAGTTTTTGAATAAGTATATAACTTGAGAACTCATAAATAATTATCACATCAAAACTCAATCTAACATTCAAACTTCACGAACCACACAAGGATTAAATGTATTAAGTTGGGCACTGATTTTAATGGGGGAATCCATCAGTTTTTTTTTTTCTTTTTTTCTCTCTTAAATGAAGGGCTAAATTGATCAAAAGAAAAAATATAAAGGGTTGGAAGGAACAGAAAAAAAAAAAGATTGAAGGGTTCTTGTTCACAGCTGTGGTCTATAAGATTTAGAGGTCTCTCAATGCATAATACATTATCCTTTTTAAAATAAAATACTCCTATTCTTTATTTTTGTCACCCTGCCCTGTTCTAAGTTATTTTCTAGTATCAATCAATGTTTTGTATGATTGTACAAGATAAGAATAGTACTTATGAAATCAAAAATAAGGAAAGTACCATTCCCTTTGGTTAATCGCATGGAAAAGAAGAATTGATTGATGTTTCAGTACAAAATTCCTATTTGGATTGATCAACTTAGTTCCTCTAAGAAATATTTGAGACCCACATTGCAGAGTGTTAACAGACGATTATTTTAGACATTGCAACTCCTCTATCTTCACACGTCACACCACATTACAGAACAGGGCAACAGTATTTTGTAATACAGAATCTATAGTAATAATAATAGAGTGAGGCTCCTGTGCATCCGGGCTCACGGAGCACATTCCATGCGCCTTTGCAATTTTCAAGCTTTTTAACAATTTAAACCCTAGCAATACTGAGGGGGCCGGGGGGCATGAGCTTTTGCCAAAATAATAATATAAAATAAAGGGCACAAATATAAGACTGGTGATTAAGGGAGAAAGAGAACTACATTCAAAACTAATCCAAGTGAATAGCAAATATACGGAACAAATTCATTTCGTTTTACACAGCCATTTCAAAGGGAGGGTCCTAAACAAAGACCAAAAAAAAAAAGAAAAATAGAAATAAGCTTCCAAAATTTAATAAAAACATCACCACACAAGACAGACTAGTATGAGAGACGGGATGGAAAAAAGATAACCAGCTGAGCTGAAGACAGCATATCACGCCTAGATGCTCCAACAATATTTATGCCTGAGAGATTGTTCAAAAAAGCTCAGTAAGTAGTCAACAACATAAATTGAATAACCATATTTCATGCACTTGCCTTGTTAGCAATATTGTTGGAGAGCCAATCCAGCCCCTCGTATAATCCTTCCCCAGAGGTAGCACAGGTGCTCTGGATATACCTGAAACCAACAGAATCAAGTTATGTAACATGTCAAACTTAACGGCGTATCCTCATGTGTAACAGTGTAAGGCTACTGGATGGAGAATATGTACCAGTGGCGCTGCCTGAGTGAGTGCAGGCCAAGTTTGTCAGTAATTTCGGCAGCATTCATTGCATTAGGAAGATCTTGCTTGTTGGCAAATACAAGTAAAACGGCGTCTCTCAGCTCATCCTGAACCAAGAAAAAGGATGATAAATAGCTTAATTCTACGCTAGCACAGAAAAACAAGACCACCATCATCAAACTTGTTGCATGATTAGCATTGAATATCAATTCAGAAGAAAAATGTACTCAGCAATATCAAACAGCAGGATCAGCCTTACTGTTGCAAGTATTGTAACATAACTTTTTGGAATAGAACACAGTTTTCTTCAATTTCCTAAACTAGGTATGGTTAATAATTTTTTTTTTAAAAGTAAGATATCTATATGTATAGACTTTACAAGCAATAAGAAATAAATGAAGATGACAACATAGTAAAACAAATGACGCTGCGTACAAAACTTCGTGGACTTATTGTGGTTCTACTAAACAACTTAAAACCCACCAAGACAGCATTTGATAAACCCTTGACAATCAAAAGCCTGGGAGCAAATAAAATGCTCAAGTAGATTGTAAAACTCAACACATTGCAAATTTGTTAACAGCAGACTAAATATAGAATAAATTCATAAATCACTATATTAGCTAGCATTCCTCTGATAATGTCAAATCACCCAAAACAAAAATGACCTTCCACAGTTTTAAAGTCAATTATTTTTATAAAGAATAAAAGGAAAGAGCCATTACTTGACCAATGATATATTTATTTATTTATTTTTATTCCAAATTGTGCGTGTGTGTTTGGGGGGGGGGGGGGGGGGAAGGGATCACCTCATTTAACATCCTATGCAATTCATCCCTAGCTTCAACGACACGGTCCCTGTCATTGCTATCCACAACAAAAATGAGACCCTGGGTGTTTTGGAAATAGTGCCTCCACAATGGGCGGATCTGCACAAATGAAGAAAATTTAAAGCGTTATATGATGCATGGTAGTTCGTATCTTACACTTAAACCAAACATCTCAAAGATATGAAGAAAACAAAAAACCACAAATGGAACACCCATGTTTGGCTACTTCACCTTGTCCTGACCCCCAACATCCCACACAGTGAAGCTAATGTTCTTGTACTCCACAGTCTCCACGTTGAAACCTGCATAGAAAAGGAAGGTGCAAGAACAATGAACACACTGATAAGATGTGGAGATCATTTTCCATATAGACCAAGTATTTACTTAACATGTCATCAAAGAAAGGATGCTGTGAAAAGAAATAGAATGTTTCAGAAAAATTCAATAAAGAGAGAGCATACCAATGGTGGGAATAGTAGTGACGATCTCTCCAAGCTTGAGCTTGTACAGGATGGTAGTCTTACCAGCAGCATCAAGACCAACCATCAGAATTCGCATCTCCTTCTTGGCAAATAGCCTGCTGAAAAGCTTAGTGAAGGTCAGCCCCATTTCTCTTCTTTCTTAGATCCCTGTATCATCACCACAAACTCAGATTTAAATAAACATTGTAACATATTTATTAATTTTGAAACAGAATTAATCAGAGTATCTGGACAATCAAACACATATACTTATAAATGGAAGAAAAAAATATACTTTTATGGTCGTAAGATGAACAGTTGTAAAAAGCATTGACAATTCTATATCACTGAAAGGTCTAGATGGTGCAACAGTCAAAAGGTACTACTGTGTCTTTTCTTTATCGAAAGATGTTGCACACAAAGGTACGCAAATGGTGTACACTAAACTTTTAACACAAATGAATTAAATTCATCTATAAGTTACATAAAAAAAGTCCACATTCTAGCGTATTATTAACCACGTTAAACTTTCCAAACTACTGAAAATGAAAGGTAGAATAGGTTCAGTTATGCTCACATTTGATCTGATAATGCAACAAGCAATGGACACCGTATACAGAGGAATATGATATCATAAAGATCAAGAAATGAAACTATATAAGCAAATTGATAAGATCATACGGATCAGAAAAGCAAAACAAGTAGAATTGCGTAACCAGAAATCTCAAAAAAACCTCGTAAACAATTATGAAAAATGATTCAACACACAAACCAAAATTCTCAAATAACATGAAATTTTCAGATCCAAATCATTAGGTAACAAAACTTCCAGATCAGAGATCGAAACAAAAAACGAACGTAACCATCCAAAATTCCACCGAACATTGGCTCGGTCCAAATCATACGCTTCATTGATCGTTAAATCTCTAATAACTAGAAATTGAAGCCATAAAATCCTGCCAACCGTTTACCTCAGATTAAAAAAACAATAATATGATCGAAATCTCAAAATTCCGATCAGAATTTCCTCCGGTGAGAGATAAATTGAGGCGCAGAGAACACTCAAGCGTACAAACGAATTCAAATGCAATCAGATCTAAAAACAACACATCCGATCTTAAGAAATTACATACCCTAGAGCGATAGATCTGGCGAGATGGTAGAGATATATGGGAGCCGCTTGAGAATAACGCGAGAGATTATTAACAAACTTCTTTTTAGAAATGAGTAGTGAGAATTTTCAGCGAGTGATTATTTATACTAAAATGCCCACCGGATGCTTTATCAAATGTCCATTTTGCCATCAGTTGTCTTCCAAAATACCATCGTTGCCCCTTAAGGAATGATGTTGTTTTTGGAAATTATGAGCCGTTGGATTCCGTTGGGTTGTGCTGGCCAGTGAAGCAGATCTCGCCACGTCATATTCGATTAGATATTATTCTGTGTTGAGTTTAATTACGAAGGTAGATCGTTGGCATGAAAATTCAACTTGGTTGATCTTTCAAGGTGTAACATTTTTTTAATAGATTATTATTATAAGAATGAATAAAACATAAGATTAATATTAATGCACTAACTAATTGATATATAATATTATTCACTTCTTATGCTAGTGCTAGAGCTAGTTGCTCTGAATGCAGATTGAAGATCAAGTTACATATTATTTGTATCTTTTAGGATGATTAATAATGTAATATAGTATAATTTATTTAATTGTATTTCACATCATAATAATGACACACATGTAACATTTGTAGTATTTGGTAACAATTATTATTTTATTAATATAATGATGTGTGTTGTCGAAATAAGTTAAGTGGCAGTTTGCATGACATTTATACGGTAATTAACTATAAAGTCTCTAATAAGGTAAATATGAACTTTAAACGAGTTTAGTATGAGTTTAAAAAATATTAATATGAGTAAATCATAGTTATCAAAATTGATTTAGAAATGGTTAACATATGCACAATTTTCTAAAAGCAAACTCATTTGTTATTGTGAAATAATTATGTTGAAATACTATGAATAGTGTGGTGTGAAGAGACAAAATGAAACTAATAATAAAAGAGCTTATTGTATTAGAGAATAGGAAATACAAGATGACTGAGAATTCAAGATTATTAAAAACATAATAGTTATTATCATAAATATACAATGAAAAATCAGTATTATTACCCAAAATATTTGATTGTAATTGATTTCTTATCAAATTAATGATTGTAATTGTATAGTAGGAGTAATATAATTGAGAAAAAAAAAGAAGGAGAATTAATTGGCTGTCGAATTATTTGGCTATCATTATTACAAAATGAGGTTACATTTGAGATTTCAAAAAAAATTGAATTTAAATTTTTTAAAAACTCTATCAATATTCAATATCTTGATACATATAAATTTAGAACTAATTTTATAAATATTTATTCATTATATTTCACAATTATTTGGCATAATATTAAATATCAACCTAATAAAAATTACCACTCATTTATTTTATATATCAATAATTATTTTATGTACCAACAATTTTGTTTCTCAGTTACATCACCATTCATTTAATATAAAAAATTATTGAAATTTAATTTATACGTTTATTAATTAAATATTTGACAAACGAGATGGTGAACCATCCTAATGTGTCTTGGGCTCAAGTTAGGTGGGCCAGCCTGCTAGAAAAGAAAATTGATGTGAATTACTTATATTTTACTAGAAAAATATGAATCTCACACATGAATCACAATTAAAAAATGTTATCCTGATATAAAATACCTATATAGTAACTGAAACTAGAATCTAGTACCTTGACAACATATATTCTTAATTTATTGGAATTTATAAATGATCTTTTGATTCAATTCCAACAATGTAATGAGTTCTGGACGCATCTTCAATATAGGCCTTGGGCCTATACTGCCACTGGTCTTTCGGCCCATATTGTGGGATTGAAGTCCAGTTGGGTCTATAATATAATTCAAATTGAGCCCACTTGAATCAAGTTGAGGGAAAAAAAACGTAAGTCACTCAAAATTAATTAAAATGGGATTATTGCGTACCTATATATATATATACTCTTATTTTATTTTTTCTACTCAATTCTGTTTTTTGTACTCACTTAGATTGAAAATATTACTTCCCCTCCATCCCATAAAACCTTTCACACTTTCCTCATTTGTTTGTCCCATAAAACCTTTCACACCCCAAAAAAGGAAATATTACTTTATCTAACAACCTCAAAAGTTCCTTTAATTTTAAATTTTTCACTCCTTTTTCACACACATATCATTATTTTATACTTTTTTATTATCTAAAAATACTACAATACCCTCCAAAGTCAATAAAGTTGGTCAAAAAGTGCACATTTTCTTAAACAACGTGGAACAGTAAACATGAAAAGTATCATGGGACGGAGAGAGTAGTATTCTTTACTAAAACTAACTCAAATACTTATCTTACGAGTCACCAAATTCTCGATGAAGGAGCTCTTTGTGATTGGTTCGGATTCTCTATCTCATTTTGCTACATCATCTCATGTGTCACATCGTTGGATAGATAACACGTAAGATTGAAAGAAAAATTATATCATTAAAAGGAAAACTTAAACACTTTGGGGGCAATGGTTGGATTTCTCTCCATTTTTACATATCAATCATATACTATAATGTAAAAGCAAGAAGATGTTGTACGGAAATGACGCAAAAAATTCGGTGTGCTTTGCGATAAACTCTATTTTGTCAATTGTATCATATATACCTGTGGCATCGGATCTCATGTATCATATTTGTGTATCATTAAATACTTTGGAATCCGATTTCAGTATTACCAGTAACTAATTCCATGGAGTACATTGCCAATTCTCAAAACTCTTCATAAATCGCACGAGTAAAAAATAGATAATCTTGTATAAACAGGGGATATCCATAGATATAATCCAAACATAATGGAGTATCATTTACACACAAAAACCTCATTGTTATAAACCAACAAATTGCACTATATATAATCTCATCATCATATCTCTAACACCCTAAAATGGTGCAAAGGGGCCAACCACATACTAATACAACCAAGCCGACCACACTAAACAACGCACCAATAACACACACACACCATCCTCAGCAAGTATCATCGTCTCCCTGAATCTGATTATTGGACGGCTTCCCCATCTGCAAGCAATCCACCGGCGGAATCATCGGAGAATACAGCTGTCCGAACGTCTGCCAGCAGAACGGATCGTACATGTGGTACCTCTCCTTCTGCGGCGTCAGCTGAATGTTGGTCAGTGTCACGTCCGTACACGGCAGGGCATCGCTGCACGCCAGGTGCACCGGTTTCACAGTGTACGTGCCCCGGATGTTCTCGTAGTTGATCCCCGACAGCCACACCGCCGACGACTGATTCCGACAGCTGCTCTTGTCGCAGTAGTACTGGTCGATCACGATCGGCAGCTGGACTTCCGTTAACTGGATGTTCGAAAATTGCACACCTTGCACCGACCCTGACCCGCCCTGCAGAAAAGGGAAAGGAAAGAAAATAAGTTAGATGATCGGGTCGGGTAATGGGTTACTGTGCATCCGGGTCGGGTATTACCTGCCAGGTTTTGATCCGAACACCGTTCATGGTGTTCTGCATCACGACATCTCGGATTGTGATGTTGGATACGCAGGCCTTGGTGTTGTCTTTCCCTAGACCGCCTATGCTGATGCCGTGGCCGGGCCCACAGTACACATTGTGTACGTATACGTTTGTACATCCTGTTTGTATCGATACGCAATCATCCCCTACATTAATTAATTAATTAAAATCTGGTTATTAATTAGTCAAAATTGGAAAACAGGGAAATTATCAGGATTATGACTTTGTTCGTCGTTTTGTGTTCACTTATCTGCCGTTTGGACAGCGACAATTCTATGTAAACAAACTGGGCCTCATAAGCTTGTGGAGAAAAGAGAAGGGTGTTGAGAAAGGTGGCTGATGTGGGATAGGATAGGATAGGATAGGCCTAAATTTGCACCAATGGCAAAATTTGAAGGTCTCGTCTATTCTACTTTTCGTGTTTCATTGTATACTTTATGTTATGAAATTAAAAGTGAAATGATGTAGTACCACAAGCAAGATTGGAGCTGCGGATGAGCACATCTTTCGAATTCTGAAGATGTATCCCATCGGTGTTGGGGCTATCGCCGGGGGACGAGATGCTTAAGTTGTACACAGAGACTCCAACGCAGTTGTCGAATTTTAAATGACACTGTTGGCTGTTTTGAATTGTAATGCCGGTCACGGTTATGTTAAAACTCCCATAGAATCTAAGTGCCTGTAGTAAAAATTAAAACAACTATTAACTTCATAAAACATAGTCTATAAAATAGAGTGTACATAATAAGTTGAAAGAATTGTTCTCACGGTTGGCTTAATGCTTGGCATTCTCCCAAGTGAGCTACTTATCTGTAAAAAAATTATACTAAAAAGTGAGAAAAATAAACATACATTTGTGGGTCCCACTAACATAACCAATGGGATCGACCAAATTAGATTTATTACCGGAAGTGGAGGTGTTTGCGCGAGCGTTACGTTCAACGGAGCAATAATTTTAAGCTGATCATCAAGAGAATCATCATCTTGATGAGAAGATTGCCACCAAACAGCTCCATTTCCATCTATAATCCCACTTCCCTTAATAGTGAGTCCAACCAATTTAGTGAATTCAAGCCACTGTAAGAGGCCTGACCCCCAATGGCTTGGGCTTGTTGGAGCAATAATTGTACCATCTAACTGCACATAATTATTCATCAACTACTAAATTAATCCATATTTAAATAAAGATAAAATGACAAATTAATTAATATTAATTTTATTGAGTGTTGAATGTTGATTTGTGGTTCCAGTTTACCTGGAAAACAATGTTGTGTTGGCAGTATGGACCAGAAAATGAGATGGGCCCCACAAGAAATACGTATTGTGCTGGAACATTTATTACCGAGGCTTCAACCTTACACGCAGCAACCCATGCAGCTTCAAATGCCTGTTTTAATTTTCACCACAAATATTCTACTTTTATTTTTTTGAAAAAAACTGTTTTAACTTTTATTTTCAACCTTTATTGAACTTCATCAAGAATTGCATGTAGAAAATGACAATATGACTATGCAGCATGTTCTTGAATTTGTTTTTAAAAAAACAACAATAAGAAATCACACCAAATTTCTTCACATAGTTAGTCCCTTAGAAGATTATGTCGAATTTAATACTCATTTGTTGGATATAATTATTATGTTATAAAATATCATATAGTACTACATTTTTTAGAATGATTTGGAGGTATAAATTTGGTCAAATATGGAATCAATTTTTATATTATTAAAATGGTAAGAATTTTGGAGCATTATAATTAAGTAGTTTAATGTGTGGTATTGTTGTTGGAATCAGGCATAAACTGCCGTAACATGAATCATTTTCTTGATTCTCCTGTCTATTTCCTTGTCATTTTGTATAATCACTAATAAAAGTAGGGTATTATCGAGTTTTAACATTTTGACAAGTTTTCTTGAACCAATAAGAATACAGCCAGCTGGCAGTACATCTTAGGTAACTAACTTTTTTGTCCTCAAATTATGTACTCCATTTGAGAATTTCCCCTTTATTAGTTGCCTCATGTGACATCTAATATACAAAAATATATACACACATACACACATAGTATATAAATATACTATATAGTATATATTACTCTTTAGTCTTTAATTAATAATAATGCAAGTGTATAACATTTTGAACAGGGGACCTCAATTTTCCATAAGAATAGAACGGAATAAATGCCCCTCAATTACTTTGAATTTAAAAATTCTGTGATTCTTGAAATTCGACCAATCAAAATTAGTAATTAAATAAAGATGAAATTAGGTGGATTATTGCATGTATATGTTTTATGACATGATCATTTTAATTAATTACCTTTGTGTCATCAGTGGTTCCATCACCTTGAGCTCCAAAATCCAACACATCAAAGACAGTGGAATCAGGATCATTCTGTTGACCATTCTCCGGCGGCGCAGGTGCCGTTGCCGGCGGTGGCGGCAGCGGTGAAGATGTTGGAGCTTTTTGTTTCGACTTACTACCGCCGCTGCTCTGGTGATTGGAGCCGTGATTCTTACCCTTCTTCTTCGAAAGAGACGACGACACGTCTCGACTATGCCTCCAATGCCGTCCCACTCTTCTTGCATTGGACATGTCCATGCAAGAAGAGCACATGAGGAGCACAAAGAGGAGCAAGAATGTGATGTTTTTGAAGGTGAAACCACACATTTTTGTGGGTGTGTATCGGGGTGGTTGGTGGTGGCGGAAGTGGTGGAGGAGTGGTGGTTTGTGGGAAACAGAGGAGGTGGTGGTGGTTTATATAGTAGGGATGAGAGATTTGAACATGAGGCGAATATTGTTTTACAATGGGAGTGTGTTTGTTTTATTCCTAAGTGTAATCTTGTATTAAATGTTAGGCATTCCTTTTTTGTGGTTTTTTATTTTATTTTATTTATTTCTACACTTTGGCATATGCAACAATATTTGTTTCTAGTTACTAACTCTTTCACTTGTCCATGCAAAATCATTGATTTACTTATGTAATAGACCGGTGGCTGACCCAAAATTCATAACATAAATGTTCTATTCATATTTTTTTTTCTCTTGTTTCATAATATGTTTTTTTATTAAATTATTATTATACTTAAAAAATAATCATTAAATTCTTGTACACGGTAATAATGTGGCAATGATTATTGTACATGATATATATTTAATGTCACAGTGATTTGATTAAATATTAAACGATTTAACTCTCTATCAACTTAAGTTTTTAGATGAGGTTGTCATTTAACATGATATCAGAGCTCATGGTTAACAAAGGTCCAGGATTCGAACCTCACCGTCACTCATTTATGAAAAATTCCACATGCTAGGCTTGAGGCAAAATTCACAGTCTGCATGTGAGGGGCGTGTTAGAGTGATTTGATTAAGTATTAAACGATTCAACTCTCTATCAGTTTAAACTTTTAGATGAGGTGAGGTGGTCATTTAACATTTAAGATGGAGTAGATAGAATTCTACTTGTGTTCCCATTTAAACTTCGTGTAACACAGTTTAGCGGAATAGTTTCGTGAGACAAATAAAAATATTAATATTTTTAATAAAAGTTGACACGGAATGTGATAATCATCCAATTAAATGTAATAATACTATGTAATTTATATTAAAAAAAACTTTGAGTGAAACCAAACTAATACATTTAATTTAGAATGTGTGGAGTATATTTTAAGAGAGAAAAAAGATTAAACTACAAACCAAAAAAGTAAAGTAATGCACAAATACAAGATTAAAATTATAGAAATAGCTTAATTAGAAGGGTATTTGGTGCACAAAATATTTTGTCAAAATTCAACAATGAGAAATAATATTGAATATTTTATTTTATTTTTCAAATCCCATACGACCATAGTGTTTTTCTTAGGTGCTTCTTTCGTCCTTTTTATTGCATTCATATGTTATTAGGATTAATCTTGTTTCCAACTAATTAATTAATATTTCTCCTTACTATTTTTTTTCAATACTATTTTAATACTTAATCCCAAATAGGCCAACTTGACATAAGTAAAAATTCAAATAATTATTATTATGCATCCGTATATCTGCATCTTATACTTGTCGCTCTGCCTAAATATGTCCCCCCCTGAATAATTAAATTAATTAATATAGCAAATTGGTGTGATAATTATTTGATGTAAAAGGCAAAAAAGAATACACGTGAAGAGTGGGTCTATTATAAGTTGTCAAATGCACTCTTTAGAATGCCTCTTTTTGTCATCACATGCAATCTTCACGGGTTTCAGTTTCTAAACCACAAGGAATTATTTGAAAGTATATATCTACACTTATGAGCTTAATTTCATTAATTATTATTAATTTTATATGGGAATTATAATTAACAGACATTTATGTTCTCTTCATTAATTATGTCAACAATTCTCCACAATTTTATTTTCGAACTATTTTGCTCATTAAATTTTGTTATAAATGCACATATGATAGAGCTTGTCAAAATTTGGTGATTTTGACCCCTCAACTGAAACCGTTTTACCTCACAAAATATATTTCACTGGTTTATAAAACTATGCATAATAAAAAGAGAGTGACATTTGTAAAAATAAAAATACTACTTTTTTTAAATTTAAGTGTAATTAATACTCCATTTTCTTTTTTTTTATCAGTAAATGTTAGTTGTTAGTATGGTTAGTAGTTAGTTCACAAAGCACTCATACTCCCCTTTCAATAAGCCTCCTTATAACTCCCTCCATTTTCTAATATTTTGAAAAATATTATCCCTCTCTTACAAATATATATCCTTTAAAACAAAATGTTATAACTTTAAATGTGTTATACGCTCAAGAGATCATCTATATATATTCAAATAAGAAAATGAACGAACTTAAAGAGTTGTAATGGTCGTTTTCATCTCGCTCTTAGTATATTTTTAGGATAGTACTATTTACATAGTTCATAAAATTACGACAAAAAAAAGGAGAAACTTGATTATGAGTTTAATTTACTGTTTGATTATTAAATGTTCACATGCAACACTTGTAAGATTTTATAAATTTATTTTTAATAAAAAAGGAAAGAGTACGAAAATAGAAATGGAAGGTGAAACAATATGCTGAGGAATATCTGATGGGGAAAAGGAAAAGTAGTTTCGCCCCTAGTTTTCGCAACTTGACGATCATTTTTGGTCGGAATGAATTTGTACTAAAAAAATTGTAACTGTCCAACTAACCATAAATTATGTGTGTCCTTATTTGTATTATTAACTCTAATTCTTTATTAATTTTATGATCCAATGATTAAGAATTAACTTTTTCTTTTTTTTTTTTCAAGAATATATATAACTCATCTTGGGGTGGTGTCTCCCAACCGTAACCAAATAATTGAAAAAAAGCCATAAAATTCGAGAAGTTAGGCACTAAAATATTTATGTGAGGATTTTTTTAATAAAATATTATAATTAATGATCTATTAAAAACAGATAACATTGTAAGTAAATTATTTTATGAATATAATAATAAAAAACAAAAGTGATAATTAAATATAAATAAATAAAATGATCTTACTTAATTAAACACTCAAAAATAGATGAATCACACCTAGAGACTCTTTTAGTATTACTTTAATTTATTCTATATGATAGTTTACTAGAGTTTTTCTTTTCTTTTTCTTTTTTCTTAAGATATGAGGGCACGAGATTTTGTGGCAAGGAGGTTAGCTGACGGGTGAACAAATTAGATTTATGTTACAATATAATTAACAGTTTCCGCATTTTTACAACATATTCATGTTTAATTTTATTTTAGAGTTTAGTTTAAATACGTAATTATCATTCCACTCGGTAATTTGAAGATAATTAACAACATAGATTAAATGAATGTGTTAGGCGGATACGGTCGTCATCGTCGTCCGTGTTCGTCGTCTACGCCGGAGAAGGTGGTCGAGGGAAGAACTCCACAGTGCTCAGATTCCCGTTGAACTCACACAAGAATTCAAATCCACGTTCTACCCGTAAGGGTCACAAATGGGTGATTAAATAGGGGCAAAAGTGTAAGGCTATGGGCCAAGACCCACTTGGCCCAATACTTTGAGATAGAAGACCAACATTTGGGCCAAATACCCAACGGGCCCAACAAATCTCCACCTTGGCCCAAATCATCTACCCTTGTGTATGACTAAATGGGAATTCATCATTGCACTTTTCCCCGGACACCTGCAAAACGAAAGACACAAAGTCAAATGCAAGATCCAGAAATTTGACACAAAGTCAAGGTATCACAAAAGATACACAAATCTAAGCCGAAGCAAAGATCACGGACACACAGTCACAAAATGTTTAAAATATCCCAAGGACAAAATAAACGGAGCACACAAGCTCAAGAGTGGACACAACATCCACGGAAAGAATTGCATACAACATGCTTCAATCAAGAGAGTCGAAATTTAAAGTCCTCATGCAAGACCTAAATTTTTCAACAGATAAGCATTTAGTACCCATATCAGCAGGATTAAACTCAGATGCAATCTTTTCCAGGTTAACAATACCTTTTTCCACAATATCACGAATGAAATGATACCTAACATCTATATGCTTGGTCCTATCATGGAAAACAGGGTTTTTACACAACTGAATCGCAGACATACTATCAGAAAACACAGTGGCACATTTGTCAAGAAAACCTATTTCATTCAGAAGGCCTTGCAGCCAAATAGCTTCCTTTAAAGCATCAGTAATAGCCACGTATTCAGATTCAGTTGTAGATAAAGCAACCACATGCTGTAACTGAGACTTCCAACTTATGCAAGAGCCACACAAAGTAAACACATAAGAAGTTGTAGACTTCCTATTATCCCTATCATTTGCATAATTGGAATCAACATAGCCAACAAGGCTCACACCATTTGCAGATTTGGAAAAGCGCAAACTTACCTCCATGGAGCCCTTGAGGTATCTCAAGAGCCATTTCAAAGCCTCCCAATGAGGCGCACCTGGATTAGCCATATACCTACTCAAGCAACTAACAGAATATGCAATATCTGGTCTAGTGCTAACCATAAGATACATAACAGACCCAATGGCATTGGAATAAGGAACCTTTTCCATTTCAGCAATTTCAAAATCAGTCTTTGGAGACTGATCCTTACTTAACACAAAGTGAGCAGCAAGAGGCACATTCACAGTTTTAGCAGACATCATAGAGAATTTACTCAAAATCTTTTCAACATATGAAATCTGATTAAGCAAGAGAACATTGTTCTTCCTATCTCTATCAATGTTCATACCAAGAATCCTTTTAGCATCTCCAAGATCTTTCATATCAAAATTATCACATAGACTCTTTTGAACAAGCTCAACATATTCAAGATCAGGGCTAACAATTAGCATATCATCCACATATATGAGCAGAAAAACGGGAACAGAAGTATCAATCTTGAAGTAAAGACAATTATCATGCAAGCTTCTCTTAAACTTCAACGATGTCATGCATTGATCAAACTTCTTATTCCACTGTCTAGGAGATTGTTTCAAGCCATACAAGGATTTCTTCAAAAGACATACATGATCAGGATTTTTGGGGTCCACAAAACCCTCAGGTTGTTTCATGAAAATCTTTTTGTCTAAATCACCATTAAGAAAAGCCGTTTTGACATCCATTTGCTTTAATTCCCAATCAAAATGAGCAACTAATGCAAGCATTATACGAATAGTGGTGAATTTAACAACAGGAGCAAAGATTTCATTATAATCAACCTCTTCCTTTTGAGTAAAACCTTTTGCTACCAATCTAGCTTTAAATCTAACATTTTCAGGCTCATGTTTCACTTTGAAAAGCCACTTGCAATCAACAACAGAGCAATGAGCAGGTTTTGGAACCAGAGTCCAAGTATGATTAACATGCAACGATTTCATTTCATCTTTCATAGCATTTAACCATTTCACAGAGTTGTCAGATTTTAAAGCCTCTTGATAGGTCTTAGGTTCATTATCAACACTTTCAAACGCGTTACAAGCATGAGTATCAATATGAAAATCATCATACCTAGCAGGTGGCCTAATATTCCTTCTAGGTCTATCCCTAGGCAACACATAGTCATCATCTTCAGGAATATCATGCACATTTTCATCATTGATAGTAGGTTCATTGGCAACAAGTTCTTGATCAACAACAGTGTCAGACAAGTTTTCAACATCAGATAACAAAGGAGACAACTCCACCTCACTCGAAGAAGTGGTAGGATCATGTAAAGGCACAACATCAGGCAACTGAGCAGATAAGCAAGGAAATTCAGATTCATTGAAGATCACATCCCTACTAATCACGATTTTGAAACCCGGTTCAGAAAAATCCCACAGCCTATAACCTTTAACACCCTCAGGATAACCAAGAAAAACACATTTTCTACTCCTAGGATCCAATTTGTCATGTTTCTGACGCACAAACGCAGCACAGCCAAATACACGTAGCACAGAATAATCAATACTTTTACCAAAAAACACATAGTCAGGGCACTTACCCTTTAAAGGCACAGAGGGGGATTTGTTTATTAAAAATGCTGCGGTAATAAGCGCCTCACCCCAAAACTTTTTAGAAAGTCCAGAAGACACCAACATGCTCCTCACCCTTTCTAACAAAGTCCTATTCATCCTCTCAGCAACCCCATTCTGTTGGGGAGTGTAAGGAGCAGACTTGTGTCTCACAATTCCAGATTTGACACATAAATCATCCATGGCATTATTGCAAAATTCCAATCCATTATCAGTTCTAAGATACTTAATCTTTTTACCCATTTGATTTTCAATCAAAGTTTTCCAATTTTTGAACTTTTCAAAAACATCAGATTTGTTTTTAAGCAAAATCACCCACACTTTTCTTGAAAAATCATCAATAATGGACAGAAAATACACATTGCCACCTTGAGTTGGCTCACTAGAAGGCCCCCACACATCAGCATGCAGGTACTCAAGTATATCACTACACGAAGAAGTCTTAGGGTATGGGGAAACAGGGAATTTCACCTTCGCATGTTTGCCTTGCACACAAGAATCACAGAAAGGAATGCATGTAAGCTTATCATTACCAAAAGAACCAGCTTTATGCAATATTTCAAGACCTTTTCCACTCATGTGACCTAACCTACCATGCCAAATATTTGTTTTATCTTCTTTAACCGCGTTAGCAGACATAACAACAGATTTAGCACAACAAACATACAGGTTATTCCTTTTTTCAGCATTAAAGATGGGCACAGAACCCTTTACAATAGACATGCAACCCTTTCCCCACCTACCCTCAAGTCCCTCATCTTCAAGTGCAGCACAAGAAATCAAATTGTTACACAAATCAGGCACATGTCGCACGTTTTTCAAAGTGAACACAGAATCATCTTCAAAACGCAAGCAAATGTCACCAACACCAAGCACATCACATCTTCTTTCATTAGCCATAGACACAGATCCATGAGAAACATTTTTATATGAAGAGAAAAGATGTTTAAAAGGTGTCATATGAAATGTGCAACCGGAATCCACAAGCCATTCACTATCACACAAAGATGAATGCACAGAATTCACACAATTATCAGAAATAGCAAACACATCACCATAATTCACAGATTCAGAGGCAACATTAGCATGATCATTAGAATTATTCCTCTTAGGATGAGGACACTTGTTCGCAAAATGTCCCCTCTCATGGCAATTAAAGCATTTCTTCTTTTTCTTGTCCCCATTCTGATTATTCTGGGATTTCACATCAGAATTTTTGTCCTTGTTCTTATTCTTGTTCTTGTTCTTGTTACGATTGTTAGGTTTCCCCTTAACATGCATAACCTCCCCAGAATTCTTAACACCCCCATTTTGTTTTAAATCATGCTCTTTGCTTTTTAAGGCATTCACCACAATATCAAGAGTAACGTCATCACGACCATACTTTATAGCAGACTTGACATCATTGTAAGAATCAGGTATAGCATTTAAAAGCACAATAGGAGTGTATTCATCAATATGCTTGTCACCAGTTAGCTTAATATCTTGAATCAACTTCGTGAACACATCCAAATTTTCTTCAACATCTTTGTTTAAATCAAGTTTAAAACGAAAGAATTTTTCCAGAAGAAACATTTTACTAGGCAAAGATGTTTCAGTGTACAACTTATCCAACGTTTCCCACAAAACTTTTGCGGACTCATGCACACCAACTTTTCTAAGCACAGGATCAGAAAGATTCAAGATAATCGCAGACAAAGCAAGCTCATTCATCTCAGCCATTTTAGCAGGTGTATCATCCTTATCATACGAGTGATCTACAGCTTTGAATACCCTTTGTTGAATGAGTATGCACTTCATTTTCTGTTTCCAGATACTGAAGTCTCGCTTACCATCAAACGGTGCTTGTCCAAACGAAGACGAAGCCATGGGTATTTAAAGTTGAGTAGAACACACTTTGAACGGAGAAAATACAGAAATACAGAGCAACAATCTGTCACACACCGGTTGACACTACTCTAATCACACACAAAGCGAGAAACGGAGCAGTATAACACACAAGGACAGATTTTCAGCAGCGGAAATTGAAAGACTAAGATGACAGTTTCACAAAAGAAACAAACAAGAACAGTAATAAGAGGGCCAGCCGCCTCAGGGCATCACACAAGAGCAAATAAGAGGGCCAGCCGCCTCAGGGCATCACACAAGAAAAATAAATAAGAAAGGCTCAAGCTATTTCACCAGAGCGGTGTCTCCGACGAGAACACCGTACCACCTCTACGAGCCACCAGCCCGTTACTTAACGGGGGCGGATCCCTCGTAGTCTTGTTCACGTAGCAAACGCGAACGGGGCAGCCTCCACTCCAAGTTTCAACCTACACACAAAGTGAGAAACATTGGGGGTTAGTGAAGATCAATCCGGAAAAATAACAAAACAAATTTGAAATTTTTCGGAACAATATAAAATGAGGGGGAGGGACACTTCCCTTCCACAAATGGTCACTCCAATCTGGGACCCTTGCGCCGGCGGTCAACTCCGGCGGTCAACGGCGGCGGTGGCCGGAGGTCAGCGGCGACGGCAGGAGGCTGACGGTCAGCGGTGGCGGCGCGGCTGCAGATCCGACTCCAGGTGGCTGCTGGCGGTGTCCGGCAGCTCCAGCGGTCTCCGACGGTCAGCTGGTCAGCCGCGGCGTACGGTGGCAGGACAGCGGCGGTCTCGCTGCGGTCTCCAGTCGCGGTGCGCGATTCTGCGCGAACCCGGCGGCTGCGACGGAACCCTAGCCCAACGGCGGCGACGGTTGCGACTGAGCGCAGCGGCGTCGCGTTTCCGGCGACCAGATTCAGCAGCGTTCGGTGTCGCGTTCCTGGCGAGCTGCGTAGCGACGTACGGCGGCTTCGATCTGACCGGTGGCGGCGCGTTTCTGCAGGTCGCGATTCCTGCAGCGGCGGCGGCTTCGCGGAGCCCTAGCGTCGCGTTCCCGGCAGACAGAACCAGCGACGGCAGCAGCGCGTTCCTCTCTCCCACCGGAGGCGAGCGGCGGCAGCGGTCCGACCGGCGACGAGGTCTGAGGGCGGACGGCAGCGGTGCGATGCTGCAGATCGGAGATGCCCTCCTTTAGATCGGCGACGCGGCGGCTCCGATCGGACAGATCGCGATTCCGGCGAGAAAATCCAGCGGCGGCCGGACGGCGGCGATCTCCCACCGGCGGCTGACGGTCAGCAGCTTCGGGAGATGGACGGACGACGAAACCCGCTCTGATACCACTGTTAGGCGGATACGGTCGTCATCGTCGTCCGTGTTCGTCGTCTACGCCGGAGAAGGTGGTCGAGGGAAGAACTCCACAGTGCTCAGATTCCCGTTGAACTCACACAAGAATTCAAATCCACGTTCTACCCGTAAGGGTCACAAATGGGTGATTAAATAGGGGCAAAAGTGTAAGGCTATGGGCCAAGACCCACTTGGCCCAATACTTTGAGATAGAAGACCAACATTTGGGCCAAATACCCAACGGGCCCAACAGAATGTAGTAGTAATTTGATGAGATTTGTAAATCTAGATAATATTTCATCAAGCTATCTTTTCAGAAAGGGAGTGAATGAATATAGGGGAGCTACCATATATTGTTAGCGACAAAATACTCCAATACTTTGGTTTCTTATTAGTTGGGCACTTTATTTTCGTATATTATCTCATGTGTCGTTAATTATTATATTGACATGTAAAAATAGAAAAGAAACATAAAAAAAATATAACGTGAAAACGGCCATTGGATTATTGGGTAAAGAAATTGCATTATGTAATGAGGACCACAAGAAGCAATGAATGAGGAAGAGCCATTTGGACAGCGTAGGATTAATGTAAGCCGTCATTCTCGTGAACTAAATTTAATTGCTTCGTCTCACGTGATCACCATTTCTATTACCAACGCCCTTTTTCTTCTACAAATTTCCAATCACACATTCATCTACCTTTTTAAAAAATAAACAAATAAATAAATGTAATTATCTTATCTTCATTCACTTGGATGGTAGAAAGTAACAATTTTGACTAGGTAAAATTTTTATTAATCAAACTATCAAAGAGTTTACAAGAGTATGGAGTACCAAAATTTATAAGGATACTAACACACGCAAATATTCAAATTAAAATATTATAAAAAATTCACTTCTTATTCACATAATTGCATTTCTAAAGCTAATCCTTCAGTTTAGTAAACTCCCATAAGAACTAAGCGTAAAAGAAAAGAAGTAGCCAGTATAATTTCATAATCTAATTTTTAGTTCCTCCAAGATTTTTATTACAGTAAGAGTACATTCGAATTAAGTACTTGTGTAATAAATTACAAATATCTCATTGGTGGAATATGAGATAACATAAGATAATAGAATAAATGATTCCATTTGTTTTCTAATGATCCCATCTGTTTTCAGTTAAAGCAATCATGTTTATTTTGCAACCCAATCTTCAAAAGTAAATACTAACATTAATAATTAAGATTCGTGCTAGATTAAAAAATAAAAACATCCATCAAATTAGATCCAATCAAATAATGCGAGTAAATAAACGGACACGTGGCATCTCTTTTGTCCTATGAGGGAGTTGCATTCCGACCATAGGCCATAAGTTGTGGTGCTTTCAAGAAATTAAATTACGGGGTCACGGATGATTCTAGAAGTTGTACATGTATTAATTATTAGCCATTTCACAACAAGAATAGTTTCCCTTTAAAGTTAAACATAAATATAAAATATAAAATATAAAATGAATACTTAATGCTAAAATTTTGGTATCACTCAGTAACGTGGATCAAGTAACTATCGAGGGGAAATAAAGTCTTTCCACTAAGCTACACTGATAATGATAAGAGTATATATTATAATAACCTTAGAATTTTAGTGTTGTTAATAATTGTGTCCCAATCATGTGAAACTAATTAATTACACTTTGTAATGTGTTTGTTTATATTTTGAGGACAAATCAAATGCTCCACGATCATTCATAAATTGGCTACGGGTTTCCTCCAATTTAGGACATCAAACCTCTTAACTTTGTTCTTTCTTTTTTCTTTTGTCCAAAAGGAATATGTTGCTTTCCTCTCCTGTGAAGATACAAATTAATTAGTTAATTTTATATGATTATTAAATATTTTTCATATTAACAATATATATAAATATTTTAGTTTGGTATAACGTCTTAGTTTGGTAATAAAAAGACATTAATTAATCTAATCATCTTAAAATAACTAATATGTTTAAAACCACGTTTAAAATAACAAAATGTGAATTTTTATCGATGAAAGAAAAAATATGTTGATGGAATTGTTTTAGAGACTTTCCATTTCCTTTGTTAGCATTGGAATATTCACCAATCTTAATTAAAAAAATTATTTTAATTTCTAATTCAACTGATCAATCTCAACTCCCCAATTACAAACTCCAAATTAATAATTATACTTTTAAATGTAGTCTATCTATAATATTAAACTAAAACCACCGGATACTAGTGAACTAAGTGTGATGAATATTTATGTATAAAAAATGTCATAATTCTATGAATACTTAAAAAAAAATGCCATAATTCTTGCATAATGTCAAATAACTAACTATTCCTAGCCTGTATGTGTGACCAATATTTGGGCTGGGGGCAGTGGACCCAAGGTAAGAACAGATGATATATACATATGGAGTATAATTATACAACTGTGCTGGCTTGACACGTGTACTTATACTACCTACACCCACATATCAAACACTGGTCATGATACATGCACAATGTTGTGGACCTGTGGTTGACCCACCTTGCTCACAGGGGTATTTCTTAGGAAATTCTCCCTTTCTGTTTTTATGAATTTTTTCAATTCAGTCCTAATAATAAGTAAACTATCCATTCTTATACCCCACCAACTTTTTCATAATCTTACTTCCAAATTTGATAAAAAGAGCAAATTGAAATTTAAACATGCACTCCCTCTGCCCATTATTAATAGGTACATATTATCATTTTGAGCATCGATTATGCTTCCCTTTTTAGATAGGATCCACACAAAATAACTAATATTCCCTCCGTCCCGTTCTTATAGTTATATTTGTTTTTTGCACGGGGATTAAAGAGTATATTATTTTAATATGTATTGAGGTGAGAGAAATAATATTTTAATGTGTAGTGGGTAAGTATATTAGTATGACATGTGGACCCATGGAGAGAAAAGTAATTAATATGTGTGGGTTTCCTTTACCAAAAAGATAAATATAAATGGTGTACCCCACCATTAGGGGCCCCCACCGCCCCTGCCCTGGGGATTGGTGGAGGAGGTAAATCGCAGGATGTGCCTCAAGTGGCTTATAGAGAGGGCTCACTGTTAAACTTGTGCTTGCAAGGGGCCAAATCCATGCCAAAGGCAGGATTCGAACCCCCACCCTGCAGCAACCAAGCTCAGCTGGAAGGCCTTTCCACCCTCCCCTCTACCACTTGAGCTATGCCCTGGGGGCCCAAAAAGATAAATATAACCATTAGGATGGGACGCCCAAAAAGGAAATATGTAACCATTAGGATGGAACGGAGGGAGTACGTTATATAGAATCCACACACAATATTAATATATTAACTACTATACCTTAAAATATTATAATTATCTCAACTCACTACACATTAAATTTACTATATTTCTTAATTTCTATAAAAAAAAATGTTACTATTACCATGTAGTTGAACTATTACCTTTTAATAATTGGACTCACTTGTTATATCAACTCAGACATTCTTTATGGTGTGAATTTAATTATAACTTGTTCACATAAGACATTTCTGAATAAGAAGCAAATAATCAATTAGGTAGGGCATATTCATTATAAAATTATTATTATATTCAAAGTAGAGTGTGTATGACATGTATGTATAGAGCATATATACACCACAAAGAAGTAGTAGGTACCTTATTTGCATAGGGTAGTTGGCCCTTGAGGCTTGATTTGTAAGACAGCCACCCCCTTTGATTCCTGTTGTATTTCATTAAATTTTGTTTTCCAATATACTTGGTTCTTAGTGTAAAGGTTCCAATTTGTCTTTTTCCCTAACAATATTTTAGACAAAAATGTATTGATTTAGTTTTGGATTTATGTAACTCCTCAAATTTTGCATTGTCATAATTTGATGAGAGATATAGGTAAAACAAAGCCCTGTAGGATATTTTGGTGGAAAATTTTTAATTAATTGTGTCTTACGTGTATGTCCTTATTTATTAAGTTCATTGATTTATTAAGAGATAATTAAGAGGTGTATGAGAAGTTATCGGTGCAATGCATTAGCCTAGATATAAATGTGAAAGAGCAATTTAGTCTTACGTGGAACAAAATTGTTATGTCTAAAGTTCGTGCTCGTGGAGAATATTGTAGAAACGTCTTTCAAAAATCTTCAAAAAAGGAAAATTATTGCCCATGAGAGATGCTCATGTAAATTGTTGTTTTTGTAAGTGAATATTCTTTTCTATTTTGGATGGAGTGTATTAAATGGCTTAAAGTTGATACATTTTTTATCCTCGAATTTCTCAATAGAATTACTACATTTTAGTAGGCTCATTAGAAGGATGAAAGGAAATTGTTTTTGGTATATATTTGTAAATGTGTGGTGAGGTTGATTTGTAAAATAAAAAAAAATGTTAATTTTCAAAATGGAAAATCTGAGATTGAAGGATTATTGGAAGAACTTGAATCTCGTCTTGTAGTTGGATTTTTTTGAAGACATTCAGCAAACGAATTATTTAGCTTAGTGTTTCAAGTAATTGAGTCCAGGCGTTATTGATGTACAAAATTACTTCATGTTGTATTTATGTTGGCAAAAGCTCCTACGCCCCCGGGACAAGGAGGGATACTCCGTGTCCCCATGTGAACACAATCATCCCCCTCCAATTCTATTTAAATATATGTATTGCTAGGGGTTTAAATTGCAAAAGGGCATGAAAATTGCAAAGGCGCACCGTGCACCGTGCGCCCGGGTATACAAGAGTCTCACTCATTTATGTTTCTCTTTTCCATGTATTTAGGGTAACTCTCTTACTATTTATTTTTAAGAAATATATTTTACTCCTTAGACTTTTGCATTAAAAAGAGAGAGAGAAAGTTAATTAAGTTATTTTGAATAATAAATAAATAAAGTAGTAGGATGAAAATTTTGAAAATATAGTACGTACTGAAGGTTAAAATTATGGAGTCTCAATTGAATGAGGTGACAATCCATTTAATTTAGCCCAATCCAAAGAGGCACTTTGTGGCCAAATTCAAGTCCAAATTAGAATTCCTATTTTCCATGTTTCCTTAAAATAAAATAAAATAAAATAAAGGGGGAATCCGGCATTTCCCTCCTTCAAGGAACACCCTTGCCTTAAACATTGTTATTCAAATCCTTCTTTCCTTCCTTCCCCTGTTTCTGTTTCTGTTTCTGCAAACTCCCATTTCCTCCTTGGGGAGGTATGTACACCCACAACAATGGAGAAACCCTCTCATCTTGTTGTCAAAACATACCCCCCCATTCATGAGGAACCACAACCCGTCGATCGACTTTCCTCCCTTCCCGATAATCTCTGCCACCACATTCTCTCCTTTCTCCCCGCCACCGACGCTAGGCGCACCGCCTTCCTCTCCAAACGGTGGCGTTTCATGTGGTGTGGATGCCCTAATTTCATCTTCGACGAACGGGAATTCCACAGTCGCTCTTTCCCCCTCCTCCACCGCTATCGCAGCAGGAACAACTTCCTCAGATTCATCCACGAAGCTCTCCAATTCCGAAACACCCACTTCCGCGATCTCACCCTCGACAGGTTTACTCTCTCCATGCGCTTTATCGAGGATGTGAGCCCTAATTTCGATGATTGGATTGCGTTTGCGTTGGAAAGAAATGTGAAGGAATTGAGCGTCATTGCAGAGATGAAGGATTTGATCGCCATTGCTGAATTCTTCCATCCTTCCAGAGTCCCCTACACGCTGCCACAATCTGTCTTCACTGCTAAATCCATCCAGCGTTTGGAGCTTGTTTTCTGTGATTTGAGGCAACTCTGCATCTCCACCGTTGAAATGCCATCTCTACGGAACCTCGACATGATCAATGTTCATACCAACGACGACGTTTTTGAAAGCATTCTTTCTGGAAGCCCTCTGCTCGAGAGGATCAATCTCTCACTCGTCTGTGGACTGGAAAAGATTCAGATTTCTAATGAGAGACTGAAGATGCTTATGATCTTCAAATGCTTACCATTACAAGAAGTTCTTGTCAAAGCACCTAATCTTGAATCTTTCCTCTTCAGGGGAAAGAGGCATAACCCCGACAGGATCGACATCTCCGCCTGTCGAAACCTGAGGTTTCTGTGGCTTCAACGAGCCTCAAATCTCACAGATGATGTGTTAGAAAAAGTGACACTTAGGAACCCTAATCTTGAAACGTTGATTCTAAGTCACTGCTATGCTTTGAGAAATGCAGTGGTGATTTCTCCCAAACTGTTGATGTTTGTTCTGTACAAGTGCAAAGAAGTGGCTTTTCTCAAGATTGAGGCTCCGAATCTATCTGCATTCGAGTATTCCGGCCCCATGATCGTCTTCCCATCCATCGTTTCATCGCCTCAGCTGGATGCTGTGATCCATATAGACCGACCGGAGATTTCCAGCCGTTGTTATGGGAAGCTGAAAGAAATGTGCGCCAGGTTTGATCACTGCAAGACGCTGTGGATTCGCTGTGAGCACGACATGGACTTGATTATACCACCACAAACGCGGAGGCGTTTGCTGCCTCAACTCCATGGTCTCACGGAGTTGAAGATTCAGGTACGGAGTGGGGTTATGAATCTTGGAATGCTTGAAGATGGGTTGAGATGGATCTTTCCGGGTTTGAAGAATCTTCAGGTGGAGTACAATGGATACACACACCATTTTCAGTACAGGGGAGGTGTGGAGGATGTTGATGATGGACCAACTTCGATTGAACGTCGGAAGTTCATCAAACATGAAAGAGAGAGATTTAAGACAAGTGACGTGTGCTAGATATTGCCCACAAGACTGCATCAGAATCAATGATCTCGATGTACATATGATGTATTAATTGGCACAATTCAATGATTATAATGCATTTTCATGTCATTTGCCAAATGGGTTTGAAAATATTGAGAAGAGAAAGCAAAAGAATGCCACCCTTCTAATCAAGAGAGAATAATATACTAATAGACACAAAACTAAAGTAGAATATGAATTTAAGAGAAGGGGTGGATTGAGTATGTAAATTTGAAGTATTTATGTATTTATATATATGTATATAAGTTAATAGGTTGATGTTCAGGAAAGATAGACCTCAAAGCTAGCAGATGTGATGATTTTACAGACAGGACAAACACTGGCAAAGCCTTCACACTCTTTACACAAACAGAAATGTCTACATGGCATTAACAGGATAGATACCTCCCTCACCTTGCAAGCTTTACACATCATGTCTTTTTTCGCCGAGCTACTTCTCCCAGCTAGACTCAGGTAGTTGTTCGGGTCGATGCAAGATGCAGCATCATCAGCATCGCTCTCTCCACATCCTTCTTTTCCCGCATTTGACCCCTGCATTGCTTGTTGAAGATTGGTTTTGAGCACGTTGACTACTGATTCGTTGTACTTGGCCGTATAACACCAGTTCTGGGCTTCAACTGTTACTTGCTTCATATTCTCGACTAGTTCTTTGTTTTTACGAGTAATAGCCTCCAGCTCGGCATCTTTCTCGCGCAATTTCCTCATAACGCCTTTCTCAAGAGCAGTCACGAAAGAGGCCATGTGTCTTTGCCTTATGTCTCTGACCCCTTTCACCATGTTCTCTTCCTGTTCACATTCACCAAGCTAATTTACCAACATCTCGACGCTGACTAATCATCATGGCTAATTAATATATGGAGTCATACAAGCTGTAGCATTTACTACGAGGCAAGAGAGAATACTTGAGAGAGGAACAAACAGCAAAGTACCTGAGTTCGAATAAAGTGATCAAATTCTTCCTTTTGTTGATCAAGTTCCCTTTTGATGTCGTCGCTGAGAGAAGAAAAAATGGATGATACTGCTGTCAGGCTTCCACTTCCAGATGTAATAGAGGAGTTTCTCTCCTCATCGTCACAAAAGAGCCTTAAACCAGTGGAAACAGGATTCAGGTTCAAAATGCTGGCTTTTCTATCAGATTCATCTAGGCATGTAGTATTATTATTTAAGGAAAACAGAAGCTTCTGCTGCCTTGGAATGGCTTCAGTGTCCCTCCCACATTTATTTGGCAGGAGAAACAGAGGGCCATTATTGTTTCCAAGATAATTTACAGGATCAGTATGTAACTCCATGGGTACTGCAACAATAACAGAACAAAATATCAATAATGAATTGTTGTGGAGAAACCAAGCGCCTAAAATATAAACATGGTCTAAGCCGTATAAGTTACGGGTTAAAGGTTGATTCAATACTGATGGTAATTCACAGTAATAAACTGACATTAACAGGAAAATCTAATTTAGTGGCAGGGCTGTTCTTATTCTAATACTTGGATACTACTGTTGGATAAAAGAAAGGTTGGTTGTCAATATCAGATTATTCACCTGACCAATATAAGTAAATGTAATAAGTAAAATCACTCATTAATAATCATGTTGAAATGAAATTTCAGATAACTCGAATAGACAGAAAGATAATTTATCTTCAATTCAAGCTTGTTCTGAAATATGACCAGGATGCAGAGCAGGAAACACACCCACCGTTGTTATATTGCACCCATCAAATGCCACATTATATTGAAACAATATACAGTAGTAATACGGGATGATTTGCAATAACTGCCATCATTGCTCAGGGCCCTCAGATGGTAAAAAAGGTTGTAGAACATTAGAACAAGAATCATCCAGAAATGATAGAATGGATATTTCAGGAAAGAAAATTTAAGCTGCAGGTGATTAATAATCATTCACAATTATTTCACATAAAGAGGAACTATTTGTGCCGAGCAGAAGCAAGAGGACAATAAAATGTTAATACAAAGTTGAGGCCCCTTGACCTGATAAATAAAGCTTATATATCTGGAAAGATGAATAATAAACAGAACTCACAATTTCCATATAGTTGCGGCTGATTTGAGGCATCTGCAGGATATGGGAAGCGACTTTCAAGAAAAGAAGGCACCGCAGAATTGCTGTTGTCCCCTCTGAACATTTCGGCAACAGTATTTAAACCAGACGTATTTCTGAAGAAGGAAAACGACACACCAGAGTTCAATAGCAAACTAATAATTTCCTTTCAAGAAAAAAAATAGCTTGATTCGCTAAGTTTCGACTGCTACAATTTTCTTACTAAAATCTAACAAAGTCAAAGATAAGGATGCACTAAAAGCGCATGCACAATGCTTCAAAATTTCCAGCTCATTTTTAATCAGATGCCAGAGTGAGCAAAAACAAGCAGATCATAAAAGAGTTATATCAACATACACTTTTTGCTTAGATTCATCTCTACTGTTTCTCTTTTCATCTACATAATTTCATTTAGAGTTAAAATCCTTCCTCGTATAAGGGTTCTTACAGTCTTCACTAGCCTCCTTTATATAATTGCTTATAATTATTGAGCAGGAATGTGAGAAAAGTAATAAGTAATTACATCTGCACAATGAAAGATTGAGGAAGAGAAGAATAAGAATCAAATAGATATATTAAAGTTTTTCAAATGGCACACACATAGATAACAATGACTTTGTCTATTATTGAAATACTTCAAATGTGCCCAGCTGTATCACTATAAGAGATACACATTTGCTTATATGTTAAGGAAGTGACACTTATTTTAAAAAGTTGTTTGTGTACGGTAACGACAAACCTCGCTAACTTCTTTGGCAGCTTGAATATCACTATTATTAGTAGTTGGTTATGTCATTATTGACATCGGTGGAAAATTGCGTTCTCACGTGCCTTCGTTTATTAAGCACGGCAGAACACCATCACAGACAACTATTGTCCTCAGTACAACAAAGAAACATGGAGGATGAGACTTCCATACAGCTATAATAGGAGTATATGCTATATTGAGCAGCATTCCAATGATTTTAAAACCTACTACTCCATACTTCAAAGCTCATACTACTGATCACTTTGTACATTAAATTAGTATGGTCCTATTGTTTAAGTGCTAATCGGGATGATTGAACCAGATTGCATACGAACAGAGATATACAGTTTTTCCTCAAGTCTGATCCTTGTTATTCAGGCATGAAGTTCAAATTTTCTGTAGTCTTAAGATCCATGTTCTACAAGTTGAAGCATATAATAAAAACAAAAGGGGAAAGAAATCGTCATAAAGTTGAAGTAATCATGCAAAACATGATACAAAGAGTGAAATAAATTGATTTTGATTTCCTTTTTTTAAAGGAGAAACGGCTCTCATACCAGTAAAATATCATAGGCATAATCACATTTTGCATCCTTTGTAATCATGTAAATAAGTAAATCAAGATTGATGAGTCATTTGATTCAATAAAAATCTCAAGAAAATAGTAAGAAATCACCCCGGAGGCAAGCAAAGATAAACAAGCTATTTCTGAAGAAAGAAAAAAACAGTGGATTCAATGGAGATTCATCAGCAAAACACAGTAATTCAGATGCAATCCCTCACTGACTGATCAAATCGTCAGCCATCACGATTGATGCAATCAATCAAAACAAAAACAAGATGATCCAAACTCACAACTCTGATGAAAATGAACAAGGAGGTGCATTCAAATGGAAGTAGAAAAAAGCAGAACAGATTCAAACCCACCTCAAAAATCGATAACTCCTTATTGAATCAAACGCAGAAAATCACTCCCGATGGTATTGTTGGCAAATGGCAATCCACATCCAAACAGCAAACTTCAAAAAAACACAAAGTAGAATATTGGAAAACCTCAAAGCACACACCAATAATCACAAAAATAATAATACTACATAGTGGCTTTAGATAGAAGCCAAAAGGGCATCATTGGATTATCCAAAAGAAGCCCACCATACCTCAACAGAGGGTCATCAAGAAAAACTGAGAGAGGTGTTTAGGGAGATGAAAAAACGCAATCTTGATGGTATATAATAAACATAAATGGATTCAGAAATGGGTCCGAAATGAAGGGCAGATAAGGATCAAGTGGATCGGTCAGAGGCAATAATAATAATAGTGAGGGGTTTGGTTGGAAGGTAGATGATGGGGCGTTTGTTACAACAAATTAAAAGCACGCAGAACAGAGCAAAAAGGAATCAACAGATGAAGAAGAAAACGTTTGCAAGATTAATTTTTAGTGAGGCCCACATGAAATAAACACTGCTCTCTAGAGAAAGAGAGAGAAAGAGAGAGAGAAGGCAGATTTCTGGAAACACGCTCCTCTGTTCAATATTCAATACACATTCATTCATGTTCATGATTCTCTCGCCATCCAACCCTTTTTTTTTTTTCTTTTTTCCAGCTTTTTTTCTTGTTTTTTTTCCCACCTATTACTTCATTTTCAATTTGTATTTGGAGGGGGTGGTTTTACTTTAATGCCCTTGATGTAGATCTATGTCAATGTGGATTTCTCTCTTTATTTTTGTTAGGTGTATAGGCTTTGTTGGCTCCCTCCAAATCTCATCACAAAGGATTTTCTTAATCATTTTAATTAATGATTTAAAAGATAAAATATAGTACTAATTGGTTATCTCTAATTTATTCTACTTCTACTTTAGTATATATAAACATACTACCAAATATATTTTGAATTTATGAGTTACAAATATCACAAACATTATTAATTTGATTATGTACTCATCTTTATAAATGTAAACTTTTAAATGAGTTAATCATTTAACATAATAGAAAAGAGAATAAAGATACCTTCACTTGACATGACGGCTACAAGGTTGGAGTTTAATTTCTATAAAAAAAAATACATATTATAAACATGATCAAACAATAAATCATTTATCATGAGCCACTTAAAATTAATTTAATTAATTATTGGTGTATAATAAACTTGGGAGTAAGTTCTATGTGAATCCAATTCACATATACATCCTATTTATGCCAAATTACTCTTAAGTGTCCCTAAATTTATCTTTAGGGAGATTAACAACTACTATTCTTAATAAAAATATTACTCATTTCAATAAGAATATAAAAAACACAATATATTATAATTTGAATCTCAACAAGAATATGAAAATACAACATATTAGAATTTGAAAAGTAGGAATAATATATTTTCATTAAAAAAGAGTAATAGTTCATCTCTAAAAAAAATTAATTTTTCATGTAAGTAATCAATAAAACTAATGAGTAGTATTATTTTTATTTAGTAAGAGTAATAATCTTTTTAAAGATTTATTTTTTATGTATTATTAAAGAATAATCATAAATTTGAGTAGTGAACCAATTACACACAAGTTTTTTAATGTTAATTTTTTTTTAAAAAAAAGTCATTAATCTATCAATTAACTCATTAAAATTTTCAAATTGTGAGGTAGGACATCATTTAGCCAATTTGATAGTATTTCTTACTCTAACCAATTACTCATTAATTATTTAATCCAGTTTTTGAAAACTGTTGCACGATATTTTTCTCGAAATAAATATTTCACTTGAAAGGATTTATTGGACAGTAATAAGATATTAACAACTTGGATGTCCTGTTATATTTTGGTGTTACATCTCCTGTTACATAGCGTTAGATGAGTGACACGTATGCAGAGAGTAAAATCTCAACATTTTCCCTTAGAGTTGATTGTTAGGGTATAAATTAGTCTATCATATGTGTCAATCATCCAACAGTTTATGACAGGAAATGTAACACCAAAATGTAACAGGAGATTCGAATCGAGATACTAAAGCTATTTTATCCACTAATTTTGAATTAGTTTGAATTTCCAATTTTAGCGAATCAAGAGATTTGTTGGATTGACTCTATAGTTAATAATTTCTCTCTAATAAAGGAAAATTACTGTTCATAATGAGTGGATATGTTAATTGGATTAATAAGATTTTAAAAAAATCTTTTAAAATGCTGTTAATAATCGTTAAGTAAACGCGTTATGCAACATGTTTAAACGTGAATATATCTCATATATACTAATTACAAATACGCTGCTATAAATAATTTTTTTAAAGTATGAGGTGTCGCGACGTGATTAATTGTCGTATATTTTTTATTTTTTGTTTTAATATCACATATATAATCTTTCTACATTTATTTATTTATTATTATTATTATTCATGTATATTTTTAAATCATGTATATCTATAAATTAAATACCACATTTAATAATTTTTTTATTTGTTAGGAATAGATAATTAATAAAATATATCCAACTTATCATTATTATTATTATTCATATATATCTTCAAATTAAATATTACCTTTAATCATATTTTTTTGATTGGTTAGGAACACTACTTTTGTTTATTTATTTATTTATTTATTATTATTATTATTATCATCATCATCTTTAAATCATGTAAATCTATAAATTAAAGACCACATTTAATTATATTTTTTTGATTAATTAGGAATATATAATCAATAAAATATAAATATATCCAATTATTATTATTAATATATATCTTCAAATTAAATACCACCTTTAATCATATTTTTGATTGGTTAGGAATATTACTTTTTTTTTATTATTATTATTATTCATGTATATCTTTAAATTATGTATGTATAAATAAATAAATTTAGATTTATTGTTGTAACAGTGCATGTAAATATACATAATTTCACACAATAGCATGCAACTAATTAAGTGCAAGTTTTATTTGATACATTGAAATCGTACTATTTTTTTTTTAATTGATTGATTATCATTTTTATTAAAAAATATTATTACTTTTTACGATTATCAAATTATTTATGAAACTTTTTAATTGAATAGTTATCATCATTTTTCATTTAAAAATATTATCAAATTCATTCCCAAAAAAATACACTATTTTCACAAATTTATTTATTTATTTATTTTTGCTAATAATAATGATATGTGCATGCATAACATAAAGATTAGATATCGAACATTAATTCATAATAATGATGTTCAAAGAATCAAATTCAATAATGAATCATCACTTTAACAACTTTTAAATGCTTATAATATTTTTTTTTATATTAGAGCCAATAGTTACATTGGTGAAATTTGAGTATAATTAAACCCTTCTATTGCCACAATAGTGAACAGTGGTAAATAATTCATTCATATAATTTAATACACTTATGTTATAGTACTGTCTTCACCTAAGAGATCAATGCGTCTACTTTTTGTTAATAAAACACCATTTTATTTATTTAATATATTGATGTCGAAATTAAAAAAAAAGAATAGCGAGTTCAGAGAAAGTATGAAGAGAAGGGCAATAATGTCAAAAGAAAAGGAAGTGTGTTATACGACAGGAACAGAAATAAGTGCGGAAGCAAGAAAGGAAGGAAGGCACGAATAACTTGGGTTGTGACGTTACCCAGTATGTGGGCCCCACCTCATGGCCCGACCCGCTCAGATGACTTACGCCCGCCCGCACACACTAGGGATGTCATTTTATGTTAATGGGACGGGACGGGACGGGACGGGCCGGGCTGGATAGTTGAATATCCAGATCCATTTTTTTGTTACGGGTCCGGGCCATCTCGTGCCCATACGGGGTGGGGCGGGTCCATTCCATTTTAATATTTAAACCTATTATAAATAATGTGTAACATATATTATTTCATTTAATTAGAAATTATATATATAGTAATATAATGTATTTTCTACTTAGTTATTAATAAATTAAACAAATACTGGAGTATATCTCATAAATAATGAATATAATAAAAAACATAAATAAAATATACATGTTATACGCTTAATATATTATTAGTGTAAATATTAAACGACTCTAGACGGGGCATCATTACTATCCAAACCTGCCCCATCTCGATGCGCCATGTTGAGTCCTTCTCAAATATTACGGATCAGGGCGGGTTCGGACGTATCGGGTCATTTTTTACATCCCTAGCCTACACTCACTTCTTTAACCATAAATATTTTTAACAAAAAATTTAATAAATCGTGAGGGGTTAAATAATATACGTAATAGAGTCAATTATTTAATTTTGAATAAATTTATAATAATTTTAAAAAATATATAATAGCTGTAAAATAAAAATAAATCATATAAAATTTAAAGTAATAAACGAAAATTACAAAAATGCCCGAAGTGTTTTGCCAAATTCAAAAGTCGATTCGAAGCATTGACCACCCTTTCTAGTTTTGAATTTTTAGGTTTGGTTATATCCAACTCAAAAAATTGAATGGACAAATATTATTCAAATTATTTTTTGGGTTAGTTTAAATTTTGAGAAAAATGAATACGTGAGTTTATTTCGTGTGAATCCTTTATGGGTTACATTTTAATTTTATTTTTTAATATATGAAAAGTTATTTTTAGATTTTAAAAGAAAATTATTATTCAATAAGAATATATAAAATCAAAATATATTAGAATTTAATTACAAATAATAAATTTCAATTAAAAAAACAATATTTTATAGATTAATTTACTAATGAGTGAAATTAAAATGTGGATTAGTAAGTTTACTATGATGCAAGAATAATAATACTTCATATCATGTACTCTCTCATTAATCCACGTGCAAAAAATAAATTGCACCCTTAAAGGCGGATGGATGGAGTATTTAACGTCTTGTTTGTTTTAAATTTAAGTAGAAATAAGAAATGTAAATTTAGAATTAGACACATTTAAATGTACATTTTAATGGTATAATTATAATTTCAAGTTAGATCATATTTTACATCTTGTTTGTTTTAGATAAGTAGAAATAAGAAATGAAATTTAGAATTAGATGGATTTATTAAATCGAATAAATAGTGTTGATTTATGTTTGTTTTAGGAATTTAATAGTAAAGTATATTTTAATTTTGTTTTATATTAAATAAATTAAGAGGTGATTGTGTGTAAGAGGGTAGAATGTAGTATGTAATGTGTTATGGGTGTTTATACCCCCATATAAAGAGTGACTTATACACGCGGTCCGACCCGAGAGATAAGTTGAGGCTAAGGACAAGAGTGAGATTTGAACACACGCTGACGGGACAAAAGGCAGAAGGAGCCGACTACCGAGGATAAGACCTCGGCTGACTGGGCAGAAGGCAGAAGACGGAAGAAGCCAACACCGAGGAAAGGTATCGGCCTCAGCGCTAATCATCAGGCCATCAGCTATCAGCTCATCAGCCCATTTGAATTATGGCTACTATAGGAAGACACGGGTTTTGCATGGAGATAGTTTGTCAGGATCCTATCGTACCTTCTTACAGATAAAATTCTCTTGGAGAGACACGTGGCAACGTTTGGCAAATCAAGGGGGGACCATCCATCAAAATATCTCATATAAGACAACGCATCTGCAGCAGACACAGACACGCTACTTGGTGGGCAAGGGACTTCATCTTCATCTTCTCCATTATACTTTATCTCTCTAGAAACTCACATGTATTTCTCTAACTACTGTGTAATGTTCCTTCATGGAACTTGGAATATCAATATCAATTATAAAGGAAGGGGCACCAATTTTATGGGGAGCGACGGAGAAAATTACTTGTTTGATGTGTCCGTTTTAGTGTCATGTTATTTGCTAATCTTAGTCTAACCCGCTAAAAACGACCATCAACATAATGTATAATAAAAAAAGTGAGATTTGTAATCTAATTTTTATAAATTAAACTGAAATAAAGAATGAATCAATATATATAATTCTAAAACTAAGATAAAACCAAAAATAACATATAACTTTTTAAATTTATAAATTTAATTAACAATCCCTATTTTTAAGTGGGAAGTCCCAAACATTGTGTATATTGTTGGCTATTAATGTAATTTATTAGATTAACTGAAGCTTCCCTCTATTCTGCAATATTTGCAGGTGGAGTCAATATTTTACTTCTCATTTTCACATTATTACTAGTCTCATTTCATGATTCAATGGTTTCTTTCTTGCAACCAAACAGTGACGTGGCGTGATTAGCATCTCTTTGTGTTTAATTTAACCTTACTCATTTTCAATTAGCACCAATTTTGTAGCTAGTGTGTCCATGAAAACAACTAAACAAGAAAAAGGTCCACCACACAAAATAATACCGAGTGTCAAGTAACAAGTTTAGAATATTCTGCAATATGGTAATAGAGTTTATATATCTTGTAATTTCGGGTGCACCAATTAGTTTAGCAAATCAAATTTGTGTTATTTAAGCTTTTTCTTTATCAATGTTATAATTTTATAAATATGTAAATTTTGAATGTGTTCGCACAAGATATTTTGTTAATGCAAGAATTTTAATAAATAATTATATTCATCTCATTAAACTGTCTAATAAAATTTTTTTAAAAAAAGTTGATAGCTCGTGCATGGAGTTAATTTTTAAGCGCACAATATATACTATTAGTTTTATTTAAGAATTTTATCAATTTAGGGCCTGAAAATAGGTAAATTATCAATTCGGAGCTTGAATTATGTTTTCTATCGATTAGGGGCCTGAATTATGTAAAACTATCAATTCAGGCCTGAACTTAGGCCCTAAATTGATAAAATAGGAGATAATATTTGATAAATTCAGGACTTGTAATGATAGTTTTACATATTTCAAGCATTGAATTGATAGAAAAAATAATTTAGGCCCCGAATTGATAGTTTACTCATAATTCGGGCCTTGAATTGATAAAACTCCTTATTTAATACTTCATTCCTTGTATAAATAAATTTGCAATTACTATTTTTGTATGTTTCGTGAAAAAATTCACATCCTCAAATAAAAAACACAAAACTCACTTTAATTTCAAAATTATCACCACTTTACAATTCACATATCTTACTTTATTAGTTATACTAATTGTTACTTAAGGAGTAACTAATTATCCTTAAAAACATTTTAAATAACAACTTTTCTGAAACTCCATATACAGTATATCTAACTTCATTATGAGACAGAGGGAATAATGTATACTCCATATTTTACTGAATGTATTATTCGTTATATTCAACTATATATTTAAAAATTAATGGGGTAGAAAATTTGCTAACAAATTATACACTTCTAAGTTTTAATTTAGGTCGCAGATATCCACACCTCTTTTTTTACTTCATACACCTATATTATCTTATTTACAAAAATACCAAAATTAAAAACCCTAAAATACCCTTAATAAACATATCCTACCTCCCACTCACTCATATTTCAACATTTAACACAATACACCCACTACCAAAAATACATTCACTTAAAACAACATAATAATATACACCTCTTATCCCCTCCTCCACATTCACCCCTTTGTTTTTTTAATTAAAAATAAAATAGTAATTGAAGAACAACTCACTTCTCAATCCATTTCAAATTCAAAAAAATCAAGCACAAAGTAACATGTCGGAGCAAGAAGCAGTTAAGAAGCTTAAGTTATGTTATTTTAAACATTATTACCGATTTAAAACTTTTTTTAAGCATTTATGCATTCATGATGTCGCGGAAATCACGTCCAATCAGGGTTGAGGGTTCATGAATTGTTCAACCAATGCTGGACGGAAGTCGTCAAAATTTTTGACCAATGACGGACGAAAGTTTTAGAAACTTTCGTCCAACGTCGGATGAACGATCTAAGGTTCTTCGTCCAATGTTGGTTGATGGTTTCATTGGTTTAGGTTACATGGTATGTTCGACCAAGACTGGATGCTAGATATGTGATCGTTCGACCAGCGTTGGACGAGATTTCCTTGATTGTTCGACCATCACTGGATGAACATGTGTATATCTCTCGGCCAGCATTGGTTGCAAGTTTCATGATTTTTCGTCCAGCCCTGGCCGAACAGAGGCTTCATTTTGCGTCCGACCAGGGCCGAACAATCGAATCCAATTTTTACAATTTCTTGTGCCAAACATGATCACACAACGACTAAATGATCCTATTTTGGTTCAAAATAACTTAGTTCATGGGTTTAGAAAAAATTACGCAATATAAATATAAAATTAAGCACTAATTCCTCTAAATTTTCAATATTATATCACTCATTGTGATGTTTCTTGTTGTCAAAAAATAGAGAAGGTGGGAGAGAGAGGTAGGGATGTGAATTTGAGTTTCTCTTCTTTTCTTGTTCTTGTTCTTCTCTTTCTCTTGCGTTTGAATAGGGAATATGGATGACAGTGGTGGAATTGTATGTGTTTGGTTGAATGATGTGGTGTTTGAATGAAAAAGGTGTGTGAGTGTATGAGTAAAGTGAAAATTTGGATAATTTTAAAAGAATTTAGATGGATGTATATGTTAAGGGTATATATGTCATTTAAGGGTGAGTGTATTTATCCTTAAAATGTTTATTATTTTGAACATGATGTGTGTATTGGAAAAAGGGTGTATGAAGTAAAAGAAGAGGTGTAGATATCCGTGACCTTTAATTTATTCATAAGTATATCACTTCCTCCGTCCGCCCTTAAGGTATACATTTGTTTTTTGCACGTGGATTAAGAAATATTATTACTTAATATGTAATATGTAGTTATATTAGTGGGGTGTGTGAGTCTCATATATTATGTATTAGTGATGTGTGTGGGTCATGTGTGTAAAAAGGGAAATGTATACCTTTAGTAAGGATGCTCAAAATACAAAAATGTTACATTTTTTGCGAATGGAGGGAGTATGTTTTTATTAATAAATATATATATATATATATATATATATATATATATATATATATATATATATATATATATATTTAATGTAGGTGCACATCATATTTTTTCATTAACAAAACGTATAGAAATTTAACAAGCTTTAAAAATAAAAAAAATAATAATAAAAAGGGGATTATTCCAGTGATTAGAAAACCGGACCGGAGAAAACGAACCGGAAGAGACAACGGTTTGAGGTTCAATCAGTCGGACCGGTTCAATCGGACAGTTCAACCGGAAAATTGAATTTTACATATTTTCAATTATATTTTATAAAATTACCAATTATAAAAATATATAATCAACTAAATTATTTTTTAAATTTTAAAATAAAATTTAAAATCAAAATATAATTGAATAAAAAAATTTATAGTTCATAATTTATACTTCATACATAGTTTATAATATACTCACTCAATAATATAATTCATAATTTAATCCAAAATGTAAATATTATGTTTTAAAATAAATAAAAATAAATGTGAAATATAAAAAAAGTTTAAAAAATAAAAAAAAGTAAAAACAAAATAAAAAAATTAAAAAAAAATATTGAAACCGGTTCAACCGGTTTGACCGGTTCAACCTGGTCCAACCCGGTTTAACTTCATAAACGGTTTTCTAGTCCTTACGGACCGGTTTCCGGTCCAACCGGTTGAACCGGCCGGTCCGATCCGGTTTTCAAATAATTGGATTATTCTAGAGCACGTCTTGCTGCCTATTCAAGAGATTTAGACAAGAAATTAACCTAATTAGGCCGTCTGCTCTCATTGGTTTGATTAATCTAACTTTTTCCGTATCCTCTATCGCGATTCTTCTTTAGCATAATAAATCATCAAATTTTGTCGCCATTAATAAAACATACTCCATAAACTAAAATTTTGTGTGCAATAAATCAACAAATCTAAAATATGATTTTGTAATTAGAGGTTGTTTTACTTTTACATAATAAAGACTTAAATTTATAAATTACTCCATATTTTAAATTTTTTAAAATCATTCTTTATGCAATCCTAAAAAATATATATATATGTAAATTCTAAATGAGTTGGTCTCTTATATCCCCAAGTGCACATAGTGTGTAAGAGTATACCATTTTGTTTCAAAGGGTTTATATTTTAGTTAATAATTATACAACATTTTGTTTTAAAGATTATACACTTTTCATTAATATTTTTTATTTTTTTCAGAAAATAAAAAGTACACGTTTTTATATTAAAGAGTATATAATTTAATATTAAAAGGCATGAGCGCACATGCCAGAGAACACACAAGTTTTTGCCATATTAAATTTTTAGTTGGCACTCCCATTGAATTGGTCTAACGAGTCGAACCTCAACTCCTGTGCACCCGGACGCACGGAGCACATTCCGTGCGCCTTTATAATTTCCATGTCCCTTTACAATTTAAACCCCTAGCAATACATATGTTTAAATATGATTGAAGGGGGAGAGTTGTGTTCATATGGGGACACGGAGTATCCCTCCGTGTCCCCGGGGGCGCAAAAACTTTTGTCATTATCTTTATCATCATGATGTCCAATCTGATTATAACAATATATATACACCATTTTTATTGAATACACACCTCTTATTAAATACACACCCCTTTTAATTATTTATTTCTTAATTTTATTATATACACACCCCCTAAAATTCTAAAACTACCCTTTGTATATTTAAGTTTATCAAATAATATAAAATAAAAACTAACTGGACTCTCTATCATTCCCAATAAATCGAAATCTAAAAACTCCATTAACGACACCTCAAATTCAATTTCATTCAATTACAACCCCCAACGGGGCCAAATTCGAAGGAGTTGCCCAAAGATGTAGCCAAAGTTTTGTCGATTTGCCGCTACCGAGTAATTTACCATTGTCAGACGTTTTCATTGAGAAGATACCGGCGCCACTGAAGATCTAAGGCGACTTCTTCGCCTCTGGTGAAGCTATAAATAATCACACTCATGTAGCTGAAATCGCTTATATCATCTATCGTAGTTTGAATAAAAAGAAAAACTGCAAACACCCCACGGGTTTTATTAAATTGGTGTGCGTAATTGATCTTTATTTTTGAATGATATTTCTCCTGTGCGGTTTAAAAGAGGTGCCATAAGATGGATATTTGAGCTCTCTTGTATGTTAATTTTTTTTTTTTTAAGAAATTAAAATCATCGGATTTCCACATGAAGATTAATAAAAGAATTCGTATTTGATCCGATCCTTTGTGATTCAACATATGTTCGTGTCCAATTATACAAAAAAATTAGTGGAGAAAATGGCCAGAAAATGGGTGCTACACTCCACCTGCAGCCTACCTAGCCACTGGGCTACTCACTTAAGTGAGAGACCCATGTTCAATTCCCCTTGGGAACAAATTACGAGGGGAGTTATAAGGAGGGCTTGGAGATATGAGTTGTAAGGGTTCTTGGTGTAACTACTAACAACTAACATTTACAGTGCTTTTTTGACCGGTGAGGAAGATTGCGAATTAATTAATTAATATTGTTATATTATTTATTTTATTTCTAATTTGTGGGGGTGTGTATTTAATAAATTAGGGGTAATTAAGACTTTTAAAAAATATATATTTTAATTATATAATAATAGAGTGTGTATTTAGTGAGACCTTAAATTATGCTATATATTTGAATGAATCATACCATAACTTCTTATAATCATATTTTAATGAAATATTTATAATATTATTTAATAAAAAATAATTTAATTACCTTAATTATGCCTATCTGTATCAGACTCTCATATACTTGTTTCACCAATAGTGTCTAAAACAAATTTAATAAGAAAACTTACTGTATTTTTTTTTGCGAATATCCAGTAAAAAATTCTCACAATTAATCAACGGAGAGGCAATAACGTAATGTACTATTATATGGCATGATATTGTATATCATTAAATATTGTAATATTATTTAAATAATTACGTTATATATGAAATATGTGCAAACAAGTAGTATGATTTCATCCCACCATACTTATATTTTTTAATTTCCTCTAAAATTTGCAGGATCAAATAGTGATTAATGATATATCATTATTTTTCTTTTACGACATACTGTATCAAAGGAATGACCTGTTTTGGGATGAAAATGTGTGTGACGAGTTGAGCCAATATTAAAAAATACAGTAAAATATTTTTATTAATAATTAAAGTATATTTATAATACTCCATCCGTTCATTTCCAATCTATCCGTTTGTTTTTTACACGTGAATTAATGAGTATTATTATTTAATATATAGTGGGTAGTTGTATTAATGGGGGTGTGCATGTTTCATATTTTAATTGTATTAGTGGGTGGGTGGGTCCCATGTGTCTAAAAGTAGAAATTGATAGATTAAAAGTGAACGATCAAAAATGGTAAAATTAATAAATTGACAATGGACGGAGGGAGTAAATCATAATATATTATGGAAAAAACTTGTGTGCACACGGGAGCACACTCCGTGTGCCTTTAGAATTTTGTGTTAAATTGTATATTCTTTGGTATAAAGATGTGTACCATTTATTTTCTGAAGAAAAATAAAAAATATTAATGAAAAGTGTATACCCTTTAGAATAAAATGGTGTACCCTTATTATAAATACAAATTTTGTTGTTACATATATCTTTAAAACAAAATAATGTACTCTTACCTATAATACTAAATTCTAAAGGCTCACGGTGTGCCCCAAGAGCACGCTAGCCTCACTCATATAATATCTTGAAATTATACTTAAAAATATACTCAATCCGTCCCGCAGAACGGTACGCGCTTTATTTTAAATTTACAAAGGAAGTGCGTACCTTTCTACGGACGGATGTAGTATATTTTTTAATCCAACCTCATCTAAGTATTGTCTTGTGATGTGAGAGATATGAAGTTGAACATTCCACTTATACATCATCTAAATTATTAATTATTATAAATAGCATGACAAAAATATAGTTTTCCATAGCCCGCTGCCCCTGCATCTCATCTCATCATATTATATTAGGTGGAAATTAAGTACACTAGTTAAATGAACCGACCATATATTTCACCAAGTCATTATTTTTTCATTTATGTTCATCTACCTAATTTACTCATCCAATTATGATTACTTCCTATCTACCTTCTTTTTTTTTCTTTTTCTTTATTTTTTTCAAATAACATAATATACAAACTATTATAACATCATGCATTACCTATGTGCTTAGACACATATGAAGAAAAAACATTTCTGCTGACAATAGAACAACTATTAAATTTATTTTATTAAATAAATAAAGGTTTTATTTTATCTTCAATGTGCCCATCACTAATTTTTGCGACATGGATTTTTTTTTTCATGTTTTTTTAAACCAATTTTTTAATTTATTTATATAATTTCGAGACGTACTCAAATTTAAAATGTATTACTCAAGATTTTTTTTATTTCTTAAAATAAAATATTATTCAGGGTTAAACATACATTGCCACAACAATTTCCACGTTAAATTATATATATATATATATATATATATATATATATATATATATATATATATATATTCTCTCGTAGGAATTAGGAAAAACATTAAAAATTAAAAAGAAAAAGAAAAAAAAGACTTGCACACATGTTTGTAGAAATTAGGAAAAACATTTTGACGGGGTTGTAATTCAATGTGTCATCATTTTTTACTAACTTAATATGTTTTCACAGTGTAATATAAGGACATTGTGATCAATTAAAAATTAATAAATGATTAAATAAAAAATTATGTTTCTTATTTGAAATACGTCGAAATAGAAGAAATGTTAGCTGGAGAGAGAAAGTAAGAAAGTAACACACTATTTGAGGAAAAGAATAAT